>JAXQQM020064844.1:0-60365 GCA_034641835.2 Pinus albicaulis
TACCGCAACTCAAAAAGGGGTCAAAATTCAAAATGTCTTAGCCAAGATTTCAAAACTAAACAAAAACAAGGGCCCCAACAGGCCTCGACCACAATTCCTTGACTCGTCCCTGAGTCAATAACAAATAACGGTCTCCACTTCCATTGCCCCGCTGGCTCCCGTACTCTGTGCTGTTGTGCCTTCACCCCACACCCTTTCCTGCTGTGCTCCGCCAAGCGGTTGTTCAAACAAGGGCCCCAACTCCGGGACCCTGCAAAGCGCTGTATCTCTAAGCCCAGTGAAGTCCACCACCGCTTGCTGCCATTCCTGCATAAGCAAGTCGGTTTCTTCAGAGATCCGGGTAGCGGCGGCCTCGTCTATAGTCGTCAGGATAGCCCCGAACAGCGTGGCAAGCTGGGCTTCAGCCTTGGCATCCAACTGTTGTATGGAGTCAGCACGGGCTCGGATGGGCGGACGAATTTCCTGAATGACTTGTTTGGCCGCTGCCGAGTCGACCTTAGTCTGTTGCATTTGAATTTCAAGCTCGTCTGCCTGGGCATAGAGCTGATCTAACCGTGTTGGGTCCGCGGTCTCCTGTATTTCACAGGAAATTTGTTGCAGCTGGGCAGAGATAGGCTGTGTCTTGACAGTGAGAGCGAGTGAGCACTCCTGTAGACTTCGCAGAAGGGCAGAAGCCTCGCCCGCAGTGGAATGGAGAGTCGCCTGCATACTAACTGCCTGAGTCTGCTTGGCAGTCACCTGTTCTGAGTGAACATTCTGTGGATCCGGAAGGGTAGGCCGTGCGGCTAACACCGCTTGGAGTTCCTGGTTCTCTCTGCATAGATCAGTGAAAATAGTCTTGAGGTGGTGAGCCTGGATTGCTACACTGTCCTCCGCTATATTGGCCGGAAGTGGGGCATAATGAGCCCTTGCAGCGGGCCATAAGTCGGAGAACGCCTGAGCAGCAACGGTGACCTGGTCCTGTAGGTAGGTCTTCTCCCTAGTCAACTGATTGCGCTATTCAGTAAGCGCCGTGATCTGGTTATGCTGCTCGGTACACCGCTGCTCCAGCTCTGTGTGAATCTATTCGGCCTTTAGGGCCACCCGCTGAATGAGTAGGTACAACTGTGCTGTACTCCATGGTTCTACATTGGTCGTGCTGGGTGCACCCTGCTCCGGCACCCGCTCCTGCGAAGGTTGGCCACTGGCCACTGATCGGGTTGAGGTCTCAGGAGGATGGACCGGCGTCTGCTGCTGCATCAAGGTGGCCATATCGGATTCCAGCTGGTCTTGCTGTGTGGTCTGGTCTGGGGGAGGGTCAGCCGAATCAACCCCAACATTTGCCAGCCGGGTAGATATAGTAGAGGTAGGATCCTGCGGTGTGGCCACGGGGTCAACCGGCGGTACCACGGCTGCAGTACTGGAGGTGACTTCTACCCCGTGGTCACCTCCGAAAAGTTCCCGGATGAGAGGATCTGATATAGTGGCCGACGAGTTGGATGGATTGGAGGAGGTGGCAGGTGGACGGCCGGTGGAGGGAGCGGTGGATGGGGTGAAAGAGGTATGGGGGAGACGAAGGTTGAGGAACTCTGACAGATCGATCAAGGGTTCCTCCGGGATCAACGTTCCTGGGAGTGGAGTGGATGGTGGATCATCGTCGGTAAGATCCACCACTGGATCGGCGACAGCATTGCGGGCCCTCTTGGATGGAGGGGGGTCTGATGAATCGGGTTCTGGGCCCGTTTCACCCATTGGTGTGATGATAGGGGTGGCAGAGGTGAACAGGTTGGTGGGGATGGGAGAAATGAGAGGGGCAGTATTGGAGGGAGCACGAGACCGAACGATCTGAAATTTAGCAAAGGAGGGAAATAAAGGGGCACCACTTGAAGCAACTTGGGTTACCACGTTAAGTCGTCGTACCTGGGCATTGAGGTGTTGTACGATGGGGACCAGCGATTCGGGCAGGTCCGGTGCGGTCTCAGCTGCATCCTGTGGAGGTTCTGCCGCAACCTATGAGGACCCCGTTGCGCCGGTCGCGGCAGGCCGCTGTGCCGGCAGCATCCGCTCAAAGTTATATCGGGTGATCCCGTCGCGGATGTGCTTGGTGACCCCCGGCCACGCAGAGACCTCGTGGTGGAAAGTGTCATCATTCAACTGGAATCTAAGGGGCGCCATGTGGAAGGTGGTGTCTGACATGCAAGTTGGCCGGAGGTAAGTGTGCCTGTGGCTGACCCCAAACCACACCTGCTCACTATACTCATCCAACAGGTGCCTGGGCACCCGTTGCTGGTTAGTCACCACCTCTGTCATCAACCCGTACCACGCCCGGAACGCTTCCGCGTTCACCTGTTTGGTGCTGGGGTCCGAGGACACCTGCCAGGGGGTGTATTTCATCACGAGAGGCTGGCTCGCGGTCGTCTCCGCCGGCATCCGGACAGGAGGAAGGTGGCATTTCCACATGGCGAAAGCTAAAATCAAGTAACCGTAAATGAAACTGGTGGTACGCTTGTAGTTCTCTTTGCAGGCCGCGAAGAGTTCTTTCAGCACAAAAGAGCACCAATTCAACCTGGTGCCCTGGATGCAGTGCTCCGCAATGGAGATTGTATCGAGGGTGCATTCTCCCTTCCTATAGTGCCGCATCGTCTTGCTAGCGATAATTTAGCAAGCGAACCAAATTTCTGGTTTATTGATCAAATCAATTTTGGCACCTTTGCCCACCCGGCGAGTGCCATACTTGGTATACAGGTCTGAGTCACTCGACTTTCGGGCGCGCTTGGAGGATGTCTGTTCGGCAGCGGAGACATCCGCGCCATTCTGAGATAGCCCTGTAAGCCGATGAATGTCTTCGGCATGAATTGGAATTTCCTCATTGAGCCACAGGGACCCGTTCTGTATCCGACTGAGGAGGAACCGGGTCCATTGCAGGGCCGGTCCCGTAGTTCCGAAAACTGGAAGAGTCCTCAAATTCATCAAGGACGACTGTTGTAGGCCCCTAAATTCTGGTTGCATCCGGCTGTTGGAGCTGTTGCCTGGCGTGTAATGATGCTCCATGTAGGTCTGCCAATGGAGGTGGGGGAATTCAGCTGGGTCGGACAGGTTGGCGTCCATACATGCGGCATTGTCATACTTGCCAACTAGCGACTCTATGTGATGGATTCGGCTGTCCAACACTGGTTCAGGGACGGATAAGAGAGCCCTCGGCATCTTTGCGCGGCGCTGGTAAACTTGGAGGATTCTTTTGGAGTTTCCTTCTGGTTGCGGTGTGCTTTCAGGCTGCAACTGCTCTGGAGTCACTGCAATTTCCCAATTGACCTGGTCCGTCATTCTCGAGCGAGTGATCTCCATGCAAGTTATGGCATTCCCTGGCACGAGCGGAGTTGATGAGACTCCATAACGGCAATTAATTCTTGCTATCCTTCGAGCCTACGATAATCGTGCGATCAATCGCATGCCTGTATGTAATCTGACACTTGCTGACGACGTCATGGGAAGATGGGCGAACGCGATGGCTGAGGGAACTGCGGGTGATGGAAAATGATTACGGTACGATTACTGTCTACTTATGGTAATTTATGACGCAAATCTGAGTGATCCTACGGACTGACAAAAGGACTGACGGAAATGACCTGGACTGACACTGGCACGGGGATGGATCCTACGCGAACGACACGCTAGGCTGGCGCTGTGACACGCTGGACTGGTTCGCCCTGACCACAATCGGTTGCGGTGAGGTACCCGCAACTGACCAGTTATTTGACAGACTGCCTATGAACGGAAAAGACTCCCTACGCTCATCCCGGTTGCGGGAGAATTATTCGACTAAGCTACTCTACGGGTTCTCTCAGTTGCGAGAGTTATTGATGAAGAGTGAAAGGGACCTACTCCTGGTAGGGTTTCAGGCGTGCGCCATTCACCCACCCAGGGAGAACTGTACCGTCCAGCTGTGCCAACCGAACGGCTCCTGAGTCGCGGATCTCGATGACAAAGTAGGGTCCGAACCAGTGCATCTGGAGCTTGCCTGGAAACTTCTGGAACCGGCTGTCATATAAGAGAACTTTGCCGCCAACTTGGAAGGCTTTGGTTTTGATGTGGTGGTCGTGCCATGCTTTTTGCCTGGCCTTCTGAACCTTCTGGTGGAATTTCGCCAGGCATCAGGCCTCGTCCAGCTCCTGCAGCTCCTGGAGGCGTTCCCGAAGTGACTCCTCTTCTGAGAATTGAAGAGACGTTGCGATCAAAAGACTGGGTACCATGAACTCGACAGGAATCACAGCTTCTCGGCCATACACCAACTGGAATGGTGTCTGGTTGGTTAAACGTTTCACCATGGTCCGGTAGGCCCACAATGCCACCGGGAGGCGCTCATCCCACTCGTCGCGCTGAGCATTGCAAATTTTAGTCAAGCCCTTTTTGAGAATCTTGTTGAATGCTTCCACAGTACCATTGGCCTGCGGGTGGTATGGGCTGCTTTTATGATGCTGAATCATAAAGGT
The DNA here is from genome assembly GCA_034641835.2 of Pinus albicaulis. Taxonomy (NCBI): domain Eukaryota; kingdom Viridiplantae; phylum Streptophyta; class Pinopsida; order Pinales; family Pinaceae; genus Pinus; species Pinus albicaulis. The sequence goes on from JAXQQM020064844.1 coordinate 4,470, forward strand.
GTCCAGTAGTGACTTGATCATGGCATTAATGAAATGCGTACCCTGATCGCTGGTCAAGCTCCGTGGGCAGCCAAAGCGGTTGATGATGTGTTCAAAAATGAGCCGGGCAGCGGTCTTTGCCGAGCAGTCGCGTACCGCTGCTGCCTCAGCCCACCGGGTGAGGTAATCCATGGCGGTAATGATGTACCGGGCTTTGGAGTGTCTGGCGACCAGGGCGATGGGACCTACGAAATCAATAGCCCACTTTTCAAACGGCCGCAACACATGCACTGGGTGTAGCGGAAGCTCGTCCCGGTGCGAAGGCCTTCCCGTCCACTGGCAAACATCGCAATGCTTCACATAGGCCTTACAGTCAGCATGTACCGTCGGCCACCACAGTCCAGCTTGGAGCACCTTCCTGGCGGTGGGTTTCGCACCCACATGCCCTCCCGCAACACCATTGTGACATTCCCACATCACTGCTTCCCGTTCGTGGTCAAGAACACACCTGCGCAACACCTCATCAAGGCCCAGTTTGTACAGCTGCCCCGCGATCAATTGGTAGTCGGCCGCCCGGATAACCAGGTGGCGTTTCTGAAGCGGGGTGTAATCCTGAGGGAACTGTCCCATGGTCAGGTAAGTGGCAATGTCAGCTAGGTAGTCTGGTACTGCTTCGACCAGGAAGAGGTCGGCATCTGGCAGCTGATCGTCAAACGATCCTTCATTCTCTCCCGTCTCCAACCTGGATAAATGATCGGGACCAACATTCAACCTGCCGGGCTTGACAATCACCTCAAACGTGAACTCCTGGAAAAGTAGAAGCCAGCGACAGATCCGTCCTTCCAACACAGGCTTATTCACCAGATAATTCAATGCAGAATGGTCCGTGATGAATGTGAATTTTCCGCCCAGAAGATAGTGGCGGAACTTCTAGAGAGAGTACACCATCACCAACGCCTCCCACTCGGTCGTGGTGTAATTCTTCTCCGCATTCGATAACCGACGGCTGGCGAAGTATATGGGGTGGTCAACTGTCGTCTCCCCGGGTTGTGCCAATACAGCTCCAAGTGCAATACCGGACGCATCAATATGCACATGGAACTGCTTATCCCAGTCAGGATGCACAAGTATGGGTGCCGTCGCCAACTTCTCCTTCAAGGTGTCGAGTGCCTTCCTACATTCCACCGTCCACTGGAACACCTCTGACTTCCGCAACAGTTTCTCTAGAGGGGCCGTAATCTTTGCGTAGTTGCGAATAAACCGCCTGTAATACCCTGTGTGCCCGCAACTGCTTCACGGTCTCGGGGGCCTCCATATGGACGATGACCGCGACTTTGGCGGGATCGACGCAGACCCCTTGCTTGCACACCACGTGGCCCAAGAGTGTGCCGAATGGAACTGTAAAAATACATTTCTTCAAGTTCAAGGAAATCTGCAGCTGGCGACACCGGTCAAACATAATACGCAACAGAGAGGCGTGTTTCTTCAACAAACTGTAGACGGTCCAGTCGTCCATGTAGACCTCCAGGAACTTGTGAATGTACTCCCGGAAAGCAGCAATGACAATCCGAGAAAACACAGCCGGTGCGTTCTTCAGACCAAATGGCATAACGTGGTATGCGAATGATCCCCACTCAGTAGTGAATGTCGTCTTTGCTTTGTCTTCCTCGGCAATGCGCACCTGATGGTAATCCGAAAACCCATCAGTGAATGAGTAAGCTTCGTTTCCCGCAACGTGATCTAGGACTTCATCGCTGAAAGGAGTGGGAAATGGGTCGTGGATGCAGGCATTGTTCAGGCTCTGGTAATCTACACAGACACGGATCTCCGCTTTGTCCTTCTTGTTCTGGATGATGATGGGACTCACCCACTCTGATTCTTCTACTGGAAAGATGAGACCTGTAGCCAGCATCTTGTCAATCTCCATCTTGACCTTCTCTTTGATACGTGGGTTCAACCGGTAGGGTCGGTGCTTCACCGGCCTGGCCCCCGGTTTCAACGTGATGCGCATTTCGCCCAGATCCCCCTTGATCCCCTTTAGGTCCGCAACCGAAGACGGGAACAAATCTTCGTATTCTCGGAGGAGGCTGAAAATTTATTTTGTTGTCTCCTCGTCCCAGTAATCTCCCACCGTTGCGAGCTTAGGTTTCTCGTTCGTTCCAATGTTCAGCTTCTTTGTCTTTAGGGGCTGTAAATGGACTCCTTCAGTCGTCGGCTCTTCACTGATGCTCCGCTTGCCTTCCTTTTCGTCAAAATAGAGATGCCTGAGGTCCTCCAGACTATCGTCCTCCGGATCGCCGTCAATCCGGTGGCAAACCAACTTGCGCCTGACCTCAGGTCGTGACACCACCGGGCCCCCATCAGGCTCGGGATGGTGGAAAAACAAGACCTCCTTGACTGCCTGTAGGGCCTGAGACTCCTGCATCGTCTCCCCTTCGAACAAGAAGCACCGCACGAACTTGTCCGCGATGGCCTGCCAAGAGCAAGTGCCCCGTTTCCGCTCTTCCTCCAGGTACCAGGCCTGGGGAATTGTACCTAGGGAGTGGATAAACCTGTGGACCCACAGCTCCTCAGGGTACCGGGTGCTACGCCACTGTTCCTCGCAGGCCCGCAAATGGAGTCGCAGGTCAGAAGTTCCATGATACTTAAGCGTACTGCAGGGTCCTTCGTCCTCTTTGAAGCGTGCTTGCAGAGCATCTACCACGCACTCCCTTCGCAACAGAGTGTTGCGGTGGTTTTTCCACCACCATGCCGACGTTGACTGCAAGGCCACATCCAAAAGTGGTATCCGGCTTTCAGCGGGGACCAGGTCTTCCACCTTGGCAATAAAAGTATTGACTGCTTGCATGTTCGACAATGTGGGATATCCATGGATCTCAGTCCCTACCCATCGGACTTGGGAAATGGAGGCACATCTCCGTGTGGTGGTCTCATACCCCCCTTGCTGCCAGTCTTCCCAAGCAAGGTCGGATCCGAGCTCCGAGCTCTACACACTCCGCCAACTGACAGAGCCAGTCGTGGTCGGGTTGATATAGTCATCCCGCTGTCCTGCGGTCATCTGATAAAGGTGGTCCATCATATGAGCATTCTCCCGATTATCCACGGTTTCCGTATATCGCGGGCCCTGATACGGGTCGAGGGGATGGGTGACCCGTACCTCCCCATCCTCAAAGATCATCAGCTCCTTCTTAAGGTCGATGATAGCATAATTCTCAAAAGCCCAATCAATGCCAAGTAAGGCAGGATAGGGATCCTTGTCGCCCATGATATCAATAACCTCAAAATCGGTGTATGTCTTCACCCCCGCAACGTCGACCTCGATACCCTCGAGCCGGCTGATTGGAAAAATACAATATTGGTTCGCCATCCTGAGTTGGATAGGTGAGTAAGCTAGTCGTGGCCTTCCAAGAGCCTCCCATGTCTTTCGTGGCAGAATGTTGACGTCGGACCCCAGGTCCAACATGGTGTTGCTGATTTGGAACCCTGCGACCTGCGTGTTAAGCCGGGATTCTTTGCCTGTTTGTTGCTTGTTCCGCTTGACACGCTGCACGTATTGAGGGCCAGCATCCGCCGGATCTCTAAGTTCTGTGCGCTCCTGCAGTGCTCCATCCAAAGCATGCTTGAGCTGCTGCTGCAGCGCAGCGTTGTCAACAATCCTGAGGAATAGCCGGAGCCAATCCTCGACCACCGTACCTGCGACGTTCTGCGCACCAGATTCTGGCAGCATGGGCTCCTCCAAACCTCCCTCATTCCGCAACTGGGCGAACGCCTCAACTGCCTCCTGGAAATACTTCTTCTGGACTTCGGGCCTGATCAACTTCTTCAGGGATGCCGGCCGAACCACTAGTGCTGGCTCCTTCCCGTGGGCATCCTCTCCAGTCTTCTTTCTGCCCCTCGTCACTATCGCGATGTTCTGCATGTCGGGGGTTGTGGCCCCTCACGGATCTGAGTTTATCAAATTCGCTCCCCTCTGCCTCTCCTGTTCTTCCCACTTCTTGATGAGCTCCGGACAGTCTTCTGTAGCGTGGGCGTTGACCCGGCACTGGGAACACCAGGGTCATCGCGGAAGGGGACATTCTCGAGCCACATGACCCTCCTGGTCACAGTTGTAACATTTTACCGGACCGCGTCCGCCTGTGCGGCCTCCCCGCATGCCTCCGCCTCTTCCCCTCGGAGCCTCGTTCACCCTGTAGGAGGGACGATCCAGTCGATCCGCAAGTGCGTCGAGCGCCCTGCACTGCTCAGTGTTGTGAGTCGTGGACACACAAAATTCGCAGTATACATTATTCGAGACCGTGGAGTACTTCTGTAATATCGGGCACATTCGAGGAGGATGCCCCAGCGTCCGGCAAATCTCGCAGTACTCTGTGGTGGAGGAACCCGATTGCGGGGGAAACCCCGCGTAAGTCTGTTGCTGCAAGTAGACCCCCAGCGGGTTCATCGCCGCGCCACCCCCTGGTGGTGGACCCCCCTGGATTGCTGCGACCGAGGGTCCTGCTCCTGCGCCGCGCAACCAAGGACACTCGGTTGCTACGTGGCCCTCGACCAGGCAATGAGTACACCAAACATTCGATCGCGCTGGTCTCACTGGCTGAAGCTCCTTAAGCTTTTCAGTCAAGCTTGCAATCTGGTGTTGCAACCTTATCAAAGAAGGATCTTGCGGGGCTGCCCCCCCCCGATATTCCTGGGGGTAGCCCGCCATGGCTTCAATCTTTATGGCCTGCTCCAAAGCGTCCTGCAAATTATCAATCTTCTGCTGAGTGAGAGGGGTTCGTGTCAAGGGGAGCAGAACCTTGATGAACCAGTCCCTCTGGTGGTTTGGATCGATCGGGTAGCTGAGTTTCCCGATCGCGTCCTTGAATCGCCGCATCAAATCCCACGCGGTCTCACCTTCCTTCTGCTTAATTTCCCACAGCTCTGACAGGCCCTGCTGGTCTATCTGGGGAAGCTTGAATTCGCGGACAAAATCCTGCTTCACGTCCGCAATTACAGCTTTAGGATGTGCCTCGGACCACTTGATAAACCATCGTAGAGACCTCTCTCAGAGCATGGTTTGGAATTCTATTAACTTCCTTGCATCTGGCGTCTGGCGAGCCCTCTAGATGGCTTCACACAGGTACCAGTGTTGCTCTACATCATCATTGCCCCGGCCAGAGAACTCTGGATACCGGGTGAAAGATCCAGCCATGTGTACTTGCGGAGAATTGACCAGGATAAAGCCTCCAGGTCCTGGTTGCGTAACGGTCCCACTAGGAAAAATACCACTACTAGTAACGTTGCTGTTACCGGACGTTACTGACACTGATGAACTATTGTATGACCGACTCAATGCTTGTAACTGAATAAAAATATTACTTAAAGGTTGATACAGTACCAGGGGAAGGTCGGGATCCTGGCCATGCAGAAGGTGAGAAGTAGGGCTGCCTGGAGGGGTGGGTGCCGTCTGATCTTGAAACATCCGCTGCATCACGCCGTGCCATTCATCATCAGAACTCTCTTCGGGCTGCATCTTTCCGTTATCTTCGCTAGTCACAATCTCTCTTTCTCGCGTCGCTGGGCTCCCATGCACCCACTGCACTTCCACCGCTGTCCCGTCTTCTTCCCGGGTATCCAAACCCATAGTTCCTGTCCTCTGAGGTGCCTCCTTCTGATTTTTCCTCTCGATCTCTCTTCTCTTCAAATCTCGCATTACCCTTCTTCGCCACCTATCGGCGATCTGTGCCCGCCGATGCGCACGTCGCTCCCGCAACTTGCATGCGGCCTCAACATCCATTCCCCACTCCCCACTCTCACAGTCTACACAGCATCGGTCCCCTCAACCCTTCCCCCAGTACGGGTGGTTTACGCTTCCATACCCGTTTTGTGGAATTCAATCAACCCTTCATCCACCATCAGAGCTTTGATCCACAGCGGAATCTCCTTCAACATCTTCCCTCACAGCCCTGAGTGGAAAATAGCCTCGGCCTTCGAGAAGGATTGGTAGCACTCAGCAACAAACTCCACAGTGTATCCTTCCAACGTGGTCCTTACCCAAAAATCCACTGCGCGGGTTAGTTCAGTGTCTACCCGATGCAGTGCCACCAGGTCTTCGTGCGCCCACCTATGGTTTATCTTCCGCAAGCCTTCTTGGGGCAGCGTCGCTCATAACCTCCGCAACCAATTGTAAAGTTCCGTAGGGAACCTTCCCCAGAAAATTTCGTACGTATCACTGGCTGAGTCAGAGAAAAGAACAAGCTCCTTGATCGCCGCCTCCTTTTTCTTGGTCAACTCTGCTTGCTGAGCAATGAACTGGTCAAGATGATCATCCCACCATTGCCGTATCGCTCCTTCAAAAATCCTCGATACCATGATCTAGATCCCCTCAGAACATGCAGGTCCCAGCAACGGAACCATTTGTTGGCGAGAAGTTAGGTCTTGTGGACAAGACCCAGGTTCAAGAGTTGTGGCCAACAAAGGGGTCCGGTGTAGTCTAGGAACACGCCGGCATTTTCACCCTGCTCTGGAGAGCAGTGCATCTCACCCGAGGCGTGCCACAACCACATGAAGAAGGGGATGAGATCAATGGCAAGGAACAAACCCGCAACTAATGAAGGACAGTGCATCCATTACATATACAGAGTTATATACGCAAGATCACTTAATAAGCATTTATACATTCGCAAATAAAATTTTAAACCAGCATAAACACATTACAAGCACATGAACATCTTATTGAGACAGCAACCTTCCATTGTATTAATCTCTTGGCCGAACACATGATTACATGGCATTCTCGCTTATAGCTTACAAAGCTGATACAGATGGATTTCGGAACAGAAAGGTAGAATAGAGAAGATAAGGAACCATAGGAAGGACATGCATGATTCTTCTGCAACTGCTCTAAGCGTATTTCCCTGTCTCGAGCCTCGCAACCTCTTCAGCATCCTCCTCGTTTCAGCCGGGTGACTGTTATTTATTCACCCGCTCTTGCGGCTATCAGTTCCTCTATGGCTTTACTTCAGCTTCTCCCGGCTTCTCTCCTGTTATCTGCGTGTTCCACTTTCTGTCTTCTACTGTGTTTCCTTCATCTGCACTTGTCCCTGTTCTATCTCCAGCTATCGCATGCTTCTGCGCCACCTTGATAGCTCCGCGACTCCTGGTAGTTGCGGCGTGGTCGCGGTTGCCATGTGTATTCATACCGCAACTCAAAAAGGGGTCAAAATTCAAAATGTCTTAGCCAAGATTTCAAAACTAAACAAAAACAAGGGCCCCAACAGGCATGTCCCTTGAAAGAGGGGTCCTTTTCCTTTTTTGAAACTGGTTAGGTGCAGGCGGGGCTAAACCTCCTTCTGGAGCTAAAAGTAAATCATCCCAGCTTGAATGTTGCTAGGCAAGGTTATGGCTGACTACTAGCCTAATCAAACAGTGATGGCTTACCACAGTTTCTACATGTTGGGACTATCTTAGTCTCTCAGCAGTGTCATGCAATAAAGAGTTTAACAATGTAGGTAAATTAACAAAGCATTTTTGTTTTAAAACTGCTAAAAGTTTTAGTTGACGCGACCTTACCACATCTTTTCACCCGTCGCATGTAATGTAATTCTGCATGATTTTTGCTAGCTCCCCCCATGGTTCTTCAAGAGAGGATGGCTGAATGCCCTTACCCTTTTTAACTAGCTCTTTTCCTTAGTCTCTGAAAAATTCTATAGCGTCCTACAACTTCAACCACTTGCCAGACCACACAAGTCCCTCTGCAAGTAACCCGCATGCTTCTGCTATCACCGCGTCTGATACTGTGATTTTCCTTCCCCTTACCATAGAATGTCCATTCTGTAAATTTCGTAAAAACTTGATGGAAATTTCCTTGCTGGGTGATTGGAATCTTATAAGGAATGTTATCCACCCAGCCTAAACTAAAATTTCCCTGGATGCATCAGAGATAGCCAATATCAATGGTTCTCTACATACTGCTCTTCCTCCCATAGTGTTGTAACTCTACAAACGATAAGTGTAGCAACAAAACACAATGACGCACAGAGCCGAGAAATGGAACAACACATGGTTATATGATGTTTTATACTGTTATTGAGGCTGTTATCGTACCACATGCGCTGCAATCATGGAATGCTATATTATTTTGCACAATCAAATGAGAGAACAACAACACACTCGTAAGTACATTGGGGGTTCCCGCCTCCCTTCAAAATGATAGGTCGTCCTCGATCGCATGAAATGAAAAGGGTAAGGTGCTAGCAGCAAGGTATAGGAGTAATGGTTTGGTAAGGCATGCGTATTAATTACAAGATCATAAAGAGTATGGCGAAGTGAAATCAAGGCTTGTACCGTGAATTCTAAATGATAATCTGTCGTGATGTGATATAATAAAGAAAAAGGGAACAACAACAAAAACACAAGAAATAATACTTTTAATGCCATTATTCCACTTAAACCATTATGATTGACTTTTAAAAATATTCATGCATATAGGTTCAATTGGATGTTAGGACCATAATCTCTCCATAGCAAATATTTATAAGAAAAGAGTATTATAATAATTATTGATCTAAAATAAAGCTTCAATACCATTAGCAGAGCTTCTGCTGCCCGCAGGTATCCATAGCCTCGACAGAGTTGCTTTTTAACCCTTGAGAACCATGGTCCTCTATGTATAACTGGGGAAATTTCTTATGATGTTCTATAGCGGAGACCAATGTGCTGGCTTGGTGACTAGGTGAGCACATTTCCATTCACTGGGAAGTAGCGAGAGTGGTCAGGTCAGCTCGTGATGAGACCTCCTATTTCCAAGGACTTCATTCGTTCATGCATACATTGGATCATATCCCTGGTGTGGTGGCCATAGTGAGAATGCCATTTCGCTTCTTCCTTATGATCATTGTAGGCTGGCTTGTGATGAGACCCCCTATCCTCCCCTGTGGAAAATCATAAAATCATTAGTAAATGTGTATATATATATATATATTCTCCTTTTATTTTATTCTATTTTTATTTTTTAATCCCCATTTTATACATAGAGGGTGGCTCATCACTTCTTAAGATTAGGGATGGCGGAAGAAGTTTGACATATCAATATAAAATAAGAATATACCCATAATCTTATTAATAATATATAGAGAGAGTTATACAGACAAGGGAGAACCAACATGATACAGATAATAAATCAGTTTAATTTAAAGTGGAAATGAAGGCAGTAAAGTAAGATAGATAACTGTGTCTTTTTCTTTTTATGGATCATCACAACGAAATCTTGTTAAAGATGATAATATTCATGGTATTTTCCTGTTCCACTATATCTCCATACATATTGTACCTTTCATGTCATTAAGAGCATCATACAAAGTGAAATTGGGGTGGTTGAGGGATAACAATAGGATGTCCTTCAAAAATATTTACAAAGTTTTGTTCTTTTGAAAGAAAATGGAAAAAGCAATATAAAACAAAGTGTTGTTTCTTAAAGGGAACAACAACTGTTCCCTGTAAGGAACAGAAAAGTGAAATACACACAAACATGTCTGTTCCTTATAGGGAACTGTTGTACAAATCAGCCCCTCCATTCACATTTCGGCCAAAGTCCCCTTTCTCCTCTCTATCGTTGCCCTTCCCCAAGCTGGAAATACTTTGAAAAAGGCAAAAAATCCGCTTTTGAAAATCATATGAGGCCTAGCCCCTTTCTCCACAAGCTCCACGCCTCCTTTCATCCATGTAATCGAACGCTGCACCTAAAGGCGCTTATCGTAGATCACATTTTCATTGGTTAGGCCCATTTTACCCATCGCAAAAGCGCAGTTTCCCGTTCGCGCTATCCCCCGTCATCGCACTTTTCGTTTTTTTGATCTGCGCTCGACCGATCATGCCCATCGCATAGCGCAGAGCGCAGAATCTTGTTGTTCCATTCTTCCCTCCATCGCATTTTCTCCTCTTACGATTTTGCGATATGCGCTCCGGGTCCCACCTCCAAAGCCTTTGCTTCATCGTTTTGTTATGTCGTTCCTTTGTAACTTCCCCAAAAGTTAATCTTCAAAGTCTTCGTACCATCAGCGTTCTTCCGCCATTTTTCGTCATTTTCCTATGTGTCATCCACTTTTCCTCCTTTGTTCACATATTTCGGCTATGGGTCGCATCTCAGTTTTTTTGTTTGAAGTGTCCGCCGAGCGTCATCCCATCATCCTCTCAAATCTATGCCTCCTCTTCAATTAACCTCACTATGTCCCCTATCTCTGTGATTATTTTTATTCAACAGGCTTTTGTTTTTGCACGAAATTGTGGTGGGAACAAAATTGGCGGAAAGGATCCGAGAGTCACTATGATGTGATCTCCATTAAAGAAGGGTACTTCGAACTATAGAACTCTCCAGAGAAAATCAAAAGGGCACATTTGGGCGGATGAAAACATTAATGCAGCAACAGATTATTAATGAAGAAACAATGAATTCACTGTCCAGCTTGAAAAAGGTTTCAAATTTAAATTCAAAATCTGAAGATCGAAAGTACCATGTACAGAAGCAGGCGCCTCAAGGTTTTATTGCCGCAGATCTTCCTCCTCCAGAAAAGAGCCGAATGTTTACATATTTTATTATTTATGTCTTGTATATGAGTGGATTTTCATTTCCAGCTTTCATTTCCAGAAATAAATTGTAAAGTACAGTCATTTATGTTCAGTCATTCATAGCATGGGCGCGAATGTTTTCCTCCATCTGATTCAAAATAAGTCATTAAATGTTTTACATCTACCCCCTCCTCTAGATTTCTCTATCTCTTCTATAAAAGCTAGAAGGAAAGACATTGTAAGGGTTCCAAATTTCTATCAGCAAACTGTGCAGTGAAAAGGCATTTGTATACATTTTGTAATACTTCTATACAAAGGTTCAGAGCCCATAGGGTCTCAGTGAGGAGGAGTTATAACTGTAATGAGGATTCTGGTCTTTGGTATCTCACAGTATGTAATTTCTCTTATGTGTTAATACAATATCTCAGTTCATGCTATTTATCTTCTTGTATCATGTTCTAGAATGCGAGTGGCTCACTAGTTTGCAGTAAGGATTCATCCTTGTTGGTGCCCTTTCTGGAATTAGTCAAGCACTTTAAATAGGCCTAGTCATGATATACTGTTCCATGTTCATCTTTTCCATATTTTCTGCTATATTAGTTACTTGAGGAGGGTGCTTTTAAAACGCCATTGTCATATAAGGATTCATAAATTAATATGCCCTTATGTGGTTCTGTTGTGTATCTGGGTATCAATCTCATGTTAACTAATATCTTCTTTATGTTTCCTCACTGCACTCACTTCCTGATATTTGATTTCTGTGATATATTATTTGAACTGGCCCTCTTTACAGTAAGTTGTCTCTTAACTGTCTGATGCCTTTGTATTGGAGTTTTACATGATGTTCCTACATTATTCTTATCTTTGTGTCAGCTTCTGAGAGAGTTTGGTCCCATTCAAAACTTATTTCCTTGTTTTACAAGAGATAGTAAGTGAGCTTTTGGATTGACAACCCAAGCTATACGAAGAGCTCCTTACTATATTAAGATGTCCTAGGCACTGGTCTATGGCAACTCTAGACTGTCTCTAGGGGGTGACAAAATTGTCCACAACATCTTTCTGGCGCCGTTGCCGGGGAGCGAATTCAAGAATATCAGTTTCCCTGGGTCTCGACAAATTGTTTTCACTCTCTAATCAGGTGAGCACAGAGAGTTGAAGAGTTGTGTATCTCTCACCTTGGCGACTCCACTGGTCTTTATTTGATAAATTTTATTGGTAGTCCTGGCTTCTCGAAAGCCACATTTGAGGTCAGATACATCTCAGTCGAAAACACCTTACGTGTCTGACCCAGAGAAGATCATTCATAAAAGAGTTTGGAAGGAGAGGAAGTCAGTTTGTGCTGAAAACCCTGAATATTCCATTGAAGATTATCCGCCCTCTTCTTCTCAAGAAGTTAGAACAGAAAATCCTGAGTTTTACTCAGAAACTCCACGTAGAGGAAGTGCCTGGATTGAAGAAGATTCTCATCCTGCTTTCGAGGCTGAAGAAATTAAAGAGGTCACAGAAGTAGTTGCTGTTAACCGTGAGTTATTCCCATCCACACCTCAGGCTTCTGTGCAATATATTCCCATTGTTATTCATACTCCACTTCCTCCTACTCCTCTCCCTTCATTTGTTTCTCAGACTGTTGCTCAGCCCCCACCTCTCCCAATGGCTAATGTTCCTTCTTTTCTATTGAACAAATACGCTCCCTTGGCCTTGCCCCAAGTGCTAAATGATATTGCACAGGATTATCTAAAGATTCTGCCAAGATTTAATGGTGAAAATGAAGTTGATGCTTAGAAACATCTCGAGACCTTCTGCTCTTTTGCAGAAAACTTAAATGTTGAAAATTTGGATGTGGTCTTGAGATTATTTGTGCAGTCTTTGGAGGGTGAAGCCAGAAAATGGTTTAAGACATTGGGAAATAATTCTGTGACCACCTGGGACCAAATGGAGAATAATTTTCTTAGAAAGTGGGGAGAAAAGAAAGATCATGGTCAGCGTCTCACTGAATTTAATACCATGAAGAAGAAACAAAATGAAGGGGTATCAGCGTTCATCAAAAGATTCAACAAGTTATATATGAGCCTGCCTCCTGAAATGAAACCCCATGAAGCTGCTGCCAAGATAATTTTTATAACAGCCTTTGATTTTGACTTTGTATTCTCATTGAGAGAAAGAAAACTTGCCACTTTAGATGATGCGCAATCATATGCGCTGGAATTAGAAGCAAAATTTGCCTCCACTGGGAAACTGAAGGGAAAAATTGAACAAGATACTAGGAGGAGAGGCAAAGAAGAGATTTCTGCTTCTAAAAAAGAAAAAGATTCAGAGAAATTGGATTAAATAAGTAAAATGATAAAGAAGATGGTCAAGCTTGAACTGGAAGCTAAAAATGCAGCTCCCAAGAATTTCTATAATGCTCCAAACAGAGGATATAATACCCAGTATAGAAGGCCGCCTCTCCAGATATTGCCGAGAGAGACAAAGGAACAACAAGACCAGGTACCCCATCCGTTGTACCTGGAAGGACCAGCAGATGACTCCACTGGAGATGCAGCTTATGGATTAGAAGATTCAAATTTGGATTTTTCAAATAATGATGATATGGAATGCCCATTGCAAGATGAAGAAGAAGAAGCAGAGATTGATCATTATTGTAAGCAATTTTCTGATTTCATGGAAGCACAATTCAATGTAAAATATGATCTCAGATCTTCAAGAAAGTGGACCCGAACTCAAGAGCAAGAAGAAGAACCACCTCAGGAAGAAGCATCTGTTCAGAAGGAATCAGCCACAAAGAAAAGTATGGAAAAAGGTAAGAACCCTCTAAATGTTCCCCCGCAGTCTAATATTCAGATTCCTTCTTCTTCAAAAATAGTCAGTCCTCTTAATTTTGAGTCAGTGTCGAAAGAAATTAAGCCTTCAGCCGAAAGTAAGGAATTTAAGGAAGTTAGGTTAGAAAAGCCCCCATCTGCTTTCAATTTGCAAAAAGAACTTGAGAAAATTAAGATTCCTGTCCCACTGACTGAATTATTGAAACAGCCTGTATATCAGTCTCAAGTTACTTCCTTTATACTTCCTCCTGAAACACCAATTGCACCTGATAGTCTAAATCTTCAAGAAGAAAGACCCATGGTAGTCTTTGGCCCACATGTCGAGGAGATAGACTCTTCTACTCCTCCCTTTTACGTATCCCTAGTCATTCATGACCTGCTGTTACACAATTGTATGTTAGATTCTGGGGCTTCCCATAATCTTATGCCTTTGTCTGTCATGGAGCAACTAGGGCTGCAAATTACAAGACCATATAAAGATTTATATTCATTTGATTCCAAAAGAGTTAAATGCTTGGGAATGATTAAATATTTAGTGGTCAATTTGGCCCAAATTCCAGCAAAGAGTGTGGTCATGGACATTGTGGTCGCTGATATACCAGCCCGCTTTGGCATGCTGCTGTCAAGGTCCTGGGGTAAAAAGATTGGGGGATCAATCAAATTGGATTTAACATATGCTATTTTCCCTGTCTTTGGAGGACATGAGAGGAGGTTATACAGGGAGACTAGATTTGTTAAAATGGTAACTAAGGCTAACTGCTCAGAGAACTCTCCAGTTTATAACAAAGAGGGAGACTTCTCATGTTTGATGTTAGAAGAAAATCAAAATTATGCTCATGAGCCCCTTTTTGGTCAAATTCAAGCTGAGCAGCCTAAAGGAGATTAGGAATCAGAAATTTGGACTTTTCATTTTGATGGAGCAAATTCAAGAGAAGGCAATGGGGCTGGGGTGTTATTAATCTCTCCCATGGGAAGATGGGTGCCGTTGTCCTTTAAATTGGAGTATGAGGCTACAAACAACGTAGCCGAATATGAGGCACTATTATTGGGACTGCAGACAGCTAAGAACATGGGCATCCAATATTTAAAAGTTTTGGAGACTCTGAGTTGGTGGTAAGACAGATCAAAAACGAATGTCAAACTAAACACCCACGGTTGAGAGCATAGAGAAATGAAGTATGGGACATGATAGAAAATTTCTTCTCAGCGTTTAACATACAGTTCATGCCCAGGGAGCAAAACAGAATAGCAAATTCTCTTGTCGTAGCTGCCAGTACTTTCCGTCCTCCTCAGAACCCGCTTTTAAGATATGAAGTGGAGGTACGTTACAGACCATCCATTCCAGATAATGTAAAGCACTAGCAGGTATTCGAAGATGATGAACAAATGAAGAGATTCATGGAGACAGTGGGAGAATTCACAAATATAGAAATTGATGATAACGAGGAGGAAGAAGTTGAAAATATTGCAGAAAATAAATGGGAAGAAAAGATAGCAGGAAATAGAGTGCTGCAATTGAAAGGAAACATTATACCTAGAGGGTTGGTGCCTCTAGAAAGATTATTTAACAAAGATGATATTCCATTGCAGCCTAGCAAAGCGATAGAAGAAGATCAAGTGGGAGATTTGAATCTGGGTACTTATGTTGATCCCAAAATTGTAAAATTATCTAAAAGAGTCCCAGAAGAATATAAAGAAAAGTATTTGAAGTTGTTTCAATCTTACAAAGATGTATTTTCTTGGTCCTATCAGGACCTAAAAAATTTTGATGTAAATATAATGCAGCATAAGATTCCATTGAGGGAAGATGTAAAGCCTTATAAGCAGAAGCTCAGACAGATCAACCCTCTGCTGCTTCCCTCTATTGAAAAAGAAATCAAGAAATTACTGAAGGCCAAGATAATTGTGCCATTGAGATACTCAGAATGGATAGCGAACCTTGTTCCTGTTCGAAAGAAGAATGGAGAAATAAGGCTGTGTGTGGATTTCAGGAATTTGAACAGAGCATCTCTCAAAGATAATTATCCACTGCCTAAGATGGACCACATCCTGCAGAAAGTAGTGGGAGCATCCAGAATGTCAATGATGGATGGTTTTTCTGGTTATAATTAGGTGGCCATTTTCCCAGAAGACCAGAAGAAAACTGCATTTACTACGCCATGGGGAACCTTTATGTATGCCAGGATGCCATTCGGATTAATTAACGTAGGAGCTACTTTTCAGAGGGCAATGGACATAGCCTTTGTGGGAGAACAGGACAAGTTTTTGGTGGTTTATCTCGATGATATCACAGTGTTTTCTAAGAATGATGATGAACATATTGAGCATTTAAGAAGAACTTTTGAAAAATGTAGAAGGTATGGCCTATACCTCAATCCTCAAAAGTCCTTATTTGCATTAGATGAGGGAAAACTCTTAGGGCACATTGTAACAAAAGATGGTGTGAAAATAGACCCTAAGAGAGTTGAAGTAATAAACAACATTCCTTTGCCTAGGAATAAAAAGGAAGTACAGGTGTTTTTGGGCCGAATTAATTTCCTAATAAGGTTTATTCCTAACTATGCTGAGATAGTTAGGCATATAACCAATATGCTGAAAAAGGATAGTGAAGTAAAATGGTCCCAGGAGTCTAGAGATGCATTCACAAGGATAAAACAGGCATTTGCTGAAGCTCCTGTGTTAGCTGGACCAGATTACAGTAAGCCATTTATGATTTTTTCATTTGCTTCACCTCATACGATTGCTGGAGTATTATTACAGAAAAATGAAGAGGGATATGAACAGCCTATAGATTTCTTTAGTCAGGTGCTTTATAACGCTGAATTGAGATATAATATATTGGAGAAATAGGCATATGCCCTGGTAAAGTCCCTTAAAGCCTTTAGAGTGTATGTTTTGCAATCTCATATTACTGCATATGTCCCCACAGCAGCTGTCAAAGACATTCTGGTTCAGGGAGACAGCGAAGGTAGAAGAGGAAGATGGATTGCAAAAATCCAGGAGTATGATTTGGATATAAGGCCTACTAAGTTGATCAAAGGACAGGGACTTTCCAGGATGTTATCTGAATCAAATCATCAAGCTCTGGGCATTAATCTATCCATGATAGCGAATGAAGAGTCTGAAGAAGAAGAACAACAACAAGGGCTGGAGATGGCCACTCAAAAGATACATATGAAATATCTAACTAGTCCTTGGTATAAAGAAATAGCTGAATATCTTTTAACACTTAGCTGTCCTACAGGTTGCGATAAGGTAAAATACAAAGCCGTAAGAATGAAATCACAGAAATATGTAATTGCCAATGGACAGCTCTATTGGAGAGACCCTCTAGGTATATTATTGTTATGCCTCACAGAAAATGAAGTGCAGAAAGTACTGACAGAATTTCATGAAGGAATTTGTGGAGGACATTACAGTTGGAGGGCTACAACACATAAAATATTGAGGGCCGGTTTTTACTGGCCAAAACTGTACTCAGATACTTTTGCTCGGGTCAGATCATGTGACAAGTGCCAAAGATTTGCAGAAAGACAGAAATTAGCAGCTTTTCCCTTGATTCCCATCCATGTAAATGAACCATTTCAGAAATGGGGACTAGATTTCATAGGAGAAATACATCCCCCATCAAGTGGCCAATATAAATGGATACTAACAGCCACGGATTATTTTACGAAATGGGTGGAAGCAATACCTACAAGAAATGCTACAGATGCTGTGATCATGAGGTTTATAGAGGAAAATATCATATCTAGGTTTGGCTGTCCAGCCAGAATTGTAACTGACAATGCGCAGGCTTTCAAGTCTGCCAGGTTTGTAAAGTTCTGTCAAAGGTATAACATTACATTGACTCACTCCACAGCATACTATCCACAGGGGAATGGTTTAGCAGAGTCTTCTAACAAAACCCTGGTAAGGGCTCTGAAGAAAACAATAAGTGAGAATCAGAAGAATTGGGACTCCCAATTAAGATTTGCTTTATGGGCAAATAGGATAACCAGCAAAAGAGCATAAGGGAAGTCACCCTATGAGCTGGTGTATGGGAGAGCTGCTGTGTTTCCTCTGCAATTGGCATTACCAGTGGCGCGCTTTATGCAGGAGAATCAGGAAGAGCCATATGACATGATTAGAAGAATTAATCAGCTGGTAGAATTGGAAGAAACACGCAACCAGGTAAATGAGAGACTGATAGAGTATCAGGAAAAAATGAAGGATATTTTTGATCACCATGAAAAGTATAGGAATTTCCAAGTTGGAGACCTGGTTCTCAGATGGAATGTTTGCAGAGCAGAAAGGGGCAAGCATGCTAAGTTTGATCCGCTGTGGTTTGGCCCATTCAAAATAGTGAACCTAGGGAGAAATAATACTTTCATGTTAGAAAACCTACAAGGTGATCTGCTGGACGCCCCTGTGAATGGAAAATTCCTTAAACATTACTTCCAGTTCTGACTCAGGCAGAACATGCTTGATGTATTTTATGTATATAATGTATGTAAGTGTGATTTCAATTTTGAAATGTAAATAATGTAAATAAGCTGATAAGTTTTGAAAAAAGGCAAAGGGGATTGTAGAGTGAGATTCACGCACAAGAGGGTCTGAGGTATGTGAGTTCTCGGCATGCCCGAGGACGAACATGCCATCCCTAGATGGAGCCGATGTTGTACAAATCAGCCCCTTCATTCACATTTCGGCCAATGTCTCTTCGTTTTTCCTTACCGCTGCCCTTTCCTGCACCGGAAATACATTGAAAAAGGGCTAAAGTCCGCTTTAAAAGGTTATATAAAAGGCCCAGCCCCGTTCTCTCCTAGCTCCGCACCTCCTTTCATCCATATAGCCAAGCACTGCCCCTTAGAGCGTTTAACGCAAGTCACATGATCACGTTATCGCACCTCTCCCTCATCGCACATCAGCCTCATCGCAAAAGCGCAGTTTCCCGATCGCGTTATCTCCCGTCATCACACTTTTCGTTTTTGCGATCTGCGCTCGACGGATCACACCCATCGCATAGCGCAGAGCGCGGAATCTTGTTATTCCATCATTCCCTCCATCGAATTTTCTCCTCTTGCGATTTTGCGATATGCGCTCCGGGTCCCACCCCCAAAGCCTTTGCTACGTTGCTTTGTTATGTCTTCCCTTTGTAACTTCCCCAAAAGTTAATCTTCAAAGTCTTCGTACCATCAGCGTTCTTCCGCCATTTTTCGTCGTTTGCCTACATGTCATCCACTTTTCCTCCATTGTTCACATATTCTGGTTATGTGTCACACCTTAGCGTTTTTTTTTGAAGTCTCCGCCCCGCGTCATTCCATCATCCTCTCATATCTATGCCACCGCTTCCGTTAGCCTCACTTTGTCCACTATCTCTGTAATTAGTTTTATTCAACAGGCTTTTGTTTTTGCAGGAACTTGTGGTGGGAACAAACTTGGCGGAAAGGATCCGGAAGTCACTATGATGTGACCTCCATTAAAGAAGGGTACTTCGATCTATGGAACTCTCCAGAGAAAATCAAAAGGGCACATTTGGGCGGATGAAAACATTAATGCAGCAACAGATTATTAATGAAGAAGCAATGAATTCAGGGTCCAGCTTGAAAAAGGTTTCAGATTTAAATTCAAAATCTGAAGATCGAAAGTACCATGTACAGAGGCAGGCGCCTCAAGGTTTTATTGCCGCAGATCTTCCTCCTCCAGAAAAGAGCCGAATGTTTACATATTTTATTATTTATGTCTTGTATATAAGAAGATTTTCATTTCCAGCATTCATTTCCAGAAATAAATTGTAAAGTACAGTCATTTATGTTCAGTCATTCATAGCATGGGCGCGAATGTTTTCCGCCATCTGATTCAAAATAAGTCATTAAATGTTTTCCATCTACCTCCTCCTCTAGAATTCTCTATCTCTTCTATAAAAGCTAGAAGGAAAGACATTGTAAGGGTTCCAGATTTCTATCAGCAGACTGTGCAGTGAAAAGGCTTTTGTATACATTCTGTAATATTTCTGTATGAAGGTTCAGAGCCCGTAGGGTCTCAGTGAGGAGGAGTTATAACTGTAATGAGGATTCTGGTCTTTGGTATCTCACAGTATGTAATTTCTTTTATGTGTTAATACAATATCTCCTTTCATGCTATTTATCTTCTTGTATCATGTTCTAGAATGCGAGTGGCTCACTAGTTTGCAGTAAGGATTCATCCTTGTTGGTGCCCTTTTTGGAATTAGTCAAGCGCTTTAAATAGGCCTAGTCATGATATATTGTTCCATGTTCATCTTTTCCATATTTTCTGCTATATTAGTTACTTGAGGAGGGTGCTTTTAAAACACCATTGTCATATAAGGATTCATAAATTAATATGCCCTTATGCGATTCTGTTGTGTATCTGGGTATCAGTCTCATGTTAACTAATATCTTCTTTATGTTTCCTCACTACACTCACTTCCTGATATTTGATTTCTATGATATATTACTTGAACTGGCCCTCTTTACATTAAGCTGTCTCTTAACTGTCTGATGCCTTTGTATTGGAGTTTTACATGATGTTCCTACATTATTCTTATCTTTGTGTCAGCTTCTGAGAGAGTTTGGTCCCATTCAAAACTTATTTCCTTGTTTTACAAGAGATAGTAAGTGAGCTTTTGGATTGACAACCCAAGCTATACGAAGAGCTCCTTACTATATTAAGATGTCCTAGGCACTGGTCTATGGCAACTCTAGACTGTCTCTAGGGGGTGACAAAATTGTCCACAACAGGATCTTATGAACATCTACTCAGGCCCGAGAGCCATTTCACTTGCATGTCTTCAAGCCCAACCTCATTTTTTACTTATTTCTAAACAACCCTTCTCCCAGGCCTCCTCATTCATTTTTGATGGATCAAGTTGAATGCACTCCCACGTTCTACATTTGGTTTATCATCCCTCCATACGACATACCTCATTTGCATCACTTCGTCCACCTCATCAACCCCACACTGAGACCAACCAATGGGGACCCCTCCCTCCAAACAAATCACCTTACCTCCATCATCATTTTCATGGGGCACCCGTCTCTGTGTATGTACATCCCAAACCATCTTTATATTCTTTTGGAAAGTGTACAAATATTTTTTTTGAAAAGGGCTCCCACCCATATTTTCATGTCTCATACCTGACGATAGTCCTTATTCGCCCATGGTTGGATATTTTTGATCACCACACCATCCATTGGTCATTCATCACACCATTCAAAACATGCTTACACCTACCCTGGATTTCCTACCAAGTCCAAGGACATTCCCCCCAAAAGAATTGTTTGACTACCACTACTCACATTACAACTCCAACCTTGGGAAGTTTTCTGCATCCATTCATAACATCAGCTTTAATTATCATGCCTATCATACCCACCATATTAAATTCATCTTTATCCATCATGATTCCTAGAATCAACATTTCGAGCAGTTTATGCTTATTTCCTTTCGACTCCAATGACCATCTTCCAGGATTGAAGCAGTACCATGGGTGATCCCCGCCTTAAGGGACACCCTCAGGTGGCATAGTGGGAATCACTATTGCCCATTGATGTCATTGATCTCCCTGAAATTCAACACCAACACAATTTTTTCATGTCAAGGTAGTATCGTACATGGTGACCATTGAAACTCTCTCATCTAGTCGAAGACCCATGCATCACTTAGAACCTCATTCAACAATGCTTACATTTTGATGCATGAGAGGTTCCCATATTCGAAGACCCATGCATCCATGCGCAACTCATTCAGCAGTGCTTCACTTTTGATGCATGGGGGAACCTTATTCATTTTATTTGTCAAATATGTTGTAGAGGGCGTAAGAAGTTATCATCATCATCCAACAGCATGTCAACCACTACAATGCCAACTTGACATGAAAATTTCATGTATGATTGCAATACTTAGTCACTTTTCATCGTAACGAGAATACATTCCCACCTTGTATAGAAATTTTTTGTAGAGCATGGTTATCTTTTATCCTCGGTCAAGGTTTTTCCCTACTCATCTCCCAAGCAAGTTATTTTCTCTCTCAATAATTTGATCAGATTCTCAGTAAACATAGAAAAATCTGATGTATTTTGGATATATGTTTTCTCCTAAACTCATACATTAGGGGGGGACTATTAACACGTAGAAATTGTACACTCATTTTTACAATTCATATGACGCAAAAATTCATCCAATAGAGTGTATAGATGAATACTTTCCAGCTAAAAACATCATAAAGTATAAAAATAAAAATAAAAAATCCAAAGGTCTCAAGTATAAAATTCACCCGTGTGGCCTATATAAAGGAAATAATTAGTGACCATGCAGATTTTTCTTCGATAGTCATGCGTTCAATAAAAAATCATATTGGGCCTTAAATATGCCCATTTTTCTACTGTATAACACCACTATTCATAACCTAAATTCCTATATTTTTAACTCATTTCATACCATAATTCCACAACTTGCCGCCAATTCACATATTACACTTTGTGTTTGATTATCATTAGTTTTCTTTAATTTTTAGTGATTATAGATGACTTTTCTATGATTTTCTAATGATGGTTTTTCCAAGTTCATTTGCTACAGGGATCCATTTCCGAAATTCTTCATAATTCAATTAAACTAGTTGTTACAGGTTAAGTACATAATTCACGTAGATTAAAATCTTATTTTGTGATAAAATGAAGAAGAATCTTGGGATTTCAAGACATGGGGTCTGTTAAAAGTACCCTCATTCAGGTAACCCAAATTTGTTTTGTCAAAATTCATCACCATGAAGAAGTTACGTTCAGCAGAATTCTTAAGTACATAATCAAGTGCCAAAATTTTGGGTTAAGTACGGAAATTAAGGGTTTGATGGTTTCAGATCAGCCATGACTATCACAGTTTAGTTACAATTTGGGTGAAATAATCCTGAATATTTCAGTCTGCTTAGCTTAGTTTAGATTCCAAATATTTTTACTCTCTTTTGTCAATCAATTGTAATTGTTTTAGTTGTATTGGATTCTTTAAGAGGTGCAATGATTTTTATGTAAAGAGACTCTTATGCACACATAGATGGGCATAAGGAGATGTACCCTCAGGTTGGGCTACTGATCGTGGCATGACATTTGATTCTGGTCTGTTAAGACTAAACTCTTAAAATTATGTTCTACTGAAGTTTTTTAACATAATTATTGTCTCATTTTTTACTCTTATTTGAGTGTTATGTCTCTTTAATCTGCAATTACCGAATTAGATTGGGGTTATTCTAGGTTGTGGTTAGGGCCCACCATGAACCTGGAACTAAGTCTTGTAACCATTGTAGAAAGTACGACGCATGTTTTGATTCAGTAAATAGAATTTAATTTTATTGTTTAAATCGATTTGTTAATGGTTTTCAAAATTCCATCACTTCATTTCGTACTCTAGATTTATTTATTTTTGTAGATCTAAGTAGAGGGAAACGAGTGCATCGTTGTTGGTTTCTATTTGTAGGTTGTGGAGTACGTGCATAGTCATATTCTATACTTAATCAGTTGAAAATTTGATCTGAAAATGGAACTATTTGTAATGCTATGCAAAGTATCCATTCTCAAAGAATTTAGTGTGCAAAGTGTTCTCCATGACTTGCAGGTTAAACAAAGTATTTTTGGTTTGTTTCTGGGTTTTATGCATGAGGATTTTTTAATTAAATTTATTTTTTAACATATCACAGTAGAAATACATAGCAATTAAAATTCACCATAACATAACACAGCAAATTGTTGAGGTAGTTCACCCCTCCTGGGCAGGATCTGTCGGTCCAAGGCTCCCCAATGGCATGTCCTTGCTCTATTAATTTGCTCAAAATGGTTACACAGTGAAAAATATGCCTAAAGAGGCAATACAAACTATAAATTCAACTTTAGAAGATAGAAAATAGCTATAAATGCCAATTTTTTCACCTTAACCAGTGAAATACAACCCAATACAGTGCCTTCTCCATGATGGCCCTGATGGCTCCTTCATCTTCCCTGAAGAAAAATATATTTTATATCACCTCTGTTCACTCTAAAACCTATTCCAAACTCTTCAGAATGCTCAAGAGACCCAAAATTGACTAAAATTTCATCTTTTTGGGTCGAAAATTGAGAAAATTATGGCAAAACCAAAAATTTTCCCAGTGTCCCCCAAAATCCTTCTCCAAAACTGGAGGAACTCCAGTTAGTGCTCCAAATTCTGAAATTTTCCAAATATGTCGGAACCCACTCCATAAATAGCAGTAACAGTTAATGTGGTGATAAATGCGAGATGGGGCGGTCACATGTGACCACCACCCAAACTGTCGTTTAAACCGTTGAAATGGCGTTATATTAAATGTCGCAAGGTGGAGTGGGCATATGGCTCCAGAACCGTCGGCACTGACCGCCGAACTAAATGTTAACCAACCATCACATTTGAACCCTGGTCATGAGCGGAGGTTTTATGAGGTTGGGGCTAGCCCTTAAATTTTCCACTGAATGTAAATTTAACAGTTAAATATGTCATGGTTCCAATGTTTAATAAGAACTTGTGTTTAAACGGATTGGTCAGGCCTTTGCGCTGGTAGGAGGCAGGTTGCCTGTTCGAGTCCTGCCAACTATAACTAAATTTTTATTTCCATTCACCTCAGCCTAGGGCCACATGGCATCCTCCGGGCCTACCACGTGGCAGCGCGCAATTGGCCACAAAATTATGAAGTCAAACCTTCAACAAATCATTAGCTACCATTTGTCAACCTGTTATTCGCCCATGTGGAATATTCCAGGGAATATTTCAAGGAATATTATTGGAATATTCCTTAGAAGATTATTTTTTAATTTTTCCATAGTTTGAAAGTCAAACTTGGTCAACTCATTTTTGGAGTTTACTGGACAATTTCAAACCTGAATAACTTTCATATACGACCTCGGTTTTGAGAACCATTCACAGTGCCAGAATCGTAGCGATGAGACATTTCCGGTCGTTCTAATTGAAACCATTTCTGAGCACTTACATTTTTGAGAAATTTTTTAACTTGGACATGATCTCCTGATCACACCTCCCCAATGCGAAGCTTTTGGACCCCAAAAGCTCTCTAAACTACAGAAACTGAAGATGAGTAGAATGATTCTCCACTCTTCCAACCTTGATCCACTAAAATCTCCCCGATTTCATCAAATTGAGCTTCTCATAAAAAGACAAATTCTTCCTTGAATCTGTTGACCGACTGTTGCTAACTTTGACTGTGTCATGATGCAAATTTTTGAAACTTGCAGAAAAACAACTAAAATTTGCAAAAAACATACTGCTCGTACAATGGTCTACCTTCAAAAGACACTAAAAATAAGATTCACCTTGCCAACTGTCCTTATGGAGAATTTTTGTCGAATGAGCCATGTACTTGTGTCGATTCCCGACCAAGTTTTCTCACCATAGTACTCTGCCATTCTGAAACCAGCAATGATCCTTGTTGAACTTTGTGTCCTCTTTGCTTGCATGCTTTTCCCTCTCTTTGATTTTGCACCACTTTGCACCGACACTTTTTTCTCAATACCAATCGACACCAATGACACTTTCTGTAACATCTTGTCATCTTCTTCCAAAGACAACCTACTTTCAGACTGAAACATCTCATCATTTACATCAGCAATAACATGAAAAGGATTATGTACAAAATATTTTTGCTTAATCATCAACAAAGTCAAATTTTGACTTGCATTGACAAGCCTTTTCAAATTCCCTACATTCACTAAAGAAGATTCTAGCTTCTTCCGATGTGCTCTCACAATAAACTCCTTGCCATCCTTGAATAGATGATACTTGTTCTCATGGCGATGGAAGATCGCTTTCCTTTCATATAAGTAAGGACTGCCCAACACCACACCTATAATGTCAAGCGAAACCACATCTAATTCAACCATGTCAACATAATGAGTTGTTATGGCGAAGCACAACATGCACTTCCTTGAAACTTGTAAATTTGCATCCTTGCAAATCCATCCAAGTGGATATGGCTTAGGATGTGGAATGGTTTCAAGATTCAGCTTCTTGACTAAGTCTTCTGAGATGAGTTTCGCTTGTGACCCACTTTCAAATAGTGTGTCTATCTTTGTGTGTTTTGAAATGATCCTCACATGAAACAGCTCAATCCTCCTCTCCTCATTTGGAGCTTCTATGTGATAGTTTGAAATGCTAGAACTGGGATTTGTTTCATTTATAATCTCTTTCCCCTTTATGTTCTTTAGTGCCATAGCTATGGTTTTAGTTTTATCTCCTGATTCAGACCCTAATTCTTGTTCAGATATTGCAACCAACTTGCCTTTTTCTTTGGCCTTATCTTTGGTTTTGAATTTTTCTGGTTTCAACTCCGAATGAAGTTTCCAGCAATGGTCTTCGTCATGGATTTTTTTGGAATAGTTTTTACAAAATAATTTTCCCTTTTCTTTCCTAAAGTTTTCATTTCTCTTTCTCCCTTTGCCTTTAAATTCACTATCCTCATTCCCATCAAAATATTGTTTACCTATAGCCTCTAAATGTGTGGCTTGGACACAAACCTCGTCTAGACTAGTAGGATTGAACATAAGGATAGTATGTATAAGATAGTTGTGTAAACCACCTATATATTTCAGCAAATTTTCTTGGCTATGTAAATCAATTCCTAACAAAAGAGCTCTTCGTCTAAACTCTTGGGTGTAATCTTGTACATTTTTTCCCTTAAGTTTTCTAAAACTTTTCCAATTCATGATAGCCTTTTGTAAATGAGCTAATGGATAAAATTGTTGCTTAATTGCAGAAATAAATTCAGCCCATGATAAAGTGATCGTACCATGTTTTTTAATTTCATCCTTGGTCTTGGCTTCCCACCATACCAATGTTGCTCCCTCCATTCTCAAACAGGATAACTCAATCTTGGTGCTGTCATCATGAAGTTTTTGTATCCTCAAGTAAAACTCCAACTGTCTTATCCAATTGTCAAGTTTCCCTGCATTGACTTCACCATTAAACATAGGCAACTCAAATTTAACATCAAGCTTTAAAAATGAACTTTTACCAGTGGTTTTTGACTTGTGAGATTGATTCACCGAAGTAGAGGATGACGATGTAGAGGAAGAGGATGAAGATGGGGATGGTGGATCACCATTTCCTCCATGTCCTTTCTTTGACATGTCTTCACTTTTATTTCCTCTTGAATATCCCTCTCCTTCAAGCCTTTCATTCCTTTCTTGGTAGAGTATCCTCACCATTTCAGTCATGTTTAGTAATGCCTTTCTGAACACCCGTTCTTCTTCTTTGGGATCAATGTCTTCAAGAACTTATCCTTCTCTTGAAGAAATGCTTAAGACTTCTTTTGTGGCTCTTGGAGGTGAATCAGAAGGTGGAGTTAATGGCACTCTGGCCCTCCTTGGTTGAGGATTATTTTGAGCTCTAACCAATTGTCCTTCCCCTCTCTTGAGCTTAAGCCTAGTAAGCATCAAAACTTGCAAACAGTCAACTATGTCTTTGCACAAGAACAAATGCAGAATAAAACTCTAGCTCTGATACCAACTAATCTGAAAATGGAACTATTTTTAATGTTATGCAAAGTATCCATTCTCGAAGAATTTAGTGTGCAAAGTGTTCTCCATGACTTGCAGGTTAAACAAAGTAATTTTGGTTTGTTTCTGAGTTTTATGTGTGAGGATTTGTTAATTAAATTTATTGTTTAACATATCACGGTAGAAATACAAAGCAACTAAAATTCACAATAGCATAACACAGAAAATTTTTGAGGCAGTTCACCCCTCCTAGGCTACATCTGCCAGTCCAAGGCTCCCCAATGGCATGTCCTTGCTCTATTAATTTGCTCAAAATGGTCACACAGTGAAACATATGCCTAAAATGGAAAAATAAACTGTAAATTTGGCTTCAGAAGATAGAAAATAGCTAGAAATGGCTTTTGTTTCACCTTAAACAGTGAAATACAACCCAATACAGTGCCTTCTCCATGATGGCCTTGATGGCTCCTTCATCTTCCCTGAAGAAAAATTTGTTGTATATCACCTTTTTTCACTCTGAAACCTATTCCAAACTCTTCAAAATGCTCAAGAGACCAAAAATTGACTAAAATTTCATCTTGTTTGGTCAAAAATTGAGAAAGTTATGGCAAAAACAAAACAATTGCCCAGTGTCCCGCAAAACCCTCCTCCAAAACTGGAGGAACTCCAGTTAGTGCTACAAATTCGGAAATTTTCCCAAAATGTCGGAACCCACTCCATAAATAACGGTAACATTTAATGTGGCAATAAATGTGAGATGGGGCAGTCACATGTGACCGCTGCCCAAACTGCCGTTTAAACTGTTGAAATGACGTTATATTAAATGTCGCAAGGTGGAGTGGGCACATGGCTCCGGAACCGTCGGCACTGACTGCCAAACTAAAAACTAACCAACTGTCACATTTGAACCCTGGTCATGAGTAGAGGTTTTATGAGGTCAGGGCTAGCCCTTAAATTTTCCACCGGATGTAAATTTAACAGTTAAATATGTCGCAGTTCCAATGTTTAATAAGAACTTGTGTGTAGACGGATTGGTCGGGCCTTTGCGCTTGTAGGAGGTAGGTTGCATGTTTGAGTCCTGCTGACTATAACTAAATTTTTATTTCCATTCACCTCAATCTGGGGCCACGTGGCGGGCTCCGAGCCTACCACGTGGCAACCCAGGATTGGCCATAAAACTATGAAGTCAAACCTTCAACAAATCATCAGCTGCCATTTGTCAACCTATTATTCGCCCATGTGGAATATTCTAGGGAATATTCTGGGGAATATTTCGAGGAATATTCCCAAAATATTCCTTAGAATATTATTTTTTTAATTTTTCCATAGTTTGAAAGTCAAACTTGGTCAACTCATTTTTGGAGTTTACTAGACGATTTCAAACCAGAATAACTTTCACGTATGACCTCGGTTTTGAGAACCATTCACAGTGCCAAAATCGCAGCAATGAGACCTTTCTAGTCGCTCTAATTGCAACCGTTTCTAAGCACTTCCAATTTTGAGCAATTTTTGAACTTGGACATGATCTCCTGATCAACATTTTTCACTTAATCACTATGAGTTTATCCTCTTTGAATTCATGAATGGTCTTCACTTGGACTCTCTCTTTGATTTGGAAGGAACAACTATTATGTTCAGAGTTAACATTTTGATTCGTGAATGAGTTTTTGAAATAATAACTATTATGATCAGAATTAAATTGTCATGAATTTTGCAGCTGTATGTTGTAATCAAGATTCATGTAGCCGCATTATGTACTCAAGATTCCTACAGCTGCGTTATGTACTCAAAATTTCTCTGTTTTAGTTGATTAGCAGAATCTGGTTCGGAAATGTGACTTGTGTGATTTCAATTAAGCATGTCATGATTTCTTAATTCAATTAGAGTAATTGTCATAGTTAATCATTTGTTGATTTTGGAGTTTATGGAATTACAGATAGCTTGTTAATAAATTGTGTTGTGTGAGTAATTAGATTTAGGCATAAATTTTATCTTTTACATGTTGAGTTTTTTTTAATCAAGTAGCACTAATTCAAATAGATCGTTAATTATTTTCCTTGATTTCTCAACAATTTTTAATTATTTCATCATTTGATTAGATTTATGCATTTTCTTGATCATGTTTTTATCAATAGATTAGTTTCAAACTAGGAATAGAAATTCCTACTTAATTTAGGAATAGATTTCAGATTTCATGATGTTAGTTTAGGTTAGAAGCTATGATCCTATGTTACCTACGCTTTTTCCTCGAAGCTTATGAGCCCTTTTTGATAATTTAATTTTGGAATTGTAACACATATAATTTCCCCAACATTTTTGGCGTTGTTTTCAGGGAGGTGCTAAAGGGATTGGAGCATAGTTTCTTTCACAAGTTTTTTGTGTGATCTTTGTTGTAGGGCAACTAGAGGGCGGAGAAGACAGTAAGACATGAGTGAAGAGCCACGCATTCGCTTTGGTTTGGTGTCCCTCCAAAGTCTAGTTCTCCAAGTAAGCGAGGAGTTCAATCTTGGTAATTTTTATTGCAATTAGCAGTTTTAATTCATTTAGAGTAAAATTTCAAGCTCTTTAACGACAAAATATTTTTGGGGTGATGTAATAACCCCTGTGTACTAATCCATGTTGTGATATAGGGATCATAAACTAGCAGGAGAAATTCAAAAACAATTTAGATCTTGAATAATGTCCCTCAAAGTACTTTCTCAAATCCTAGTAGTAGTTGGCATATATGCTTGTCAAGAAGAGTTCATCTTGACCACATTCACAAAATTATCTATGTCTCCACAGCTAGAAAAGGATTTGGAAGTCTCCCTTGATTCCTCTTGCCTATATACCAAGGAGATCAATAAATCATGTACCAAATATGATGGGGATCATCTAGTTGAACTTGATATTGAAGAAATTTCACCATGCCCAAAAACAAGCCTTGTATGCATTCCAGAGACCAATTATCCAAGTTTGGCTGACATGATCGAGGAGGAATTTCAAAGTGGTCCAGATGAAGAAATGGGAATACGACCAGAATTACAATGATCATTGGTTCTAGATCATAATCCAATCAAAGTAACACTCTCATTTTCAAATACTCTTTATATCACATCTTTCAAAATTGTTGATTTTTCATGCTCATGTACCTTGCAAATTTTATATGTTAAATCTGGGAACGAATATACCTTTGTACCTGATCCACACATGGCTTCATTGGAAGTTCTCTTTCACTTGAAGGAGGACATATTTTCTCCAGTAGAGTAGGAAATTTATTATTGTAATAAATAAATAAATGAGAATAGCAAAGATAAAAATAATTCCTTTTGTGAAAACCAACTTATTTGACGCAACTGGACAGGGACTTTACTTGAAAACCAGGTAACTGGTGGGAAAAGTTCCCAATAAAGTTTGTAAATTTGTATGAGTTCTTCAAATCATGTATCTTTCAAGTCATTATGTTTATACTTGAGTTGGTTTATGTGGGATCCCTTAAGGCCCACCTACCAACAATCCTTGTCCCATCGACATCAACACATTATCTAGGATCAAGGTTAGAGTTAGATAAGGTACCTAGGAGCCTGCATGTTTTAATGGAAGGTATCCTTGTCATCTAATAAGAAAATACAACAATGTTTCTTGGTGGATGAATTTTGCAGTTCATTCGACTTTGACAAATCCATTCATGGCTAGTAGAATGTACATATTGCCTTGATTCCCATTGAAATCAAAGGTGGGATATCTCGCATTGGTTAATGACCTCCTCAATCATCAGTAATCCAATGATTCTTGCTTATGTTCAAAATCGAAACCATTTATTCACATATGAAATATTGCACATGGGTGTGTAGTGGTTGAAGACTATATGGTTTTATGATCTCAACACATATTTGCAACAGTTTGGATCTTTGTATCAACATTTCCATTTTCATTTGCAACAATATATTCATTTCAGTAAAGGCTTCCATGCAGCATCCTGGTCATTTATTTTCAACAGCAGTTACCTTTCCTCAGTTTTTTCGGGACATAAAACTCCTCAAGCATGGGGGAGAAGGGGACCTTTAGTTCATCCTTCAACCTTTCAGTTCATCCTTTAGCCCTTCAGCTCATCCTTTAGCCCTCTTTAGCAGATCAGATCAGCAGTCAAATCAGCTCTAGCTAAACTCTTAAATTGATGTTCTACTGAAGATTTTTTATCATAATTATTGTCTCGGCTTTTACTCTTATTTGAGTGTTATGAGTCTTTAATATGCAAGTGCTGAATTAGATTGGGCTTTTTCTAGGTTGTGGCAAGGGCCCGCCATGAACTTGGAACTGAGCCTTGTAACCATTGTAGCATGTAGGAGGTGTGTTTTTATTCAGTAAATATAATTTTATTTCATTTTTAAATCAATTTTTTAATGGTTTTCAGAATTCCAACACTTCATTTGATACTCTATATTTATTTATGTTTTGTAGATTTGAGTAGAGGCAAGTGAGTGCATTGTTGTTGGTTTCTCTTTGCAGTGTGTCGAGTACATGCATAGTCATATTTTGTACTTAATTGTTTGAACATTTTGCACTTAAGCACTATGAGGTTATCCTCTTTGAATTCATGAATGGTCTTCATTTCGACTTTGTCTTTGATTTGGAAGGAACAACTATTATGTTCAAAGTTAAAGTTTTGATTCGTGAATGAATTTTTGAAAGCGTAACTATTATGATCATAATTAAATTGTTGTGAATCTTGTAGCTATATGTTGTACTTAGGATTCCTGTAGCCGCATTCTATACTAAGGATTCATGTAGATGAATTATGTACTCAGAATTGACTTGTTTTAGTTGATTAGCAAAATCTGGTTTGGAAGCATCAGTTGTGTGATTTCAATTAAGTCTGTCACGGTTTCTTAAGTCAAATAGAGTAATTCTCATAGTTAATAATTTGTTGATTTTGCAATTTATGGAAATAGAGATAGTTTGTTAATAAATTGTGTTGTGTGACCAATTAGATTTAGGCATAAATTTTATCTTTTACATGTTGATTTTTTTTAATCAAGTAGCACTCATTCAAATAGATCGTTCATTATTTTCCATAATTTCTCAGTAATTTTTAATTTTTTCATCATTTTATTAGAGTTATTCCTTTTCTTGAGCATGTTTTTATCAATAGATTAGTTTCAAAATAGGAATAGAAATTGTGTACATAATTTAGGAATAGATTCAAATTTCATCATGTTAGTTTAGGTTAGATGCTTTGATCATGCGTTACCTGCGCTTGTGCCTCGAAGATTTCGAGCCCCGGCTGATAAATTAATGTTGGAATTATAACACATATGTTTTACACACAAGTCTAAATCAACATTATAGGAACACTTCACACACTTGGAAGATGGGATTCCCTAACATGTTCTAGTCAAGGACAATCGATTTCGAGTCGCCTTGAAGATATGAAACCTCCAAGGGGTCCTCTTTTCCTACTCATAAGTCATTTTCTCATTAATGGACCAAGAGAGGGGAGATGGATTCAAAATTCTATATAAATAGGCCACTAGAAGACCAAAAATAGGGGAATGTTATGCTCACAAAATTTCTCCTAAGCATTCCTGCATCCCATTGTTGAAGAAGAAGTAGAGCATTGTTATGCTAGCCAATTTTTTTCTCAACAATCCAACATTGTAGTGTGGAGAGAATTTCACCATTGAGATAGCCTTGATACCTCTTTGAGAGATATGAGATGCTTGCAAAGAGATTGAGGAAAGGAACCGCCTTGTTGAGGATTTTGAGAACCATTGCTCAAAGCATTCTCTCCAAGTGTTTAGTATTCATCTATTGTATTCATATTCTATTTTCAGCAATCAATAAAGGGGTCCCTTTTCCATTACTTTTTTGTCTTGTTTTCTTCATCAAACATGGTTTCTATGCTTATTTTCTAGTTTAGTTCATTTTTATGTATGCATTGTTTTCACCATATACAGTTCTTTGTTTACTCATGTTTTTCCACTAAAAACAACCAATTCTATCTATTATTTATTTGCAGTAAAAAACCAATTGCAAAGAAGGTGTCTTTTGGTACCCCATGACAAAAAAAACACCAACACTCATATTCCAACTTGACTATTTTATTTGCAACTTATTCAATTAGGAAATGGTACTTTATTGGAATATGTTTTTTCTTTGAATGGAAAATAGGGTTATTAGACATGTTGATTTCACTTCTATTATCACAAATGATAGATATAGATATTGTACATATTATAAAGTTTGATTCATCCATCAGAGTTGAGTGCAACAAAAATTTGCGATATATTTTCCTTCAGCAATAGAGAGATAAATTAAGGCTTGATTCTTGCTCAACCATGAAACAAGACATGAACCAAGAAAGAAAACACCACCACTAGTGCTCTTTCATTCATATACATCACCTACCCAATCAGCATCAGTAAAAATAGTTAGTGAAAACTATTTACCTCTGGGGTACCAAATCCCATAGTCCATATACAAATAATATCGCTGAGTATAGTGCATTGATGGAACTTCTCTCTGATGCCATTTCATTTGGTATTAACCACATCATCATTAGGTTAGTGTAATATTCCAAAATTAGCATGCAGCTAATTGGAATATAGATTTTTTTTTATCACCTAGCAGTTGAATAAATGGGTAAGGAGGCCCATGCAAATTAAAAATATGAATAAAATCCCTCATAATGTAAAAAGGGATCAACATAAGAGCTGGATTTCACACCCTCGTGTGTGAAAAGGGGAAAATACATGAGGACAAGGTCAAGTTTGACCAAGTCAACAGCGCTGGAAAGGAAGGTGGAGATCATCTATGGAGACAACACAATGATAGTGGAAGGAATATTCCTTGGTGGAGGAAACCCTAATGAGTGGGACCCGAGGTGAGAGGGCTTCCATTTGTATAAAAGGAGGGAAGGTAGCCATAGCAATACATGTTATGGATTATTGATTTTGTGGTATGTTAGACTATTGTGCTTTCTTCAACTGTTTAGTTGAGATTGTTGTGCTGCTTCGCACAAGGCATTCCTATTTAGGAATTCCTTCTCCTTTCTTAAGAGGCCTCTTGAAGGAGTTTTCACTTCATTTCTCCACATCCAGGCTTTAGGCCAAGCCACCTCCTTCAACTACAACATTATTTCTGCAGCAATATAATGTTGTGTTATAGGGTGTTGCAGTGGAGGATTCACAACACCACTTTCGGAGCTTATTTTTCAAAGGAGGAAGCTTCCTTTCCTTTGGGAGATCAGTGAGGAAGCCCTTGGAGAAGATTTCATATCTTGGCACTTGGACAACACAATTTCTATCTCCTACAACGCATTCCCTCTCCTTGACTACATTATTTTCAGTGAGTATTTGCAGTGAGGGTTGCAGTGATTTTTTGGAGGGTGAGATCTTCAGTGTTAGGATCAGTCTTTCACTTGGAAGATACATTGGAGGAGGCTTGTTCAACTTGTGCATCATCTTCACCCATCTCCATCCAGTTCTTGAGTTGCAGCTGTTATTCAATCCTAGGACTACAACTCCGACATTTTTTCCATTTTGCATATTTCAGGAAATCCTTCCAGGTTTGGATTGAAATTGTGTTTGGGAGCTTAGATCTTCACTCCCAACATTATATGAGCCATCTATTTGCAGACTTATTTTATTTTACATTCCCATGTCGCAGTTTACCATCTATAATTGCGTTGTACATGTTCATGAGCATTTTTCAATATAGCAACATTTCACTTTTGGCATATGTATTCATGGGAGGTTGTTTTGCCTTGATTATTTGAGTTGTATTGCACTTACTTGCTGCTGATTTACATAATAAAATGGCTCCATGGTTTCCATATGTTTTGGTATGATGTTATTCAATACTATTTCCAGTTTTTTGTTCATGTATTACTGCATCCCCATTTTGGGATATTACAATGGTGTCAGAGCATAATCTTGGCTCAGCCTATGGAATCTCAACCAATATGCTATCAAGAAGACAAGAAGAAGAAAATATGAACAAAAAGGACAAGAATAAGACTCCATTATTTGGAGGAAGGAAGGAAGAGAAGCTCTCAATACTTCTTTCTCAAACTATGCAGAGTATTAAGAGAGATCTCAAGGAGACGAGAAGGGAGATGAATAGAGAATATCCAAGAGAGTTTGAATCTGAAGAAAACTCTATATTTTCATATGATGAGTGTGAGCATGCAGCAACACACTATGATGCATAGCGTAATCACATGCCCAGATTTGCTATGAGGGAGAAAGAAGAAGAAGAAATGTCTAAGAGGGAAACTCTTAGTGATTTTCTGCAACAATATGAGTCTCAAACTCAAAAGTTTAGAGATCATATCACTTTTTCAGAATTCTGCAAGATAAAGGTGGAGAGAAGCAAGAAGCATAATAAGAGTAGATTTATCCTATCTACTTTTGATGGTTCACCTACATGTTCAGCTAGAGGTTGGGTGGAGGAGCTAGACACCTATTTGCAGTAGCACCAAATTTCTGAAGATGAAGCTATCAAAGTTGCAGCACTACATTTTGGAGGTAAGGCCTATGCATGGTGGATATTTGAGTATTTTTCTTTGAAAAATGCAAATACTTATTCTTATGCAAGGTTCACTAAGAAATTAGTGGAAAGATTTGATAAGAAATGTTACACCATTTTTTGGTCATCTAACCTATTATCATTAGATGGACCTAGGTACACCATGTAAGACCAATTTTACCCAAGCAAAATTTCTTTCACTATGAAAATAACTTAGTAAACCACCTTTATTAAGTTGTTTATGGTCTAAATAGGAAACCCCTTGAGAAAATATTAAATAAATATACATTTGTTTGATTTCCTCAAGGAATAATTAGTTAAATAGTAGTTTAATTAATATTTCTGGTTATATTTAACCCAAAACAAGGAAATTAATTAGATTATCATTATTTATCTTATTATTTTCTAAAAATAATTGTTTAAATCTTATTTAAATAATATTATTTGTTAAATATGATTAATTCACCCTTAAATAATTAAATAAATCATTATTTATTTGATTATTACTCAACCACATCCTTAAAATGATAAATAAATCATTTATTTATTTATTATTTACAAATAAAGGGATTTGACCCAAGTCAAATTCCTTTTCCCTCCAACAAATATAATAAAATATTCCATAAAAGTTGGATCTTGATTTTGTTAATAATATTTTACCTATGCACCAATATCTAGACTAACTCAATATTTTGTTATAAATAGAAGTGTTTTCCCATTAATTTACCGCCTTTTGTTGCCTAAAGATCACTCTGGATCTAAACTTTTGGTCTGGCTATTGATCCACCATCATAGCCATATTTTTCCATTTTTATCAGGGTTTTCTATGCCATCAAGGGAGAGGAATTCTATATCTAAAGTGCTAAGGACTTACAAGAACTCATCCCATTAAGGAGAGAGGGAACACCCTCTTGTGTTTTCCTCCCAGGTGCCATCAATACAAAATTCATTTGATATATTCTTGTCTTTTCTATTGGATGCATGGAGTAAATCTTGTTTTTTCTACTGTTTAATGTCTTCTAATGCATAGATCTAGATTTCTACAGCATTTATCTTGATCACCTAACTCCAGATCTGAAGATATTAGCAGTCATTTTTGCTGTTAGGGTTGTTTGTTATGCATAGCTAAAGTGGTATTTTTTTGTACACTTGGAATTAGGATTCATACTAACAACTGGCGACTCCACACGGGTTTACGATTACGACTGTTGTTGTTTTTCTGATCCTTGCATATACAGCTGCTTCAAACCCTAGGATTTCTCTTCAGCCCCTTGTTTTTTCTTTTCTTGATGTTTTTTTTAACCTATAAAACCGTAAAACGATAAAAATTCTAACTTCCATGTGTTTTAGGACCTATTGCGCAGGTGACAGACATCAGCCACAGCTGAGACAGCAACTTTTTCTAAAACCTACTGCCGAGAGTGCTAGAAGTACAGGTCATGCTTTTTGGCCCAAAACCTATGACCTGGACCTCCAGGCACACTTTACAGCCCAAAAACTACGACCTCTGCTAAAAACAGGTCAGAAACTATGACCTGGACTTTTTGCAGGGATTTTTTTGAAAGTTTTCTGGGTTTGTATGAGTCTCTGTTCAGGGTTGTTTGACCTCCGTATCCACCCATTTTGGACCTATAATTTTTCTGTTTTTCTCAACTAAGTGGGAACCTAGCCCCATAGGGCTTCAGTACCCTCCACTTTTTGTGGAAGAGTTTTTGTTGTTGCAAGTTGTCTGAAATTTCAGAGTCTTCAACCATTTTTTTAGATCTGATACCTCACCTTCAGATCCGCTTCAGATCGGCTTGTTATCCATCCAAATCACCTCATCTAGATTTTTTTTGGTTTTCCTCTAGGGTTCACTCTGTTTCCCTTCACGAGATAGCCTTTCGCCACCTTTTTTTTTACAGTAATTTTTCCTCTGATTTGTTGTTTTTTTCTGCACCACT
Organism: Pinus albicaulis; assembly: GCA_034641835.2. NCBI lineage: Eukaryota > Viridiplantae > Streptophyta > Pinopsida > Pinales > Pinaceae > Pinus > Pinus albicaulis. The sequence continues at coordinate 41,772 of JAXQQM020064844.1, forward strand.
TTCCAGCAAATTTTGTCTTTTAAATCCCTGTTCCTCTTGACCTTAGATATATTAGCTTTTTTTTACTGTGTTTTTATTAGTTTTTTACTCACCTATAGACTAGTTGTTGAGAGACCCACCTCCTTGGGCTTAGATTATTGCATTCTTAGCCATTTATTTTCTGTTTTTGCAAGCCTATATATTGTCATTTGCAGGTTTATTTACAGCTATACAATGACACTTTTTCTTTTTCTTTAAAAACATCTAGGTTTAAAAAATAAAATTTACACACACACTCTAAACAAAAAAAGGATTGGTTAACACTGCCAAGCAAAGACTCTAAAACATTGAAATCATTTGATCCTGCACCTCTTTGCCCTTGTTTCGACATTGAAATCACTTGATCCTGCACCTCCCTGCCCTTGTTGGTCTCTTTTTCCTTTGTGTTATGTTTTTGTTGTCACCATTGCGCCACCAAAGCATTTATCCCGGAGACTTCTTGGCCTTCATCCTCAGTTTTCGGCAGAAAGACTTACTCCTCCACATAGGGTTCGAGTTAGTCCCCCACCAAGTCTGCACACCGACTCTTCTTCTAGTCTTTTGGGTTCTCCTTCTCATTCCACCTTCGGTTCTCCTCCTGACACCTTCACCATGTCTGGTGCAGGACCTTCTGCTGGTGGTAACCCTGACCCTCAGGCTGGGAATACCACTAGCAGGACCGCAACGAACACTACCTCGGCTGCACCCTTGCTCCCTTTCATGGCAGGCCTCAGCCTCCCCGATTTTGACCAGTTGATAAATGACCCTATACACCATGATGCTAGTTGGCCTACTATGCTAACAGAGCTCCCTTTAAACATCCCAAAGTTTTAAGGCCTTGCTGGAGAAGATCCTTCAAATCATATTCGATCTTTCCACATGTGGTGTGCGTCTAACTCAATTACCAATGAATCTATCTATCTTTGGTTGTTCCAACGAATGCTTACAGGTGAAGCTTCTAAGTGGTATGTTGACCAGGCGCCTTCCTCCCATACCACCTTTGTAACTCTTTCCTGGGATTTTTTGTCTTATTTCAAGCTTCCCCTTCGTTACGACACTAGTACTGAACTCTTGACCTCTTTCCGCCAATCGCCTGCAACCCGCCTATCCAACCATGTTCAGGAATGGCAGAGAAGAAAGAGCCTATGTCGAGCCCCTACCTTCAAATATTGTGTCTACATGGACTGGTTCCTTAGATCTCTCTTTCCACCTATGGGGAAAGATGTCGCATCGCACTTTCCTCAAACCAAAGAAGCCGCTCTCCAAATTGCATTAAAATATGACCTGATCTACGCTCAGTTGGGTTATGTTTATATCGTTCTACCTGATCTTCCTAGACTCGGTGGTTCCAACGCACCGGGGGCATATTACGCCGCTGACGGTATCATTGGAGCTCTCTTTAATCCGTATTCTCAACCTCCCATGGGCTATGGTTTTCCTCAGGGAGGGGCCAGCACCTCCTGCAATTTTCCCCCTCCCCGTAGCACTATCCAGGATATGGCATGCCTCCTCTTTTTTCCCAACCTTCTGTTTACCACACTGATACCCAACCTCCTTATTATCCGTATCCACATACTGGTGCTCTAGCTCCTCCAACATTAGCACCTCCTCCTCCCTTGCCTTCTCAACCCTCGTAACAGCAACCACCACCCCCTCTGAGGCAGGTGTACGCACAGCAGGGCACGACTAATCCTCCTCCCTCAAAAATGAAGAGGAAAGGCACTCAAAATCAAGCTACCCCTGGTAATTCTGGATCTAATCAAGGTAATGCTCCTAACACTACAAACCAGCAACAAGGCACTCAGCCTAAGCAGGACAAGCCTCTTCGTACAAACAAGCCATGTTCTTGTTGTGGTGTTTATGGTCATTATACGCATTATTGTCCTCTTTCTACCACAGATGCGATGGCCTATGGGAGTCTCAAGCAACATTGAGAGGCCGCAAACCTCCCCTTCCGTTCCTCCCGCCCCCCTCCTAACAACCGGGTCATGGCCACGCATCCTTTCCCGCAAGGATTTGTGGCTACCCAACCACCCTCGAAGGTCGTGCCACTCAACCTTTCCATCCGGTTCCCCCCGTTAGAATCCTATACCAATAGGTGTCATATTTCATGATTGACTTGATGAACTATGTAATATGTTCATACCTTTTCTTGTTGCAAAGGTTTCCATATTTTCAAAAAATCAAAAAAATTTAAAAAATGTAAAGAGGGTATACCCTAAAAGAAAAATCAAAGGGTGAAAAGAATAAAATGGCCAAAAAAGTGAAAGAAAATGAACCCCACCAAAATAAAGGCCAACGAAAGTGTGAAAATCTAAATGCCACTACTATTTCATTTTTTGTAATAAGCAATTGTGTGCAGCTTGTTAAACTTTTGCCACAATTTATGAAGAGTCAAACTGTTTAAACTTGACTCATTCATTTTTCAATTTCATGTTGTAGAATAGAGAATAAATATCTGACCAAACAGTTTAATCTTGGCAGATAAGTAGATAGGTAGAGTTAATAAAAGGTGCTCAACAATTTAATCTGAGCCCTTGGATGTAATAAGGTTAGAACTAGATAGATTTCCATATGTAAAAGAAAAAGTGTGATAAGGGTTTTCCAGTCTAAGTGCACCCTAATAAAGAAGAAAAATGGTAGAGTAAAGTAGGTAGGATAGGTAGATGATGTTGCAGAATTACATGTGATGATCAATGGCTTTAGATGTGTGAAATCTTTTATTTTCATCACAAAGTGCAAAGGCAGACACTCCACTGGAAGAATTTCAAAGCAAGGCAAAGTCAAATTATTAACTTCCCTTCTCATTTTTCCCTAAACATTTCACTAATTTCCCCTAAGTGCTAAGGTATTTGAAAATTAAAGGGGCTCAAGGCATTTCCTTGACTTTTGGAGGGACCGGACCCTTGGCCCAATAATTGGAAAAAACCTAAGTACTTAAAATCATTCATCATCACACTCATTTACTTCAAAAAATTCTTTCCTAAGTAAAATCCCATTTTACTTAGGAAAATCATGAGATATTTCATAAAAAACCCTCAAAATCACATTTTATCCTAAGTTTAAGTGATGAAGTGATTATAATACAATTTGCTTCCAAAAACTTCACTTTCTTAGCTATATTAATGTATTTTGAAGTTTACCTTGTCCCCTTGTCATATTAACATTGATTTTATTTATTAACTCCTTATAGAAATGACCTTCTCCTATTATATATAATTCCTTTTATATAATATCCCAAAAACCCATGTATTATGATTTTAACCAAAGTATTTATTCCTAACTCGTTCAAATAAAAAACCCACTTTATACCCCCTTTGGTTAAAATATATCATTATATGTTAATCCCGCCCCCTATGGTAATTGGATTAATCTAATTCAATTATCATATAATAAAAATATGAAAAAAACTTTAAACATATAATATATGTGTTTAAAACAAAAATAAATCCGAAGTTTAATTCAAACCAAACTTCGAAATAACCCATCTCTATGTATATTTTCCCCTCGCCCGATCACGTTTTTGCTTTTTAAACAAAGGAATTAATTAATCCTCACGATTAATTAAGAACCTAACTCCGCCAATCAAAACGCTCCCGCTGTGATTAATCAATAATAAAACGCGTCGAGCCCGCGCCATTATAACCCCATCATCTCCCTCTCCCGTCAGCCATTCGATCGACCCGTTCAAGATTAACGGCTGTTGATAATTCCGCTAGCCATCCCCGATCTGAACAATAACGCGCAAAATGACGGTGGTTTTCAAACAATACCATGGCCACATGTCATTCTTTCTGTGGAATCGCTGCCCATCCGCTCAATACCACCTTCCGTCAAAAGCGGTGCGGGGAAAACTGCTTACCGCCTACCCTCTGTGACGTGTCATTCATACCTGCTGACGTCATCATTAAAAACCCGCCAACCTTTTGACTTTGTGAATAAAACAAATGTGCCCGCGTCGTTTTCATTATCTCGTGAACTCATCAGTCTTCCATGCAACAAATTTCAAAAATCAACTGTTGAAGTCTGCTGACCATTACCTTGCTGAAGAGAATTATAGTCGAGTATTCCAAGGTTCTTCCGCCATAACCAGTACCTGTTCAAATCACTGTTCATTCAAAGCTTACCCGCCAATATCAACCGTTTACCCGTTTAAACACAATCACCCTAATATTGCTCATTTTCAACTGATTGTGCAGTAAAACCCTTTGTAACTCAGCTGCGCCACCTGAAGCCTATGTTAACCAATTCGAGCATGGTTTACCTCCCAAAAATCATTCTAGATTCACTCCACAGACCTCTCAAAATCAAATGAAACATTTTCGACCTCCCCTGCAAACCAATGCTTTCTTAACAATTTGTTTTGTTTTACAGGTGATCAGAAGACCACATCCTTGGATAAACAGTCTTAATACTAGTCATAAGAATTTTTTACTCCAAGAGTGTTATCAAATCTATTCAAACAGAGATGGAAGATAAAACATACAGTTGAAAGACAAGCAAAGGAAACAGGATATTAAACGATTTACTGTTGAAACAGACAGTAAAAACCTAAACTACACATTGAAGGTAAAAGGACACAATAAAGAACAGTTAAAGAGTATCAGGATTAAAGAGTATCAGATTGAAGACCAAGTCAAGTAAATCATCTAGCATGAAGATAAACAGCAGGGAAGACAGTTACAAAACAGAACATACAAGTTCATGACAAAGTGAAGACAGATAAAAAATAGAGCGGTAAAAAGTAAAAAGTAAATAGTAAACAGTGAAAGTAAACATGAAGATATTAAGAGTTAAACAAAGATGAAAACACTTTCACCAGCCACAATGAATTTTATCCAAAGTAAAAGTGAAAAACAGTCAAAAGAAGTTTAAGGTTAAAAGATGAAATTAGAGCAAAAATGGTACATTCTTCAAAAATTTCCTGTTTAAGACATAGTTTTGAAGAAACTATTGTGATCAATCCAAGATGCATTTTGAAAAAATGAAGGAGTTTTATGTTCTTAAGGGGACCATCTACAAAAACCTCTCTCACTTTTCTCACAGCTATTATGGTTTTGGAAATATTAAACAATGTTGGAAAGCATTTTTTGCAGAAAATACGAGTTAAGCCATCATTTTGCAGAGAAGATTGTGGTAAATAAAAAATACATCATACAAAACTGAAGGAGGTTTTTGTTCCTAAGAGACCCATATACAACAACCTATCTCACTTTTTGCACAGTGATTTCAGAATGAGAGACACAAGCACATCTTTACAGGCTATTTTTCAGACTCTGTAAAACTTTGTTTTACACATATTTTTACAGAGACTATTGTGAACAGCTGGAGAGGAATTTTTGGAAACTGAAAGAGGTTTATCTCACCAACATATTAATCCACAATAAAATCTTTCACGTTTTACATATATATTACGGATTGAGAAATAAAAATATATCATTGGACCCCAAGTTTGCAGAATTGTTGGAGAAGAATGCACAAAGAAAGGAAGCAGTTAGTGACTTGGATGCATCATCATCAACTAAGAGTTGGATCAAATTAGAATTATCCTCCTTTTCATCACCTATCCATAAGAAATAGTGCCAAATATATGCATTAGTTTGAGTGTCCTTTACTTAAGTTCTATTTATGTAAAATAGTTGGAGAGATTTGTGAACTAATCTTGATATTTTTTCAAGATATTTTAGTTTAGAATTTGTATAAATACTTCACTCGTGAAAGTATTTTGGGGTGGATTCTTATACTTTGTTGTAACATTGACTTTTTGGAATAAAGTGCTATTGGAGAAATTTTCTTGTGGCTAGCTGGATGATGGATTGACGCTAAAGACTTTTTACAGGATTCATGTGTCAAACTACGAATCAATAAGTCATCCTTTCCCTTGTGTTTTAAGTCTTTATATTTGTTTATTATATCATAGTGTTTCATTTCTGAATAATTAATGAAAGAGAATAAATCAGAAAGTACTTAAGTGTAATCTGATTTCAATCATTTTTATTCTAAATGTTTTCTTCTAAATTGGTTATAAACAATGAATTCTTAATTGCTCTTGTGTAGCCAGTGTATGCATTTGATTATTTAGTAAAGAATACTTAACTGCTCTTTATTGGTAATCACTCATTTTCTCTCTATGAATATGTTGAAAGATTCTTAATTGCCTTTCATCCATTCTAAACCCATTCCATTCACTTTAGATCTAAAATTGTTCTTTGGTTTGATTATCTTGCCCTGTAAAGCCATCTTTTGCTGATAAACTTAATCCAGTGAAACCATATTTTTGACTCCATAGCCCAATGGCCTGAAACTACTTAATCTTGCCCTCAGTTACGGAATTCCACCATTCAAATTCAAACAAAACCCCTGGACTTTATAACTAGCCTAATATTTTCTAAAAACAAAGCTAAACTTGAAAGAGAGAGCCCTCTCTGGATACAGATTGGCTAGATTCTGTATCTAAAAGATTGGTTTGTGGTTACCTCGAACACCTTTCCTCTTCCAACAACTTCAAGGAAAATCTGAGTGATGGCACCCCCCGATTACCAGAGCCTTCATGATGTCCTCTCGATCGGCCTTCTAAACCGTTCTCTCTCGGCCCTTCACCTTCAACCTGTACTCATGAGCACCTTATCCTCCAATCTAGCTGCTACCCTGCCGGGTAAACCCAAACCTTATCTTTATTTTACCCCGATTCAACCGATTTCCATGACGTCTCCCACCGTAATAGTGCCCCAACCACCTAAATAGGGACCACCTCCCCGTTGTGACTGCCGGGGTAAGACAGAAAATATTGCGCTCCGGCATCACCATAGGATCCACCTACTGTCGTTGACATCCATCCTCCTTATGTCAACATGACAAAGCCTTTGGCCACCATTTTCTACCTATCATCATCCATAAGACCCTCGGTGGAAGCCCCATGGGTACTTCCCCTGATGGTCTGCTTGACCTCCCTGCAGGGATCACCTCGGGCTCAACATCGATAGATACTTTATCTGCTTACTCTTCAGTCCCATGACGTTGCGCATGTGAGACTTTCTTCACATAATGATGAGTCAGGTAGCTCTACTGCGTCAGGTAGTCTCCCTTCCTCCAGTCACCCCATATTTCACTCTGATGAAGACATTATGGAAGCAATGACCAATCCTGATTTTCTGTGGGATGATATGCACCATCGTGCGTACTTCCTCCCGCCATAGTCCCATGACCAATATGATGTGGAAACTAAAGACTTAATTCCTAATGAAGTCGATTTCTAAGGACATCCCATTCCTGCACCTAATGCTTTCGAAGAAAGAAATATGGCCAATATCTCTCCTACCATTAAAATTGACATTTCTAACACACCAGGGATAGAAGAAAATATCACCTTGGTTGAGGCTTACACCAAGCTATTCAAAGAATTCTGCGATTTTTTCGCCTGGTCCTATTCAGAAATGCCTGGACTTAATCCTGCCATTGTCGAACAACATATTGATACATGGTCTATTGCCAATCCTGTCCGTCAAAAGCTGAGGCCCATTAATCCTTCCAAATGAGAAGTTGTCAAAGCCGAAATCGATAAGCTCAAGCAGGCTGGTTTTATCTACCCTATTGAATACACCACTTGGGTGTCCAATCTGGTTCCCGTTCTCAAGAAACAAGGCACCATCTGTGTTTGCACTGACTTTCATGATCTGAACAAAGCTTATCCCAAAGACATCTTCTCCACACCATTCATTGACCAAATCATTGATGAGTGTGTGGGGCATGAGATTCTATCCTTTATGGATGGTTTCTCTGGATACAACCAAATTATTATTCGTCGTGCTAATCAACTTAAAACCACTTTCATTAGTCTGTGGGGGACCTTTTCCTATCGAGTCATGCCTTTTGGCCTTAAAAATGCAGGAGCCACTTTTCAACGGGTTATGTCTTACTATTTTCATGACCTAGATCATATTATCCTTGCTTATTTAGATGACCTTACTACGTGTTCGAAACATTAGGCGCAACACCTCCACGACCTATGTACCATCTTTCTCCGATGCCGCAAGTATAATATCCGCCTCAGCCCACTGAAGTGTGTCTTTTATGTACCTGTCGGCCATCTTCTAGGCTTCATTGTGTCTAAAGATGGTATCACGCTTGACCCATTAAAATTTCGAGCCATTCTTGAGCTTCCTATCCCACGTACTTTACGCCAATTACAAAGCCTCCAAGGCAAAGCTAATTTCCTTTGCCGGTTCGTACCTGACTATGCCACCACCATGCATGGGTTCCTTAGACTCCTTCGCTTTAATATTCCTTTTTTTTGGGATACCTATGCTCAAGAGTCTTTTGATGCCCTAAAATATGCTCTAACATCCGCTCCCTTGATTCATCCACCTAACTTTGATAGGGATTTCATCCTGTATATCTCCGTGTCCACCCACTTGGTCGTTGGAGTCCTCATTCAGGAAGGTGACAATGGAATTGAAAATGTTATCTATTATGTCAATAAGAACTTGGTAGGACCTCCTATATCCTACTCACATGAAGAGAAATTAGCATTGGCTGTCATGTTCTCAGTCCAGAAACTTTGTCATTACATCCTCATGCATTCCACCAAGGTCGTGACTAATTCCAACCCTATGGCCTTCCTATTGAGTCTTCTAATCATCAGTGGGAAGTATTCTTGTTGGATCGTGATCCTCCAAGAATTCGATCTTGAATTTGTCACACAAAAAAGTAAGAAATTTTTAGCCCTCGTTGAACTCATTTATGAACTACCTACAAGTACGCAAGATCTTCCAGTTAATGATAATCTCCCCAATGAACATTTATTTTCCATTACCATCGATGACCCTTGGTATGGGGACATCCTCACTTATTTGCAAACCCAAAATTTCGTCCTCCATCTTGACCGTGATACTCGACGACTCTGACACCAAGCCCCCTGCTACCTTCTTATTGGTGACGACCTTTATCATCGCGATGTATATTTTGTCCTTCGTCGTTGTCTCACGCACACTGAAGTACAACAAGTCCTCAATGTGTTTCATAGCAGCGCTTGTGGTGGCCACTACCTAAAAAATCATGCACGCTGGGTACTTTTGGCCTTCTCTCTTTGGTGATTGCATTGAGGTAGTCAAACACTGCCCCAATTGCCAACATTTTTCACCTAAGGCACAAGCTCCACCAGCTCCCCTCCATCTTGTCATCTCCACTGGTCCATTCTACAAATGGGCCATATACTTTATGGAGTTTCAATTGCCATCAGCTGGTAACCATAAGTATATCGTCATGGCAGTTGACTATTTCACTAAATGGGCTAAGGCTATGCCAACGTTTAACAACACGGTAGCTACTGCAACTCTCTTTTACTTTAACCATGTGATCACTCGATTCGGAGTTCTGAAAAAATTGGTCTCCAAACATGGCCGACACTTTGAAGTTGAGATATGGCGCGAGCTATCTTCCCTGTTGGGCTTTGAGCAGCAATATTCCTCCTCTTATTACCCCCAAGGTAATGGCCAAGTTGAAGCAGTCAATAAAATTCTTAAAACCATGCTTCAATGAATGGTGGATAAGCACAAAACCAACTGGCACCTTATGCTCTTCCCTGCTTTGTGGGCCTATAGAAATTCTGTTAAAACCACCATCGGGTTTACTCCTTTCCACCTTGTTTTTGGAGAGGAGGCAGTCCTACCGATCATTTGTGAAATCCCTTCCCTTCATCTAGCCATCGGACTTCTCCCTGACACCCAACCTTTAGAACATCGACTTATCATGCTTGAGCATGCTTCTGAAGACCGTCATGTTGCATTGCAAACCATTGAGGCAGCTAAGAAATGCACCAAAGCTCAATATGACCGAAAAGTCCAACCTCGTACTTTTCACGAAGGTGATCTTATTCTGGTGTATGACCAGGCCCATGACATCCTTGGTCATGGGAAGTTTGAATCATTATGGCTAGGGCCTTACATCATCAGCAAGGATTTAGGTAAGGGGGAATATCTATTAGAGGACTTCGAAGGCCATTCCCTTCCCAATCCTTGCAATGCACTCTATCTGAAGAAATATTACCCTTAACATTTCTTTCTGGAAATGCATTTTTTATTTTATTTTCTTTAGATAGCTAGCTCATACTTTTTAGTGATTTGATACTTCCCCAGGACACACTTTTTCCAAGAAGCGTCACTTCACCCCTCCTCAAAACCTAATTTCTTCACTTGCAACACTCATAATGAGGGGCACCACTTTTCCCCCATACTTGTCCACGCTCGTGTCGAATTTATTTGTGAGTTACCATCTTGTACTCATGTTTTCATGGTCCCCATTGGACCTTTTCTATGTAGCAGCACCATCGAGTCACCCTTGTTTAGAGCATCTGAGTTGAGTCATCATTGCATTCATGGATTCTATCCTGAGTCCCTTTGAATCTTGCTATAGTCCTCCATCTTTCATTGCTTGGCTCCTCTCTCGTGGCGCACATTATGGCCTTCAGCCCCACTATCCCTTATCCCTCATGATATTATGCCAATCGCTGCCAAGTCATCCATGCCCTTTATGCTCTAACAAGGGAAGTCATTCGTTCGCTATTCACTACCTCCCATTTCATCATCATCATTGGTGTCAGTCTATCAGTCGCTCTACTATTTTCTCCCGTGCCTTTGTTGAGGATCCCTTATTGCCTCACCTATGGCGAACCTCCTTCTGTCGACATCACCTCATTCATTCCAGAAGACAGGTCTAGAGGGCGGTGTACCTTGGTTCTAGCTTCCACTCTTGTTCGGTGCCTCGGATCAGGTAAAGGGACTCCTCATTGCCCTTTGACTTGATTGTTTCTCAGCTCCAGCTCCTTTCTGCATGATTGAGATCTGTATACTCGATGGTTTAGTGATGCAACAGCTGACATAGATGATTCCTGGGTGTGTGTGAGATGCCTCAGCCCTCATAAGGGGGTGGCCCTACAGGTAGCCCCCCACACACTCGGATGACCTCTTCATTACAGCCTTCGATGTAGCTCTGTACATTTGATGATGTTGACCTCAACCGCTTGCAGCACCTTTTTGTTTGCATATATCAGTCATATTTTCAGAGCCCTTTCCTGTTTTCAGGGGCATCTGGGTTGCATTTATATCTCATGTACTCAGATATCATTGTACAAGTCTTGGATGTTATCCTAGGCACAATATGTATGTGGGATTCATTATTGTGTTGTTTATTTGGCTCATGTTTATGCCAGCATGTGTTATATTGGCTAGTCCCATGGTTTTTCGGATGCCTTATTGTTTGTACTTTGCCTGAGAACATCCAGGCAGCCGTGTCCTACCACCTATAGCATAGGTACTCATGTGAAAAGAGACTTATACTTTACAATAAGTCTCACCTCCATAGGACTAATTCTTCCAGTGCTTTAGTCTACCATATACTTCTCTCTCTTTGACTTCCCCTTCGATGTCTAGTGATTGAGTTCTTACAACATACTTCAGTCATACGATTAGCTCCTAAAGCTTGCATGCTAGGGGGAAATCTGTTGTACCATTTTTTGGTCATCTAACCTATTATCATTAGATAGACCCAGGTACACCATGTAAGACCAATTTTACCCCAAGTAAAATTTCTTTCACTATGAAAATAACTTAGTAAATCACCTTTACTGAGTTGTTTATGGTCTAAACAAGAAACCCCATAAGGAAATATTAAATAAATATACATTTTTTTTATTTTCCTCAAGGAATAATTAGTTAACCAGTAGTTCAATTGATATTTCTGGCTATATTTAACCCAAAACAAGGAAATTAATTACATAAATCATTATTTATCTTATTATTTTCTAAGAATAATTGTTTAAATCTTATTTAAATAATATTCTTTGTTAAATATGACTAATTCACCCTTAAATAATTAAATAAATCATTATTTATTTGATTATTACTCAACCACATCCTTAAAATGATAAATAAATCATTTATTTATTTATTATTTACAAATAAATGGATTTGACCCAAGTCAAATTCCTTTTCCCTCAACAAATATAATAAAATATTCCGCAAAGTTGGATCTTGATTTGGTTAATAATATTTTAACTATGCACCAATATCTAGACTAACTCAATATTTTTTTATAAATAGAAGGGTTTTCCCATTCATTTACCACCTTTTGTTGCCTAAAGATCACTCTGGATCTAAACTTTTGGTTTGGCTATTGATCCACCATCATAGCCATATTTTTCCATTGTTGTCTGGGTTTTCTACACCATCAAGAGAGAGGAATTCTATATCTGAAGTGCTGAGGACTTACAAGAACCCATCCCATTAAGGAGAACAGGGAACACACTCTTGTGTTTTCCTCTCAAGTGCCATCAATACAAAATTCATTTTATATATTCTTGTCTTGTCTATTGGATGCATGGAGTAAATCTTGTTTTTTCCACTGTTTAATGTCTTCTAATGCATAGATGTAGATTTTTGCAGCATTTATCTTGATCACCTAACTACAGATCTGAAGATATTAGCAGTCATTTCTACTATTAGGGTTGTTTTTTATGCACAGCTAAAGTGGTCTTTTTTCGTATGTTTGGAATTAAGATTCATACTAACAAGAAACATTATGAAACACATGTGGTGGAGCTAAACAAACCAAAACAAATAGAAACCTTTCATGTGTTAGAGGAAACTGTAAACTCAAATCCACTTCTGAAAACCATTGAGGAGGTTGACATCTTGCATCATACTTTGCTAGAGGCAAGACCTCTATCCCATATTCTTGAACAAGATGGCATGGGGATCCCTTTTCCAAAAGAGGATCCAATTCTTGGGAGGTTTTCCATTCATATTGGAGATGAAGAAAAGGTTGAGGGCAACAACATTGTCATGTCTAGAGCTTATCTAGCACCTCATGCAGAGGAAGAAGGAGCTCTTGCTCCAATATGAGGGATTCTTGTATCATTGCAAGGAATCCCCTAGGATCTCATATGTGGAGATCAATGCACAACTCATGATCAGCATGTACCATTGATGATTGATTGTGGAACCATGCAGACACAAGGAGGAGGTAGGGAGGATGACCAGCATCATTTGATGAGGAGCACACACCCCTATCTATTTCAGAGGGTTGATGCACAAAAGAGGGATACTGGATTGTGCAGTGAAGGCATAGACAAGTCTGTCCATTCATATATGCAATCTACTCTTGATGTTTATGTCTCATTGCATGGAGGCATTTCACCAAGGAGACCACTAGATCAGCAGATGATAAGAGATGCTTCACATTTTGAGGCACCACTCATTGATTTCAGAGGAGTGGAGACCTTGGGAGGTCATTGTATAGCACTGAGAGCCTTGGGTAGACTCAAGGAGGAGGGAGATATTCTCCCAACATAATCATTACCCACTCTCACTTTAGATTCTGCGTTGTGGCAGGCGCAGCAGGGGAAGGATAGCAGCCTTCCAACTTGCATCTTTGGCATGGGATATTTCAAAGAGGAGGACAGCCATATGACAGATGCTCTTTATGATAGATCATCAGCATTGTCTCTATGGAGGATAGATCCATATTGGAAATCCCATCTATTGGTGGATTATTCCAAGGATCTTTTTACTTGCATGATATTGGATGACCAATTGCATGAATAGGGATACTTAGTCAGAGATAGGGTCATCTACTATCATGGTAGGATATTCTTACCTAGAGCTTCCAAGGTCAAGGGGAAGTTACTACAAACAGCTCATAATGATTTACTTTTCAGCCACACTTATTCTATGAGAGCATACCACACCATCATGGAGGGGTATTTTTGGGAAGGCTTTTAGGAGGAGATATATCAGCATATGAGGAGATGCATGGATCATGTAGAGATGGAGGAGATACATAAATCTTTGGGGGAGTTATCACAGCCACCTCCTTTCTCTTTGAGGATGAGAGGGGATTCATCTATGAGTCACTCCATTTGCATGAGCAAAACATATGGTAAGGATATTGTTTGGTTGCATAATTATTTGTATAATGAAAATGTACATGCCTTAACCATATATGTTCAGAAATTTGCTCAAAGGAGGAGAATTCTTCCTTCTAGACGTCATGGTCTACTTGAGGCCATGAGTAGTATTGATGGCCACTCCCTAGGAGGATTTGGGGAGGATATATCTTATGGAGAACATGCTTACTTTGCACCATACACCATACACTTTCTCCAAACTTGTGAGGAGATTGGGGAAGCAAGAAATTGGTTGAGAAGCCACACATTATATCATTCTCTATTGCAGTTGAGAATCAAACTGTGTTGGTTGCATTTGAGGTACCATTGTCCTTCTCCCTTGCTACATATGGCAGAAATTATGATTCTCATCATGGTTCCCTATGTTTCTATTGTTCTTATTTTTATTGGGAGCATGATTGGGGGAGAGACACATTGGTTGGATGTGTCCTTTGGGGAAGAGGATTCCCACACTTTTTTCATTACATGTTCTAAGGGGAGAATGGGAGGTAATATGGCCACCATAGAAAAATATTTTTTTCTGCATGAGGTGGGCCATGAGATTGATTGGAGCACTAGGGCTATGACTCTCATAAATCATTGAGAGAAACTTTTCTATGAGTTGCCATGTCATGTTGTGCAACAGCAGTTAGGAAAACTGCATTGTGACCACTTGGGAAACTGTTGGTACCTTTCAGCTCTACATGAAACCTTCAGTATTCCACTCACTTGGATGCCATATGATGATGATTTCATATTCATCATATATGGGATGGTTTGGGCCAAAATGATTCACAACATTGGAGGGAAGATTTTTGGAGATCCAGTTTTCTTCTTGCCACTTGGAGGCAACATTTTTGTAGTCCAAGAGCAGCAAATACTATACACTTATCATAAGTGGAGAGGAGGACAGCGTGGGGAAGGCTATTTTGTCTACCATGATCAGATTTTCAGCCCACCTACATTGCAGGAGCCCAAGGTGGAGGAGGATTTGCATGAGTTACCAATTAGGAGGGTGGCTCATTTTGTATGGATGATAACTTGGGGATGGAGGATCCACATGGGAATGATGATTCCCAATAAATTTCAGACCCCATTCCTCAAAGGGGCTTCTAGAAAGCACCTTATTGCCTCCTTTATTACTCTACTTGTTCATGATGATAGCTATTTAGCTTGCTTGCATGCTTGGGAGAGGAAATATGGAGATTTATTGATGAGACATCATCTTATTCCAAGGAGGAGTATATCATATGTGGATGCTACAGGAGGAGGAGAGGAGACTTCTCAGTTCTGTCCTTAAATTTTCTTGAGGACACGCAACATTTGGGAGGGGAGGACTGTAATATTCCAAAATTAGCATGTAGCTAATTGGAATATTGATTTTTTTTTATCACCTAGCAGTTGAATAAATGGGTAAGGAGGCCCATGCATATTAAAAATATGAATAAAATCCCTCATAATGTAAAAAGGGATCAACATAAGAGTTGTATTTCACGCCCTCATGTGTGAAAAGGGGAAAATACATGAGGACAAGGTCAATTTTGACCAAGTCAACAGCGCTGGAAAGGAAGGTGGAGATCATCTATGGAGATAGTGTAGTGATAGTGGGAGGAAAATTCCTTGGTGGAGGAAACCCTAATGAGTGGGACCCAAGGTGAGAGGGCTTCCATTTTTATAAAATGAGGGAAATTTAGCCATAGCAGGACATGTTATGGATTATTTATTTTGTGGTCTATTAGACTATTGTGCTTTCTTCAACTGTTTAGTTGAGATTGTTGTGCTGCTTAGCACAAGGCATTCCTGTTTAGGAATTCCTTCTCCTTTCTTGAGAGGCATCTTGAAGGAGTTTTCACTTCATTTCTCCACATCTAGGCTTCAGGCCAAGCCACCTCCTTCAGCTACAGCGTTATTTCTGCAGCAGTATAATGTTGTGTTGCAAGGTGTTGCAGTGGAGGTTTCACAACACCACTTCTGGAGCTTATTTTTCAGAGGAGGAAGCTTCCTTTCCTTTGGGAGATCAGTGAGGAAGCCCTTGGAGCAGATTTCATATCTTATCACTTGGCCAACACAGTTTCTATCTCCTACAGCGCATTCTCTCTCCTTGACTGCGTTATTTTCAGTGATTATTTGCAGTGAGGGTTGCAGTGATTGTTTGGAGGGTGAGATCTTTAGTGTTAGGATCAACCTTTCACTTGGAAGATCCATTGGAGGAGGCTTGTTCATCTTGTGCATCATTTTTAGCCATCTCCATCTAGTTCTTGAGTTGCAGCTGCTATTCAGTCCTAGGACTGCAACTCCAGCATTTTTTCCATTTTGCATATTTCAAGAAATCCTTCCAGGATTGTCTTGAAATTGTGTTTGGGAGCTTAGATCTTCACTCCCAACATTGTATGAGCCATATATTTGTAGATTTATGTTATTTTACATTCCCATGTAGTAGTGTACCATCTATGACTGTGTTGTACATGTTCATGAGCATTCTGTAATATAGCAGCATTTCATTTTTGGCATATGTATTGATGGGAGGATGGTTTGCCTTGATTATTTGAGTTGTATTGCACTTATTTGTTGTTGATTTACATAATAAAATGGATCCATGGTTTCCATACATTTTGGTATGATTTTATTCACTATTATTTCCAGTTTTATGTTCATGTATTGCTGCATCCCCATTTTGGGATATTACAGTTAGACTCACAACTTGTTGTACTACAACTTACTAGAGTTTATACTGTCTGAAATCTAACACTGCATTGTATGTTCCTAAGATTTCGACTTTTGGAAAGACATTTTGATTATATTCAATATCAATACATTTCCATAAATTTGAACACATTAACTGATTCCTTAGTGAATTATGTTTTAAACAGACATTTGCAACACATGTAAAGAAATATTTTCAATTCACATCACATAATTGAATAGGATTGCACAATAAACATTGGAAAACACTGAAAAACAAATATATAGATAGTTATATGTTTTTAAAAAAAATTGTGCCCAAGACACATTGATCATATGACATCAAAATGTATGCAAAATTTCAAAGTAAACGAGTGATGCTCATGATAACAAGCTATTGATATAGCTATCCTATGCAATAACTGCATCCAATGGTTAGGAACACCAATAGTATAGCGTTGCAATCTCATAGGTAACTCCTCAATCTAGAAATTTGGAATCCCAAGAGTAAATCCCTTCACATGTTGTTGTAGCTCAACAAGAGTCTCGGTCATATCTAAATCCTGGAGGAATTCTCTCCCGAAAGCCCTCTCTGCTGGCTCATCTACTCTCTGCTCTAGTTGACCCACTAGTTGAACCCGACCCACATTTTTATACATCAAAACTTTAGTTTAGTCTTGGGAAACATCAAAATATAAAAACATGTAGAAACCTAATAAAAATAAAAAAACATGGTCAAAAAATTCTTACCTATTTCACCCCATTGAGCATCGTCTGGTAGAATCAAGTTTGGATCTCCTCGAAAATCTATGCATGTGTATGCATATTGATCTATGGCAATCATCTATCGCCTGAACCAGGTGAAGAATGCATTAGAGAATATTATTTTCAATTGACCAGCATGTATATACATCAATTCAACCCATCTCTGCATATGTGGATCTCTAGGTATAGATATGCTTAGTGTAACATGTTGTGGCTGCATCAATGGAATCCGCTCTAAGGCGACGGAAATTAGGATCGAGCCATACATGAAATTCTTCTTCCTTCCACCCTTTAATTTAATTAGTTTTTCTTTCATCTAAAAGAGTACAGCTTCATCCCAATTAAATATTGTTGGTTCTAAACACTCAAGTGCATACTGCATGTATGATATGTTTTCCATATGTAGTGTAGCGAAACCGGCAAGCTTTGCAATAGTAAAAGGGATGGTCCTCAAAGGAAAATCACGTACATCACGGATATTTATTTTTCCATCTTTACTTGGTTAAGCCCTTGGGTGGCAGTGCTGCAATATGTAATCTCTCACTGTCTCTCCTCCAAGAGTAGATCCTTCAAGAGAAATGGGAGAACCTTGCCTTGATAATCCAGTTATAAAATAAATATCCTCCACCAATATTGGGAGCTCTTTGTCCCCAATGTGAAAATCCTGATATACTGGATCCCATGAATGAACTAGGAACCCTAATAGTTCCATTTTCTGCCTCATCCCTGACAATCTGAAGTATTTAAGCAACCCACAATCTCTTAGGGCTCTTACTGTACTCGGATCATTTAGGGAAATCATATTATGTTTTTCATGTTCTCTTTCTCACCAAGTAATCATCATTTTGATCTAATGAATACCTGAAACACAATCATAAGCTTCATTAGGATCCATTTCATGAAAAAAAATTGGGAAATTTTGGGCATACAGCAAGAAACAAGAATGAGAATTGCGCCCAATACACACGCAGTCAAGGGACAGAGCATTGCAGTGCATCTGTCCTTCAATTTCAGTGCACTACAACGCACCTTTCGACATTCAAGGGTGTGTTGTCCTTAGAGTGTGATATATTTACCCTAAGGGGCTCAAAACCCTAAACATTGACCATGAAATGTAAGGAAAATGATACTAAAAGAAAGAGAAGGTTCATAGCTCCAACCTGGATCGAACGGAAAGAGAAATCATCCAC
>JAXQQM020060714.1:0-47387 GCA_034641835.2 Pinus albicaulis
TTCACCTGTAGGACAAGCCACTTCCAAGTTGGCCTAGATATCAACTAAACTATTGTTTTCACTCAAAATGTGATTAAAGGATACTTGGCCCAAGTATGTTAAATTTTTTCTGATTCTTTTAATTGTCTGGCACATCACAGCGTTTGGAGGATTGCTCTTACTTATCATAGCTTGGATGATTATGGTTGAATCACCCATGATGACTGGGTTTTGGATTTTTTTTTTTTTAGTATCATGGTGCCTAGAATCATTCCATAAGCCTTTGCCCTATTATTTTATATTTTTCCTAGCCCCAATTCAAAGGTGACGAGGTTGTTTCCACCTGGTTCTAGAAGGATGCCACTAGCACCTGCACTACCCAAATTATTCTTTGATGCATCATAAAAAAAAATAGGGTATGTTTATATTTTTTATCTAGAGGATGAACTCATCCTTTTTTAACCTTATTTTACACTTATGGGAGACTGTATTTAGCTTGGCGGTGCTCGGCCAGTTGTAGATTCTTGTTGCAAAACTGATCCAAATTCTTTCTTCTTGTTGGAGCAGGTTGATGTCAATTGATTTCAAACCTTTTGTAGATAAAAATTCTGTTGTAAGTCCCCAAGTCATGGACAAAACTTTGCCTATGTTTGGAGGATGATCTTTGAAAATTTGTTGGTTTCTCACTAACCAAAGTTTCCAACATAGGAAGGATGGCAGACTTTTCCAAAATATTTTTATAGAGTGATTTTGTTAAAGTGTGTAGGGACACTCCTTTTTCCAAGATGTGAAGAAATCATTAAAGGGACGAGATAAGTTCAATTCAATTTCTAAAGGACTCACTAGAAATTGTCGTCATTCTTTTTCTTAAGATAAATCTAGAAAAAAATGTTCGCTGCCTTCTTCCACATTCAAGAACATGGGACACCTGGAGTGCCCTGATAAACCTTTTCTTTTGAGTCTACCTATTGTTATAACTTTTCCTTTTAAAAGGGTCAAAATGAGTATTTTAACCTTTGGCAAACTTTTTCTGATTTCCAAATTGTTTTCCACGAAGCTTATTCCTAATTATCTTGTTGAGCTTGGGTGGTTAAGTAGCTTGATTTAACCGAGTATTCTCCTCCATTGGAATCCTAGATGAAAGAGTCTTTTGCATCTTGGTTAGTTTGGCCAGCTCCATTGAGGAGGATGACTAAAGAGTCCCAATGTTTTTTAGGATTGTGTGGCATGTTGGGAGAGATCCAATCAGCCCAGTTAATTATGGGAATTTTGAGGTCTAAAATGGGCCTCCTAAGGAAATTGTAAAATAATAGTGGAAATAATAAAATAATATTCGATTACATTATCAAATTTTTGAGGGAAAAAAGAAAAAACTATTTTTTCAACTCGTATTTTCAACTTATCTCCCTTTGGGTTTACTCAAATTTTGAGTGGAAACACTCGTTGGATGCAGAATTTGATTCCTCATCCAAGGAGTACCCATGTTTCATTCTTTTGAGGGACCCTTCGACAAAAAAAAATGAGAAATACATGAAAATCATGATTGCAATCACTTTTTTTTCATGTATTTATTTTTTTCATGTAGTAGGGTCCATCGAAAGTATGCAACATGGGTACTCTTTGGGTGAGGAGGTAAATTTTGCATCTAACCAATACTCCCACTCGAAATTTGAGTAAAAACTTAGGGAGATAAGTTCAAAATAAGAGTTGAAAATGTAGTTTTATTATTTTATTATTTTTTATTATTTTTACTTTTTAAATCCAAAAATGGTGAATCGTCCCCCATGGTTGACATGATCATCTTGAATCCTACTGGTTCTTATAAATTTTATTTTCGTTGTACATTTTTCGTAGGAGGCCAATTTTAGACCTCAAAATTACCCTAATGTCTGTTTTTCGAGAGAGAGATTGAATTTAGAGTGGTTAAACCCTTTTAGCACATCCATCCTTTTAGATCTTGGAGGTTAGAATCGCAGGCTAGGGGAGGATTCCCTATTATTCTATCTTCCAAAATGTTGATTCTTCTTCCATTCCTGAGGAGCTTAGATGCTTGCTTTATGATGATAGGAATGGATTTTTAAACTAACTTCCAAGCTTCAGAACATGGCATGATCGGTGCACTTTCTTCTAGTAAGAGGGATCAAGGATGATTCATGTACTTTTCCTTCAATACTTGCTTCCACCAGCATTTCTTCCCTGTGATTAGTCTCTAGGAAAATTCTTCCCCAAGGGCCACATTAAAAATGCCAGCGAGCCTTGTAGACAACCTTCCTTTTTCATAAGGAAGAGTTACCTGATCCCACTTTACCAAACTGAAATCTTTTTATTCGGTGTTTCCTCCTTGCCACATGAATCCTCTTATTATGAGTTCTATTTTCTTATGAATGCTTGCAAGTGCCAAAATTGATCAAAATTGATAAATAGGAAGTGTTGTTAGCATTACTTTAATTAATATTACTTTTCCTGCTAAGTTGAGCCATTGCATTCCCCATTTTTTTATTTTTATTTTATTTTCTCAATTTGGATGTTCCATAGTTATACCTTTAGATTTTATTTGGATATAGGAATACATAAATAAAGAAAGTGGCCGCATTTTTCTTGTATGGGAATGTCTAGAATCTGAGATATTTTTTGAAGAGTGTGTCGAGGCGTATTCCTGCCATAGATTCTGCATTTTGTGTTATTTAGAAGTCCTCCTGAGACCCCCATGAAATTTTTCAAGACTTTTTAAAATCTTCTGGCAAAAATGCATGAATCCCCTCACATCAATAATGTGTCATCAGTCAATAGGGAGTTATCAATTCTTTTTACACCATGGGATATCAGGAGACATGTCAATGAGAGTTCTCTTCTGCTCTTTTCTAGAGTCCAACTCAATGAGTCTACCATGATTATATATAGAAATGGGGAAAAGGGGAATCCTTGCCTCAGCCCCTGGGAGCTCTAGAAAAATTCACTTAGCCTTCCGTTTATCAATGAGGAAATCCACTGTCCTACAATGCAAGCTCTAATTACTTCAATTATCTCACTTGAGAATCCAAATTTCTTGAGGATTGCTGATAAAAAAGATAAGTTTACTCACGCAAAGGCATTAGCCATGTCCAATTTTATAATAATTCCTTTCTCGTTCCTTAAAATAATTGAATGAAAGGCCTCTTGGACTATCAATACATTGTCTAGGATCTTGTTATTTGGCACAAAACCTCCCTAATTCTCTCAGATCAGATCAGTAAGGAGAGTATTTATTCGATTTGCAATCATTTTTGTAATTATTTTGTAAGAGGAATTACAAAGTTAAATTCATCGAAATCGACTAAAGGTGGAGGGCCTTGCCACTTTTGGAATTAGAGCAAGGAAGGAGGAATTGGTAAATCCACCCAATATCTTTTTATTGAAGACATTCCTTATCATTATTGTTAGGTATTTCTTGATGATATGCCAATTGTTCCTATAAATAGAAATAGAAAATCCATCTAGACCTAGTGCCTTGTTCAAATGGAGACCCCAAACAACATTTTATATTTCTTTCTCATCAACTTATTTAATGAGATCAAGGTTGTGATCATCACTTAGTTTATTGGGTACATGTTGTAGGAATGTCTCATAATCTGTGATGGCTGAGTTTGATGTAAGGATATTTTTTTAAAGTGGTTTTATGCTTCATGTTTCAACTCTTTTTTTCCTCTGATTTCCCTTTCTTCAACCTGGATCTCTCAATCAAATTTCTAGCTCTGCGAATTTTTATTGAGTTGTGAAATAAAGATGGGTTCTTATATCGTTCTTTAAACCAGAGGCTATAGGATTTTAATCTCCAGACTTCTTCCTCTGCTTTATGCTCTTTGTAGAATTCCCAATAAAGTGTTTTTTCTTGGAGTTGGCTTTCTTTTGATTCTTCCTGATATTCCTTTGATTCGTGAATTGTTTTCCTTTTTTTAATTAATTCAGCCTTCCTTTTTTGGGTTTCCTTGTGATTTTCCTTGGCCCAAATTTTCATTTCATTCCTCAATGTTTTTAATTTGGTCTCCCATACAAAATAAGGAGAGTCGGTTATTTTTTGGGACCATACCTCTGCGATTTTTTTTTTTCATCATTGTTATTCCATGATGGGAAATTTTGAAAAAGGCATAGGACCCCGATTTCCCATTGTTGCTAGTGAAATAACCACTGGCTTGTGGTTGGATGCCGAAGAGTGAACAATCCTTGATACCATTGAACTTTAGTTTGTTAAGATGTTCTCCTATACTAGGATGTGGTCTAATCTTTCTTTTATGTTGCTGCTGGCAATTATCTTATTAATCCATGTGTATTTTCCATTGTTTGGTGGGATGTCCAAAAGATTGAATGATTCCATTATGGTTTCAATGGATTCCTTGGAAGGATCTACATGGAAATTTCCTCCGAATTTCTCTTCAAAATTCAAGACTAAATTGAAATCCCCTCCAACTATAAGACTTTTGTTTTGAGCCTAGTTTAATGTATCTTTAAGAGAGTTCCAGCACCATTATTTCCCTTTGTAATTACTTGGAGCATATATGTTAACCATGCAATATTTCTCATCAACGATTTTACTTCTTAAATCTATTCTAATCCAATGTTGCTCTTTTTTTTTATGGACTAGTTCCCATTTTTATTTTTTCCATAGGGTGCCAATCCCTCCCGAGGCCCCTGTTGCTTGGAGAGTTGTGCCCTCATAGTTTTTTATTTTTTGTATCATTTTCTCGAATTCTTGTGCATTTTTTTTGGGCTCCTGTAGCATGAGGAAATCTAGGTTTTCCATTACTAATAAGTCTTCGATTGCATTGATTTTCAATGGGGTCCCCATTCGTCAGAAATTCCATTAGACCAAATTCATTATTTATTCTAGTTGGAGGCATAGGGACCTTTCCCCCTTGAAGGATGGGGAGTTTTCTCCTTATTTATTGAAATTTTTTCAAGGAAGGAATCCATAAGTTGTTGGGTTCCCATTTCCGTCTCTTTTGTTGTTGCTTCATATCTTAACTCTTTAGTTTTCTTTCTTCCTTGTTTTTTTTGGTGTTCAAGGGAGATTAATGAATATTTTGATTGATTCCAAGTTAATATTCAATCAAAGGAGGGGGGAAGGGGGCTAAGGGGAAGAATGGGGGAGGATGGAGTGAGGAGAGGAGGGAGAGAATGATGAGGGGAGGGGGTAGAAGATGAGGGAGGAATAGGAGTATCTTCAAGAGGATCGAATGGGTTGGAGTTAGTAAAATTGGAGGAAGGGAGAGGGTGAATAAGAGGAGGTAGTGAAGAAGAGATGGGGGCAGATTGTGAGGGAGCTTGAGGGTGTGATGAGGAGAGAGATGGTTTTTTATTTGCTGATTTTTTCTTTTTCGGTGGTTCCTATTTTGGGTCCTAAGCTTCTACCTCTTCATTTTCTTGTTTTTTCTGGAAATTATTTGCAAAATGACGATATTCATGACATACTATGCATTTAAATGGGAGTTTTTTATAGTCTAGTTGCAATATATGCATCCAACTATCAAATTTAATCTTAACTGGTTCTAGGGGGCCTTTTCCTAGGTTGAATTCAACACAAATCCTCACACACACATGTATATTCTCCTTTGGCTCACTTTTTTCAATATACCTTCCCACTGCATTCCCTATTGCCTTGACTTATTCATCTCCCCAACATTGGAGAGGAAGGTGAGGGAGACGGACCCAAACTGGAACAACACTTGGCACATCCAGTTCAGGGTTGAAATTCGGTGTCCATCTGCTTAGGTAGAGTCCTCTAGTATCCATGAAGTATGGGCCATTTCTAAATATCAAAACTTCCTCTTCATTTGTTTTGAAAGTTAAATGCATAATACCCTCTTCCACAGAACCTGATTGAAATTTTTCCATTTAATGATGACGACCATTTACTTTCAACCCACTTATGAATAGAATGAGGGGATGGCCAGAGGCTAGTGAACTAGTGAACCAGACCATTTTCAGAAAGGGAGATCGTTGCTCAACGAGGAAGAGACGGGAGGAGAATGATCTCAGGGATATATTATAGCTTCTGGAAAAACTTAAAGACTGATGGTCTGGTTCTGGGGGGTCTGATAGACATTATCAGAGAAGCTAATGCTTTAGAATTTTCATCAGTGGGATGATTCAAAGTAGAGGTGGATAGCATAGGGTCACCATCTAGAGGAGGCTCCAGAGGGACCATTAAGGTTGCTGGGAGACGAAGCCAAGGAAGTATGGAGTAGGGGAGTGCAGTTCTCTCACTATTTCGTCACGTGAGAGTGGTAAACATTCTCTTGATGGTAAAAATTCTCCCCATGTTCAATGGGCTTAATAAACTCATGAACTTGGGCATGATGGTGCTCAACCATCTTCGGGTGGTCATCAATCTCAATTGGATCATCATGATCCTCATCATTTTGGTAAACTAAATATAATATTTTTTTTAATGTTAAAATAAATTTGCACATGTAAATTAGTTGTATGTTCATATATGTGTACATGTCTATCTTGCATGTATATAAATAAATTTGAACATGTTTTTATATTTATGTAATTATATTGAAACAAGGAGTGAAAATATTGATCGAGGGAAACATAGGCGAGGTTGGGAAATTCAAGAAGAAGACCATATGCCAACTACCACCTATCCATCTGATATTCCTATTGATCTTCCTTTGGAAAAAAACGACCAACAATGTACGTTACATAGGTGCATAGGTCATTATTCAAAATTGAAGAAAGATATTGTGAGTTTGGAGCTCCCTACAGAGAGTTGAAAAAGCTTAGAAATAGTTGTGCACTCTTTAAGCTCATTTATTGATATTTACAAGAACCTTGGGCCAACTATTGATTGCTTTATAGATATAATCAGATGTATAAAGGAATTAGTGATGGGTCTCGATAAATGGGTTGAGGTAAGTAGAAGTGTTACAAAAGCACATGCGAAATCTATGTTTAATTTCAAATAAGGGCTAAAAAGAAACATGATCAAGGTGCAATATTTAAAGCACCCTGAAATAGCCCACCATTTGTATGATAGGTTCCTTGTAGCATATGGAAAGATACTATGGAATGACGAGGTTCCACATTATTTTTAAAAATTACTTTATGCATAATTATTTTTGGGTATGAGACCTTATTATAATGGCCTTCCATCTAAATTTTATGGTATTGGGAGAGGTAGACATATGAATGTAAGGGTGAATTAAGGGATGTTGTATTGGATCGCCCTCTGCCACCTTTGGTACCTCGACCTCCACTTCTGGTAACTTTGCGGTCAGAGATGGATGTCACTTCTGAGATTGGTCGAGAAGAAATGGATGCAATTATAGACAACATACAGACTACATTGACTGGAATTGATGTCGGTCTAAATAGAAAAAGAGCACGAGTTGGTGCATGTGCTAATTTTGTATATAAATAAGAAGAGGAGATATATAATATGAATATGGAAGAGGTTAAAGCATATGCAAAGGGTTGTCATGATGGTTGGAAAGACCTAATTGGTCATGAGGGAGAGGGCATGGGATTGGTATGTGTTAATGGCTAAGGTGGTTATTTTAATGTAATGTAATATATGTGTTAATGTTGATTCACACACATTTTGTAAATTTTTTCATATATAATCTAACACGAATGTGTCATATGTTCACCATTTGCAGTTAATCGTTTGTTGAATGAAAATTTTGATAATATCACGGTCCCAAGTTCAGGTTCAAATCAATATATGTTGAGAGATGTTATATTTTTTTGAATAGTTCATTTTGATACTATTATTATATCAGTATTGTGAAGACATATTTGTAAAATAAGTAATTACATATATAGTTAAATGTTAATAGATTTTGTGATCTGAAATTGATTGTTAGTTATTGTTGTGCTAATATAAGTTTCTTATTTAATATGAAAGTGTTTATGTTTTCTTCTCGTACAAGGTGATCAGAGCACATCACAAGGAGCATATTTGAGTGCTTCAACAAGCACAAGTTCAGCAAGTGAAAGAGGAACGAGATTCAGAAGTCTGAATGAGATTTATGAGCAAGAGGCAACAAATGAAGGTATGACCTCTTTATTTTCATTGCATTGTCATGTTGAATATCCTATTCACTTTGAAGAATCTATAAAAGAGAAGAAATTGATAGATGCTATGGATGAATAAATCAATTCCATAGAGAGAAATAAGACATGGGAATTGGTTGATCTTCCAAAAGGTAAGGAAGTCGTTGGAGTGAAATGGGTCTACATGACGAAAAGTAATGTTGAAGGTAAGATTGAAAAGCACAAGGCCATACTTGTTGTCAAAGGCTACAAGCAGCAACAAGAAAGAGATTATGAGGAAAATTTTGCACCGGTTGCAAAAATGGAAACAGTAAGAGCAGTGTTATCCATATCAGCACAACAGAAGTGGAAGGTTTACCAAATGGATGTGAAATTAGCATTCCTAAATGGAGTATTGATGGAAGACTTATATGTTAAACAACCTCTTGGGTATGAGAAATAAGGCCAAGAGCACAAGGTATGCAGATTGAAGAAAGCTATGTATGGGCTAAAACAAACACCCATAGCATGGTACAATAGGATAGATGCATATCTACTCGAAAATGGGTTTCAGAAATGTGAAGGAAAACCCACATTATACATCAAAG
This sequence comes from Pinus albicaulis, assembly GCA_034641835.2. Classification (NCBI taxonomy): domain Eukaryota; kingdom Viridiplantae; phylum Streptophyta; class Pinopsida; order Pinales; family Pinaceae; genus Pinus; species Pinus albicaulis. Next base: position 8,604 of record JAXQQM020060714.1, read on the forward strand.
AGAAATATGGTAAGATGTTGATTGTTGTTTTATATGTTGATGATATTATATTTAAAGGTAATGATGCTTACCTCATTGAGAATTTTTAAAAAGTCATGAAGAATGAATTTGAAATGACTGATATGGGATTGCTGAGATACTTCTTACGAATAGAAGTAGAGAAAAATGAAAATAATATTTTTTTTCTCAAGCTAAATATGTAAAAGAAGTTTTGGAAAAATTTAGCATGTAGGATTACAAAGCAACAATTACTCCTATAGTGATGGGATTGAAGTTAAGCAAAGAAAAAATCAACAAGGATTTTGATCCAAGTTTGTACAAGAGCATATTTCACAGCGTCATGTATTTGACTGCAACTAGGCCTGATATTATGCATGTTGTAAGTTTAATTTCAAGATTTATGGAAAGGCCAAAGGAAGCACATTGGCAATAAGCAAAAATAATTCTGAGGTATGCGAAAAGAACAAAGAGGTATGGAATTTGATACACCGCTTCAGAAAATTTTGAATTGATTGGATATATTCACAGTGATTAGGCAAGAAGTATAGATGACAGGAAAAGAACCTCTGGATATGCTTTTCCTATGTCTTTAGGAGCCATTTCATGGACTTCTAAGAAACAACGAATTATGGCTTTATCAACAACAGAGGTAGAGTATGTGGCAACTACAGGAGCAACATGTCAAGCAGTTTGGATGAGGAGAATGTTGAGTAGTTTGTGTCATGAAAAAGTAAAAGGCACAACAATTTATTGTGATAATAGCTCAGAAATAGCATTATCAAATAATTCAGTGTTTCATAAGAGAACGAAACACATTGATGCCAAGTATCACTACATCAGAGAGCTAGTGAATAATGGGGAAATTGTTTTGCAACATTGCAGAACTGAAGAGAAGTTTGTTGATATATTGACAAAACCATTGGGGCAGAAAAATTTTAATTATTTGAGGAAATGTTTGGGTATGTAAGATAATGAAGCACTTGAAATTAAGGGGGAGTGTTGGAAGTTAAATTCCAACTGCAACGCTGTGCACGAGGACGAAATTGAACGCTGATAGGAATGCCGAAGGACAACAATGCATGATATTTTTTGTTTACATTTACACACCACCGAGCTTGCAATTGAATTTTTTGTTTATGTGGCCATAACCATTCTCTGCATTGAATTCGTGGTTTACTCCACGCCATCCTGTCTTTAAAACATCCATTTTCCGCATTTAAAACTACACCAACCGCAGTTGGAATTATTTCACATTTCACTTGATTTAAACAACGACACGTCCTCACCACATGGACCAATCAAATCGCTATCGCAAATCCTAAAGCTGATGTCACCACCCCTAGATTTGGATGCGATAAGAAAATATGCAATGTGGTTGAATTGTTTTGAACCCCGCCGTGGGCTCCACGTCTAGCCAATGAGGGAGCGATCACATGGTTGATGAGTCCAGTCAGCCATGGGGCAATTGGATGCAATAACTTATCAAATGCAATTTTGAAGTCTGTTTTCAAATCCGCGAAAGAATATTTGTAAATGTTTAAGACCTTGGATAAAGGTTTTAATATTTTTGTTTTAATGCCGCGAAGTATGTTTTGCAAATTTTTTTTAACTTAGGAAATATATATAAGTCTCGAAATATATATATATATATATATATATATATATATATATTATAAACATTAATATTTATAATATATATATTTTTTAATGGTTTGTTATGTGTTATATAAAAAGGCCGGAAGCTTATGCAATGTAACATATGTGACTGTCAATTAAAAAAAACAAAGAGCAGTGAGAAAAACAGAGAGTAGCAAATGTGTGGCTGTGTTTTTGAATATATGCCGAGAGGATAAGAGTAGAGACTGTGTATTGTTTTGTAATAGCCCAAAGGCAGAAAACAAAAAGGAGATAGAGAGCTTGATTTACACTGTGTGCAGCAGTTGAAGAATATTTTTGTAAATCAGAACAATGCCATTTTGAAACATTTATTTTCATTTTGTAATAGATTTCCTACGCTTAATGAAATATAAATTTTATGCATCTCTGTCCAGAATTTTTATATTTAAATCTCTGTGTTGAGTTGAAGAATTTTATTTCCTTTGTGTTTGAAATACTTCATAAATTCCAACAATTTCTTTGTTATCATAATTGATTACTTATTTACCATTTCAGCGCTTATTGAATATTGGAAAAAAACTATTGAGATAAATTTACGTTATTTCTCTTTTATAATAATTAATTAATTAATTAATAACAATCTATCAGCGCCAGACTTCTCCAAATGGACACTTTGAAAATTTTAAAAAATAATTGCCTCCCAGGGCTGCCGTCCCTAAATATGTTATTTCACAAATAATGGTGTGGGAAAACATAAATCTTTATTGCTTATATTTTTTTATTTTATTTTTTCTCAACAACTATATAATTTTATTAATAAACATCCAATATAAAAATGACACTCAACTATATAATTTTATTAATAAACATCCAATATAAAAATGACACTTAGGATTTGAATAAATGAATGTTGTTTCGGGTATTTCAACAATCACACTAACAACATAAAGCTAAAAGAAGTACAATTTGCCGCCCATGATTTGGCCCGATTCTAAGTGCTTTCTGAACATGCAGCTGGACCAAATTAGATGATCAGCGTATGTTCTATCAAGCCTACTAAAAATTTCCTTGGTCGTTCTCTTTCCGATATATTTTTGATTCATGACTGGAATTCTATGTCTATGTATTGCTACTTTTAACAGTCTGATCTGAACTATCAGCAACTCTTATAGTTAACGCGTTAAGACCGATCTGTTAACGCGTTAAGACCCCTGCATTAATCTCGTTAACTAGACACGAACCTCCCCCGCTGGGAGACTTGTAGTTTTGACAAGGAGAGGGGTGTGACGGAGTTACAGGAACCCCTAAGGGATTCGAACCATTCATTATTTTCTATTTCATCTCCCTGAAATATGAATTTCAAATGCAGTGGCCTACGAGCCGAACATTCACTACCCATCATGACCACTGTAAGCATGGCAATCAATGTTACCAAGCATGCAGATGATCCTCTCATCTCCATATCGCCCCAATCTATAGACTTCTTCTCTTCACAGCCCCAGATGAAGCATTTGATCTAAAGAATATCAATATCAAAATCGGAGGAAAATGAATAAGAATAACATGAATGTGAGTGTACATTGTATCTAGCAAATATAGATGCAATGCAACTATATATATAGCAAGTAATTACGCGGAGAAGAGGAGGGCGAAGAACAGAGAAAACATGGAAACGAGGTTTTAAGAGATGACTCTATAATTTGGCCTTTATGGAATTAAGCGGAATCCTAGCTGGAATCCCGATCTGTGTGAATAAGCTGTCTTCCTGAAATCGCTGCGTGTAAAATTCCAGCTGCAGTCAAATACTGACTTTGAAATTATGTATATAAATTTCTTAATAAAACTTTTGACTCAGTTTGGAGACTCGACTTTCGTTGAACATGCCCATCACAAAATCCAATCCACATGTTGAGCGATTAAAAAACCATTTAAAAATAATGACGACGAATAAACATCCGGTTTTCTCTTTCTTCATTCATGTGAAGAAAATGTTAAAAATTTAAACACACCTCAACGTAGAGGATTCACACAAAGTTGCGGAAATGTTTTAATTCAGGCAATTGTATTTCCCAAAACAAATTATGAAGGTTTACATAGTGGCACAAATTAAATAGCAATTATAGTGGAGCAAAATATAATCAAAACAATTTTATTCAACGTGAAACATAGTAAAAATTTATATGTGAATTTTTTGCAATCAAATCACTATTAACAATAGTAACCAACTGTTCTTACTGAGATTTACATTTACTAGGGGTTTAGGAATAACACACATTAAAAGTTATAAATGTTGTTTTCACTTGCCCACCAAAATTTATTTTCTCTTTCTTTTCTTTCAAGACTTACATTTGTCACATTACATAAGACTGCTACATACATGTATAATCAAAACATATATATCTATGACATTTAATTCATGGGAGATGAAATTTAATAGATAGGATGGGCGAGCATGAATTTCTAAACTTTACCGAGTTTGCCTGAAGTAAATAACATGGATTAAATGTTTGCCTATACTCTTTTACTAACTATGTATTAAATTTCTATTTGACTTTGATCATACTTGTTTAATAACCACGCATTAAATCTCTATTTGACTTTGATAGTTTAATGTGTTGCAGAATGGGTTATGTACTCTTGTTTAGAACTTCATTTACTCCATGTCCTTTAACCCACAAACACAATCTGCAACCTGCAAAACATTCACTGAGGTATTATGTACTCTTGTTCAGAACTTCGTTTACTCCATGTCCTTAAACCTACAAACACAATCTGCAACATGCAAAACATTCACTAAGGTATGGTTGTTTGTCAGTGTATTTAATGCGGGGGTTGAGATTAATTCTCCAAAACTCCCCCTTAACCGCAACTGGCGCCATTGATCATTCCCAAATGGCAAACAATCTCTGAGATAAACAAAATTTCCACCTGCCAATGGGTTTGTGAAGATGTCTCCAAATTGTTCTTCTGACCTGCAATGTTGCAACATAATCTCACCATTGTTGATTAATTCTCTTGTCAAATGATATTTAGCATCAATGTGCTTTGTCCTCTTGTGAAAGACATCATTCTTTCATAGTGCAATTTCTGAACTATTGTCACAAAAAATAGTTGTTGTTCCATCTCATTCATGACATAAATCCCGCAACATCATTCTCGTCTAAACTTTTTGACATGCTACTGTTGCTGCGACGACATATTCAGCTTTTGCTGTTGATAATGACACCATCGGTTGCTTCTTGGAAGTTCATGAAATCACTCTCGAACCCAAATGAAAAACATATCCTAGCATGCTCTTTTTGTCATCAACACTTCCTACCCAATCACTGTCAATTTAACCAACCAGCCTAAAATCATCTGTTGTGGCGTACAAAATGCTATACTCCTTTGTCCCATTGACATACTTTAAAATTATTTTCACTTCTTGCCAATTTGTCTCCTTGTGTGTCTTCATGAACCTCGACACCAGACTCACTGCATACATTATATTATGCCTACTTGCGGTCAAATACATTAGGATGCCCACCATGCTTTTGTATAATATCGGATTGACATTGTTGTTGCAATCTTCATTGCTCAACTTCAACGCCATGACAGTTGGAGTCAGTAATGGCTTGTTGTTCTGCATATTGAACCTCTCTAAAATGTCTGCAACATATTTTTCTTGAGTGATAAAAATGTCATTTTATGTTTGTGTCCCTTCTATGCCCAAAAAATATCTTAACAAGCCCACGTCAGTCATCTAAAACTCACTTTTCACGACTACTTCGAAATCAGCGATGAAGAAATCATCACTCCCTGTAAAAATCAAATCATCTACATACAAAACGAAAATAAGAAGCTTATTGTCACTTTCTTTGATGTAGAGAGTAGGTTCACCATAACATTCATCGAACCCATTATCTGTAAGTAAACATTTATCTTGTTATACCATGTATGTGGTGCTTTCTTTAGCCCATAGATAACTTTTCACAACCTACACATATTGTCTTATTAGCCTTCTACCTCATAAATAGGTGGTTGCACAACATATACCTCATCTTTCAGCACTCCATTCAAGAACGTTGATTTTACGTCCATTTGATACACTTTCCATCTATGTTGCGCAACAATCGACAACACTATACGCATTGTCTCCATCCTCGCGACTGGCACAAATGTTTCCGCATAGTCTCTTTAATGCCGTTGCCAGTATTCTTTTACAACTAACCTTGCTTTATTCCTTCCAATCTTGCCTTCAATGTTGTTCTTGGTCTTATAGACCCACTGCACTCGAATGACTTCTTTTCCTTGCAGAAGGTCCACTAACTCCCATGTATCATTCTTTTCTATTGCTCCTATTTATTCATCCATTTTCGCAACCAATTTCTCTTCTTTGACTACATCCTCAAAATGTATTGGGTCATCTACATGACAGAGATTCAATGCAAATAAAGAATTCAGACCAATGTTAGTATCAACTTCATCTTTCTCATAAATTTCATTTAAATTTCTGAATTTTGGTCTTCTTATTCTTGCGGAATATGGGTTTGGTGTTGGGCTTGAAGTAGATGGAGTTGTGGATATTTGTGGTGTGCTTAGAGAAGCACTTGCTTGGTTGTGAAACGTTGACCTATTATTTCTTTGCGGTGTCATATGTTCATTTCTTTCTTGAGCTTACGTACTAGATGGAGGAGGAGTCACTATTGAGGAATTACTTGTTGTGGTCAACTAATATGTGTCTTCATGTCACATACATGTATTCACACTGACTGTCTTCTCTAAACTTCCATCCCATGGTTCATCTTCTATGAACTAAACATCTCTGTTGATTACGAATTTCTTATTTGATGGATTGTAGAGCTTCTATGCAATTCATCACTATATCCAACAAATATACATTTCTCCCCCTTGCTGTCCAACTTTTTCCTCAAATCATCCGGGACATGTGCATATGCCACACATCCAAACACTCTATGTGAATGACATATTGTTTTCTTCCACTCCATGCCTCTTCAGGAAAAGTATTCATAATATTTTTGGTTGGACATCTATTAATAATATATGCGGCACAAGTGATAGCTTCAACCCAATAATCATTTGGAAAATGTTTGTCTTTCAACATACTCCTTGCAATTTCCATAATGGTCCTATTATTTCTTTCCACGACACGATTTTTCTAAGGTGTATACCTTGTTGTAAATTTCTTGTGAATTCCATACTCCCTACAAAAATGTAGGAAGTCACTTGAGATATATTCGCCACCTTTTTCAGTCCTCAACACTTTGATGTAATGTCCACTTTTCTTCTCAACAAAACTTTGTAGTGGCGGAAGCAGTGAAACACTTCACTTTTCTGTTATATGAAGTAGACCGATGTCTTCCTTATGTAGTCATATATGAAGGTCAAAATATAATGGTTACCACCAATTGATGGTGTCTGCATTGGTCCACATAAATATTAATGGACAATCTCCTAGGGTTCCTTTGTCCTTATTGACTTCACTGCTCAAAATGATTCTCTATGTTGTTTTCCCAAGATTCATCCTTCACATTGGTTGTCCGATTTTTCTATGAGTGGAAGTCCTTTCACCATACCTTTCCTATGCAACAAATTCAAACATTTGAAGTTGAGATGACCAAAGCTCAAATGAAATAACGAATTTTCATCTTTAATTTCTGCTTTAAAGTTTTCTTATGTGAGAGCTGCTACATTTCTTTCATCCTTTTGTGAATTCATTGATAGTTGTGCTTGAGCACCTTCTTCCTTCAAATATGATCTTAGCTTTAGAGTAAACATTATATTGTTTGTGATATGAACTTTTTAAATCAGCTGTCTACTTGGAGCGTTATCCAAAATTGTGCACACATCCTTTTTGAAAAAGACATTGTAGCCCTTTTGCATGAGTTGTCCAATGCTTATGAGGTTATGCTTCAAACCAGGGACAAAATAGACATTTGAAATATAATTCTTCTTTCTCTTCTTGGTAAGAATTTCAACTCTTCCTTTGTTCATTACAGAGAATTTGCTATCAGTCCCTAATGTCACTTCAAATTTTACACTTTCATCTAAATTGGAAGACATTTCTATGTTCTGTGTCATGTGGTTTCTACACCATGAATCTAGAAACCATACATCTCCTTTTTTTTTTCTTATGCTACATTACAAGCTAAAAAAAAGCTATCATGGTTCTGATTTTCCTTTATGAAATTTGCACTTGGTTTATTACCTATGTCATATTGATTCTTTCTACATTCATTTTCATAATGACCATACTTCTTCAAATAATTGCATTGAACTTGAGATTTATTATACCTGTCACCTTGTGCTTGATTCTGGCTTGAGCCTTGAATTTGATTTTGATTTCTTCCCCTTCCACTTCAACTTCAAGGACTGCTTCTTCCACCTCTGTGTGGGCTTCTGCCTCTTTTTCTTTAATTTGTTCTTCCTCGACTTCTACCTTGACCAAATGAAACTTGTTAATTGAATGCATGCTCCGATGATGAGTTTATTGCTCTTTTCAACCTATGCTCATAAGACATCAGTGATGCCTAAAGCTCATGCACTGAAAATTGTGACAGATCCTTTGTCTTCTCTATTGCCACAACTATGGCATAAAATCTTGCTGGTATACTTCTCACATTTTTCTCAACTATTCTTCTTTCCTCAAGTGTCTCACCATGAGACCTGATTTGAGTAACCAACCCAATTACATGTGTAAAAAACGAGTCTGCATTCATAGACTCTTTCATATGAATTGTCTCAAAATATCTTCTCAACATTTGTAGTTTTGTTGTCTTCACCTTTGCCATGCCTTGGTAGGCTATTTGGAGGGCATCCCATGCTTGCTTGGACTTCATTGTCGTTTTAATCCTTGGGAAGATACTTTCATGAACTGCTTCAAACATATAGAAGGGGTCTATGGAGTCATTCTTCCCATTATCTCTCAACACATCCTTTTTTCCTTGTGTCAATGCATTGTATGCTACTGCATCTGTTGGTTCTTGGAAACCATTTTTCACCAATTCCCAAATATCTTGAGAAGAAAAGAAAGCCTTCATTGTAATAGTAAAATAATCATAACACAGAGTTATGGAAAACAAATCATGAAGATATTCATTTTAATATAGAGTGGGAGAGATTGAAATCGCAACTATAGTGGAGTAAAATATACTCAAAACAATTTTACTGAAGATGAAATAAAGTAAGAGTTGTTGCAGTAAAACTCATACGTGAAATTTTTACAACCAAATCGCAACTAACAATACTTCTTATATCATGATTCAAAACAAAAAAAACACATTCATATGGAGAATACTTTATATTGTGATTCAAAACACAACAAACACGTTCATATGGAGGTTGCCTCCTTCACAATAAAACAATTATTCTTACTCAGATTTACATTCACAGGGGTTGCGGAGTAACACACACTAGTAAATGTTGTTTACACTTGCCCACCAAAATTCGCTCCATGATTTTCTCATTCTTATCTTTCCAGACTTACATCGAAAACATATATATCTAAGACATTTAATTCATGAGAGACAAAATTTAATACATAGGATAGGCAAACATGACTTTCTAGACTTGACAAAGTGCAAACATTCATTTACTCCATATCCTTTAACCTGCAAAAAAAATCAGTAACTTGCAAAACATTCAACTTTCACTGAGATATGGCTGCTTGTGAGTGTATTTAAGGCGAGATTGAGATTAATTCTTCAACAAAAAAATAAATATATAATCAAATAACAATCCTATCCCTATTTGTTGTGTATGAGTATCCCCAAGGAAAAAGATGGGTATATAATCAAAGAACAAGGCTATCCATATGTGTTGTGTATGAGTATCCATAAGGTGGTTTTTTTTGTTTTTATCTAATATTGAGTATCTTGTCCCATGGTATATTTCCTAAGTTTTTTTTTTTTTTTTTTAATTTTAATTTTTTATTATAGAAAATTTTTAATTTTAATTTTTTATATTTTAAAATGGTTTATATTTATTAAATAAAATTATATAAATTAAATATTTGGTAAATTATAATAACTATTTATATACAATAAATATCAAAATATTTATAATACATTTTATATGGTTATTCTTAAAAAATAGTTAAATTTTAACTTATTATTATTATTAACCATAAAAATAATTAATATATATATATATATATATATATATATATATATATAATTTACTTCTAATTTATCTAAGAGTTCTTAATTTCTAAATAGACTTTGTTACAATATTATGGGCTAATGCCATTACATATCAATATCACATAGAAAATTTCAAATGAAAACATGTGTTTTAATTAATTAATTCAATTAAAAAATGGAAAAAAAACACATAAGTACTTGGGACATAAATCTCAACTTTTGATTTGGAAATACTATTAATTATATTTTGAAATATTTTTAAAACCTCAATCTCTACTATCCATCTAATAATTATCAATAATTAAATTAAATTTATGGAAAACCTATTCCAAAATAGACTTAATCGTATACATGATCCTAATAGATGAAATCAAAGACTTCCAAACCAATTACTCTTGTATATCTTCACAAACTCTAAGAGTTACAAATGTCACATAAGTATTTTAATGACTATCTAAGTATTTTGATGACTATTTACATTTAATATCAAATGAAAAGCACTGAAATGTATTTTCATGGACTTTTCAAATAAGCTCTAAAAGAAATGACATTATTTTTAGGAGTTGTCTTTAATGCGACTTTTTGAAAAATTTTGCCATTTATTTTTCTGATGTAATTTGTCTAAAATCGTGCATAAATTCATTGAAATCACAAGTTTGATGGGTAAACTCTCCATAATCGAAGTGCCCTAAGGGTTTTTCGGGGTGGTGAATCCATAAATGCAATAAAAAAAATCAATTTAAATAACACAAATCAAGATTTCACCTCAAATTTTTTCACCCGATTCCAACTAGAAAATATACCAAAAACTTCATCTAATTCCCACAAAAAAATATACAAGTAAATTTCTCTCACTAAACCTCTATAACGCAATAGGGATCGTGATATCGTTTTGTTATTTAGATTTTATTAAAATTTAAGAAAACATTTTAGACATAACTTTCTTAATTTTAATAATTTCAATATTTTAGCATAAATAAATTCCAAAAGTAATTTCAATATTTTGGCATAAATAAATTCCACCGCATGCCCAAGCCCATAAATGTCATAAATTACTTTCATTTCGTTGCATGCTTTTCGGCCAAACCCTTGAATGGATACAGGTTTGTTGTTGTGGGCGACGAATACCTCGAGTCTGTACTTTTACAAAGTTTGGTAATTTAAGCTATTACATGATATGCATTCGTGTGATGATTTTTTTTTAATGCAGATATTATAAAGATTCAGTCATTATTTTTTATATGAAATTCGATCCATTTACAAAACCACTTTTATTTTTTATATCCAAATTGGTCGATTTACATACCGACTTGTAATGTTTGGGTTGAGATAGATGTTGGGTACACTAAATAAAATAAATTTAATTAAGTTAAATTGTTAGTCTTTGCTTTAGCTAGGGACTATAACCATTGTTTTTTTTTAAATTGTGGACTAGCTATTTTTAAATTGTGGATTAGTTTGGCGAGACTTTATTAATTTTGATGATTTTTATGTCCGTAATAAAAAATTTTGGATTTTATTTTTATTTATATTTTTTTTGTTAAATTATTAAAATAATTTTATAATTTTGGAAAAAAAAAATTTTTATTTTTTGATTGGCCTAGAGCATTTTGATGAGATATAATACTTTTTTTGCATTTTTATTTATCATAGTGCAATACAACTTAGTTTTTCTTGGGAAACAAAAGAAATATTGGCACAATTTTGATAAAATCTAGCGGAAATTGTTGGAAATCAAAGTTACATTTGTCAAGCTTCAAGTCTTTGGGAGCCTCGGGGGTTATTTAAAGTTTTGAATCCATTTCGACAATTAGAAACATGATTAAGCAATGGTACTATCAGACATTTTGAAAAAAAGCTAGATTTCGACAATGTTTGGCAGTGTGAGCGAAATTGGCGCCTCGTAGAGCATGCCTTTTTATTTTCTTATTTTTTAGCACCTAAAAAATCATTTTATAATTGAAAAAAGGATAATTTTGTAAATGGTCATTTTGTCAGTGAGTGCTCTAATACTGACATTGACACTAAAATTGTTATGCCTAAAACTACGAGTACTATACCCAAGTTCTTTATGCTAGGGTGGGTGTAGAAAATCCACATATATTCAATTGATCTTGTAACATGCTAAAACAAAATACTTGAATCTATCGTACAAATTGCGGAGACCAATTTCGTTCACACAATAAAATAAAAAGTAAGAGAAATAAATTATCAATCGCACGACACAAGATATATGAGGGGAAAGAAATTTCTCAAAACCCCACTATCTGTATATTACATAAAGTCAAGATCATGAAACAATACAATGATGTTTCCCTTCCTAATAAACCTCTACACTCTTCTCACTATTTCACTCTAATCTAGACAAAATCAATCCAATACTTAACCAATTCACAACCTCTGTCTCACCAGCCTTTCTTATGCATTATTGGAGGAATTGTGGCCCTATTAATAAGGAAATTCCCAAGAATTGATTGTGCAATTCCTTCAAGGAAACTGGATGACCTCATGCATGACCTATACAATTTTCTAATTATACAACTGATATTTATCTTCCCTTCAACCCAAATTTCAACTGGGTCACTCTTCGAACTGACATGCAACAACTATTTATAGTGAATTATCAATTATATGATTGATCATAACATGCGACTTAAATCATATTTAATTCACTGGATATCTCACCAGCTCATCTCTTAGTTAGAACTAGTTAAATTGATCTTACCTCAAGTAATTGAGTTAACTAATTACAACTGAAAAATAACTCAACCAGGGCTCCTAAAAAAGTAGGAGAAACCCTACATGTTTATAGTTTGACCTCCAACTTGAATTGATTGAGCTAACTAAGTAGTCCTGACTTAGTTAACACTTAAAAGATGTAATTTGATGGAATTACAATTTACTTCTAATTTAATTAAGGGAAAATTAAACCAGAAGCCTCATTGGTGCCATTTTCAATATTCCTTATTGTCATTTTCAACACGGTAATTTGTCACCGTCCCTACCATTCCCCGTCCCGCACAATGGAGGACCCATTATGTGACCTGTGAACACTGTCATGCCTTGAAAACATCATCAATGCATCCCTCTGAGTATGAGCTTCATTTCCCCTTGAGACATCTCCTTGCAAAATCCATGAAAAAAAGCTCTTTTTGCATTGGCGCGGGTAGACAGTTCAGTGCTCGCGCCAATCAGGGAAATCCTGTAAAGAGGTCGCGCCACTTGGCGCTCTGTCATAGAGCAGCAATCGCGCCACCCATTTTAGGGACTGTTTTTTAAATATGGATGGCGGAAGTTGAGTTCAAACAAACTCACAACCCTTGCCTATCTTGAGTTGGGAGGTTTGGCTGCGGGAGTTCTATGGAAGGGAAGTAGTTTTGCCACCTTCTATGGAACCTTCCTTGTTGATAGGGCCAATCCCATAATAATAGGGATCCCAACTCCCTCCTTCCCCATCTATAAAAGCTTGCTCAGATCCATGGCAAGCTAGTCTTGAAGTGCTGAAGCTTTGCATCTCCTATTCCCCAGTGCCTTTGTGCTGAAAAGAATCCTTCCTTTCCCTTAAGGCCCATTCGAGCAAGGAGACCATTGTTACGAGACTCTGGAGAGGTTTCCCTTTCCCCCGGCGAGCTTTGCGTGGCGTGGACAACCGGAGACCCGCGCGAAGGAGGCTGCAGCGTCAGAACTTGGTTGTAACTTCTATTCGTTTAGAACTTGGTTGTAATTTCTATTCGTTTATCATTTTAATAGATGACTATGATTATGGTTCCACTCCTTTTTCCATCATGTTAATGCGAGTAATATCTTTTCTGACCGATGTTTAGTTACGTATGTTGGTTCCTATGCTTGTATCTGTTCGTTTCTTCTGTGTGCAGGTGCTCATCCGCGGAGATCGTGGAAGGATTGTGATCTGCCAGGGCTGAAGGACGGGGACATCTCTTCTTCAGATCGTAGCGCTGGAATCCAGGTAGGCTTCTATCCGTAGCTCTTTCATTCGTAACTAGGAGCTTGCGTCATAGCATTGTTTGTTTGTTGCTAGACCCCTGCTGGGCTAGTAGGGATCGCCTCTGTCCGCAGAGGGGATTTACCTCCTCAACAAATTGGCGACTCCGCTGGGGATCGTCCGGTTTTCCTTGTCTCGTTTATGTCGGTCCGCCTTGATCGTTTTCCTTGCTTGATGAACCTTCTGGGTTGGATTCTTTCATTGTTTTAGCTTCTTGGTTTGCTTAGCTTGTATTGGTCTGCTTCTGGAATAGCTTATTTTTATTTTTTATTGAGGAACTCGACTGGCGCGGTTTTTAACCTGACAGTCGTGCCACTTGGCGCTTGTTTCCTTTGTCTGTCTCGCGCCAATTGGCCTCTGGCGCCAGTTTCAAGCCCACAGTCGTGCCACCCCTGTGACTTTTTTGAGTTTCTTCATTTTTTAGCTTTATGGACTTGACCAGTACTTTTCTTCTTGATTTCCCGACTGTCTGAGCCTGTTGGAGTCTTGTTTGGCTGGAATTCACCTCTATCCTTTGGTTGTTTGCCTCTATCTACCGATTTCACGTTTTGAGCCCTAGGGCATCTAGTGGCTTAGTGTATCGAGCCCTCCTTGGGAGTTTTGGTGTCTTGATTGTCCTGTCAACTTGTTGATTGATTCTCCACGCTCTCTTAACAGTCTTTGATTGTTTTGCTGCGTCTTTTGAGTGATTGTTCATTCCTTCATTCAGAATTCGTTTGCCTTGCTTTGGACCTAGATCACACGGTCCATCGGAAGTTTTCAAGTCTTTCTTTGCTTTGAGGGACTTTGGGTCGATTTAGAGATTTGGTTGCTTGCTTCGTTGAGTGAATGTTGTTTGTTTCGCTCTCTTAGATATCATTTCTCAAATTGTTCCTTTTGTTTTCAGTGCACATTAGCCATTAAACATTGAAAATAAAAAAAAAAAAGGTATATATAATCTCTTTTGCTTTTGTTAAATTAGTGCAAATTGTGATCTTTTCCGTATTGCTAGTGATTAGTGTTTGAATGAAAAGTGTGCAATTGCATTAGTTGCATTAGAGACATTCTTGTTTGTATTCCGTTCATTTCGTTTGCATAAAAGCTCTCAACTCTTATTTAACTAGTTTTCATCGAACGAAATGTTGCACCGTGGCATATAGCTTGCATTTAGGAGTCTTTCGAGACACTACATACGATAGGGCCTGGAAATTGAAACTTAATTGAAGATCAACTGTAAAATTTATTCAATTAACCTAAGGCAACATCGGAACTTAACGAAACATATTTAGAAGGTCTAGGCTAGAGACGTGTTCCGGCGTCGTTAAACCTAGCAGCTGTCGTTCGCCTGTTGGCTTTAGACAGCGCTAGTACGGACTTGCGCTCCCCGTACTGTCGCGTATATAAAGGGAGACCCCTATAGGTTTTCAATCCTTTATCCACAGGAAGCCGAGTCTGCCGCCCTATACCCGTGATACACCGAACACAGCATTCGGGGAGACTACCTGCACGTACGAAAAGTCCTTGGTCGATTTCTGTTTCATTATTTGAAACCAAGGTGTATATTGCAGTTCACGGATATTTGGTACACCCTTTGTGCCTAGTTTTTCCTGAGCAGTCATTTGGTCTTTTCTGAATCCCTAAACTTGAAAAGACCGTCAAGCGCTTGTCCTTTCACGCTTGTGTCAACTCTGAAAGAGATAGAGTCATCTTTTATCGTTTCTTGACTCTTAAAACATTAAACGGTAGAATTTCTTACTTTCCAATGTGGTAAAATTAATCGCCCACGATTACACGCCCGTTTAGATATTGCTTGTTGGCCGTTTGATCGTGTGTCTTAAACTCTTTTTTCAGCCCGTGTGTGGTTTTGAGTTTTGATGGCAACTTTTTCAGAGTTTACCAACCAAGGAATCCCTTCAGAAGGGAATCCTGGTCATTTTCCTCCTTTTGGAAATGTTGGTGCTCCTTACATGGCGACGTTGTCCCTTCCCGGGTTAACTGTTGGGTTGCCTGTTTGGTTGTTCTCAACCTCTGTTGTCCCGAATGTCTCCACTACTGTTCAGTCAGTTCCTCCACCGGAACAACATCATGTTGATTCCAAGGTGGACCTCTCCCCTTCTTCGCCCGTTTCTGCGTCCTCCTCTTCTACTTCGCCTGGTGAAAGTCTGGATTCAAGTAACCAGGTGGCTAAGAAGAAGAAGAAGAAGACAAAGAAGAAGAAGTCCGATAAGCGAGAGGCTAAAAGTGCAGCCACTGTTTCTGAGGAATCTCCTCTTGATAAACCTTCCAACCCTCCACAGAAAGTCAAATTCCCTTGCCTGTTGTGCACAGGAGACCATCTTCTTCGAGACTGCCCTGGCATCCCCAAGGTGCTCGAAGCATGGTCCGACGGCCGTCCGTCGTTGCCTTTGACTTCCGGGAGCCAAGTTGGGGGCACGTCTTCAACTGGTACTAATAAGGCTCCTAAGAAGCAGGGTAAGATCACCAATCCCTGCAAGTTGTGTGAAGGGCATCATGCCATTCACCTTTGTCCTTATATGGATGAAGCCAAGCGAGTTTTGGACAACCCGACCGGTTCTACACCATGCCTTCCACCTGGTTATAATCGGCTTTCTTTGAGTCCTCCGCCAGCTGATCTTACGATTGGTCAAGAGTCATCCTTGGTCGATCCCACTCCCCCAGAAATTCAAATTCACGAATCCGTCCCTGACCAACCATTGGTCGTAGGATCGGTTGAACTGGCCCCGTCCACGGTGCACCAGGTCTTTTCTGTCGAGAGTGGATCTCACACCCCCCATGTCCTTCTGATTTCTTCAGATTCTTCAGACTTGGAGAAAGATTCTCCCGTCCCTGTACTTCAAGAAGCTGCTCCTCCGCCTCCCAAGATGGAGGCTACGGAGGATATTCCTCCCACCTTCGAGATGGAGGTCATGGAGGAGGCTTCTGCTTCCGTAACATCAGGGGAAGACCTTCGCTTGTCGATGGTAGCCCCTCCGAGTAGTTTGGTCGCTTCCTTTGATTGGAACCGATTTGCAGGATTTCGCCTTCCGTCTTATGTGCCTTTCGAGATCACAGTACAGGCTCTTGGTCTGGTTGTACCCAACACCATTATAGACGAAGGTGCCTCTGTTAGTATTCTGTCATCAACTACCTGGCAAGTTTTTGGTTCGCCACCGCTTGCGCCCGTTACGCAGAATCTGTTGACATTCAATAGAAGAACGAGTCAACCGTTGGGGATCCTTCCAAGGTTACCTGTTACTTTGGGAGGTAAAACCGTCCATATGGACGTGATGGTCGTTCCAGGCCCTTTGGATTTCAATCTGCTCCTGGGGCACGATTACACCTATGCCATGGGAGCACTTGTCTCCTCCCTCTTTCGCGTGATGTGCTTTCCACATGAAGGACGGATCGTGACCATTGATCAGCTTTCGTTCTTTGGTCCTAATGTGGCAACTGGTCCACCATCACCCCCTCCGGGTTTTTATCCACCCGTTGTATCTGCTCCACCGCAGGTCAACTATGTGGCTACTTACCCCGTGCCTGTGCTCAGTGATGATGCCGTTGTGCATAATGTGCTGGGGGCATTGGGTCCTGACTTCCAGAATGTTTTTCTTCCATCGGGAGTGGAACTCTTGGAAGCGATGACTTCTTGTTCATTATGATGAAGTCATCGGAGCAGAGTTCCTTGTCTTGTGTCAAGCTCCTTAAAAAATGAAACAAGGTTGTCGGAGCATAGTTCATTCTGCTTGTGTCAAGCTCCTTAAAAAATGAAACAAGCTGGTCGGAGCAGAGTTCCTTGTCTTGTGTCAAGCTCCTTAAAAAATAAAACAAAGGTGTCCGAGGATAGTTCTTTTAATGTGTCAACCTCGTTAAAACAATGAAACACATTCCCGTTCAATTCGAGTCTTTGATAAGATCTCGTAAAATCCCAGTCGAGTCTTTTCTTTTGATCTTGTAATTTGAACCTTCACTCCATCTGCTTTTCATATGGACTGAAGCTTGGGGGGCATGTACCTCAAATTGAGTCACCATGCTGGGGGCATGCTCACTTTTTCAAGCATAGTTTGTTTCCGTTTCAAGCTTGTGTAAAAATGAAACCGGTTTCAAGCATAGTTTATCTTTGTTTCAAGCTTGTGTAAAAATGAAACCAACTTCAAGCAGAGTTTCCTGATTTCAAGCTTGTGTAAAAATTAAACCATGCCCATTTTACCTCTTGTGATTGCCATTTTATCAGCCTGTTTCTGCCAGATAAACCTTGGTTTTCCCACTCCATCGTCATTATCTGCTTGGCCGATCATATGCCTTCACTTGGTTGTTTTACCCATTCCTGAGGAACCGCTGCGATGAGTGGTCTTGTTAGCCAGCCTCTTGACCTTTATTTTTTTAGAGTAGTTCCACCATTACCGGAACCAGTTGCTACCCTTTATACCACTCGTTCCTCCAGGAGGAGTCATCTTTCAGCTCTTTTCTGACTCTCTAAACATGAAAAGATTGCCGAGGCCCTTGTCGTTTCGATCTCATTAAAATGGACACGAATCGACATCCACCCAGTATAAGTTTAACCCTTTTTTAGGCTGGGATGGATTGATTACGAAAAGGAATACCCTAGCCTATTGCGACTAGGAGGTTTTCCCGGATATTGTTTTCTACCTTTTCGGATCTGGGGAACTATTTACGAAAAGGGACCTGTGGAGTTTTCTTTTCCGCTGTCTTTTCAAACTCTCTAAACATGAGAAGACGCCGAGTTCTTCCTTTGTCAGACTCGTTAAACCCTGATGACATTGGATTTCGTCGAAATGACGTTCTCCGAGTTTCTCCTTCCTAGGACTCGTTAAATGCACTAGGATGGATTCGCCTGAAGGGCGGACTTATATCACAAGCATATGCTATCCCCTTCAAGCTTGTTATCAAAAATAATTGGGGTACTCGCCAGAAATGGTGGGGGAAAAATGGAACCATCGTCGTTGTCGTCGGCAGTATGTCGCTCTTGAACATGGCACTTGTCTGCATTCGTGTCGGGTTGGGGACATCTCATCTCGTTGCTTCACTTTGCCTTCATGGGTTTGGGTAATCTCTTTTGACCTCTCATCTGTTCACTGCCTCGTCGCCATGACCTCTGATCCGTTGATGTCAAATACTGCCAAATCCATCGTCGTGTCATTCATATGTTCAAGAGAAGTTGGCCTCTGCAAGTATCAACCTTCCTCTGTTTCTCATATGATCCTGATTCACAACAAAACATTATGTTCCTCTGTCTCGTGTCGATGATGTGGGAATCATTATGGCCCACCTTCGATCAAGGTCACTTCCTGTCGACTTCAATTCATTATCCAGGAAGTTGGTCTAGAGACTCCTGATGGTACCTTGGAGCCTGCATGCCTCAATGGCAGGTTCGTCGCATTCGACGTGAGGTTTTCATCATTGGCCTCCGATCGAATGATTTTGCGGGTGTTCGACGTCAGCTCATTTATTCACACGCCGTAGATTGTACCTATAGTACCTTGAGGACCATTGTCATTATTGGTGGTTTCTCTCGCGTCTGTTAACAGCTTTCATCATTGGCTGGTAATCAGACGATGTTCTTGCATGTTCGACTTCAGCTCACATATTCGCATGCTTGAACTTGTACTTTGTTGGGTCGAGATGGAGCGCAAGACCCTCGATTGTGTCTGTTGTAATCCAGGCTGCGATTGTGGATTATTATCATTATGTACATGACTCACTGATTGGATGGCTGCGACCATACCTGAGTCTATTTGTTTGATCTTAGTTGGATGGCTGCGCCCATACCCCGGATCCGGATTATAGCATACTCTGTTCGGATGGCTGCGTCCATACCATATATATACATCATGTACTTGAGATATCAGTTGTATCTTTCTGCGCAGGTTTTCCGACGGCGGGCCTTCAGTTGGACATGTTCTCGTAAAGCATTTCACCCCTCTCTCTCGGGCCTCATGCTTTAGGGGGCATCTGTTACACAGTAATTTGTCACCGTCCCTACCATTCCCCGTCCCGCACAATGGAGGACCCATTATGTGACCTGTGAACACCGTCATGCCTTGAAAACATCATCAATGCATCCCTCTGAGTATGAGCTTCATTTCCCCTTGAGACATCTCCTTGCAAAACTCATGAAAAACAGCTCTTTTTGCATTGGCGCGGGTAGATAGTTCAGTTCTCGCGCCAATCAGGGAAATCCTGTAAAGAGGTCGCGCCACTTGGCGCTCTGTCATAGAGCAGCAATCGCGCCACCCATTTTAGGGACTGTTTTTTAAATATGGATGGCGGAAGTTGAGTTCAAACAAACTCACAACCATCGCCTATCTTGAGTTGGGAGGTTTGGCTGCGGGAGTTCTATGGAAGGGAAGTGGTTTTGCCACCTTCTGTGGAACCTTCCTTGTTGATAGGGCCAATCCCATAATAATAGGGATCCCAACTCCCTCCTTCCCCATCTATAAAAGCTTGCTCAGATCCATGGCAAGCTAGTCTTGAAGTGCTGAAGCTTTGCATCTCTCTATTCCCAAGTGCCTTTGTGTTGTAAAGAATCCCTTCTTTCCCTTAAGGCCCATTTAAGCGAGGAGACCATTGTTACGAGACTCTGGAGAGGTTTCCCTTTCCCTTGGCGAGCTTTGCGAGACGTGGACGACCGGAGACCCGTTCGAAGGAGGCTACAACGTCAGAACTTGGTTGTAACTTCTATTCGTTTATCATTTTAATAGATGACTATGATTATGGTTCCACTCCTTTTTCCATCATGTTAATGCGAGTAATATCTTTTCTGACCGATGTTTAGTTACGTATGCCGGTTCCTATGCTCAGATTCTGCTCGTTTTTCCGTGTGTGTGGCGCTGGCCGTGAGATCGTGGGAAGGATGATGATTCGCTGTACGAAGGACGGGGACATCTCTTCTTCGGGGATCGTAGCGTTGGAATCCAGGTAGGCTTCTATCCGTAGCTCTTTCATTCGTAACTAGGAGCTTGCGTCATAGCATTGTTTGTTTGTTGCTAGACCCCTGTTGGGCTAGTAGGGATCGCCTCTGTCCGCAGAGGGGATTTACCTCCTCAACACCTAGGAATTACAATTAACAACCAAGCTGAATTTCAGGCACTATGGAAAGGTATAAATATAGTCATGGGTAAAAGAATCACTAAATTAATAGTTCTTGGAGACTCTATGGTTGTAATAAGGAAAATTTCTAAGGAATTATCTGGAAACCTTCCAACCTCTTCCCCAATCATTCATCTGATCACCCTTATTTCTCAAAGTTTGAATAAGTCTCCTTTTAACATATTATTAGACACATTAATGATGAAGTAGATAATATCACCAAGTTTGTCTCTTAGTCAGAGCGCTAGGAAGAATTAATTCCTCGATGGACTAAGGTCTGTGGGATCAAATACCATGAACACATTAGGGAATTAAATGATAATATTTTGGAGGAATACAATCAATCCCATGGTATTTGAATCAAGGAGAATACTAATTTTGTAGTCATGGAATTCCATTCCCTTGGGATGGATGGTGCAAGGACAATTGTTGGATCAACACACACATGTTTCATCTCATACATGATTGTGATTAAATTTGGATCATATAATATGGGGGTGGCATTGTTTAAATGCACAATAATATTCTCAAAGAGATAATCGTTGAGGATCAATCAGTTCTTCAAGATCTGGAACATTAATGCTTCCATGTGATTTCTTCGTTAATGTGGACATACAATGGCTCGAGAAAATACGTAGATACCTCTCACGAGTTTAATTAATGTTTTTTCTTGGGGAGAGACTTTATCAGCTAGCATTGGCATTGTTAAATAGGATGAATAGAGGATAATTTTTCATGATTGTCTTTTTTTCCCCACTCGATTTCATTATCGAGGATATTATAAATTGCAGTCATGGAGAATCAATAGGTTGTGAATGAAATGGCTTGATGGAAGAGGTATATGGAGAGGATATTTAGAATTATGATGGGTTTGTATGATTTTATTAATAGAATTTTAGAATTCATGGAAAAGAAACGCATGAGAGGTCCAAAATGGCAGACAAAAATTTTGAATAGTTGTAATCCCGCATGGACAGAGGCTCATTAGGATAGAGACAAAAATCTCATTGGATACTCAAAAGACCCAAGATTTTGTTCGATTGAGAATGATGATGTGCAAGGCCCTTTTAGTTTTGGAATCGAATTCTGTAGGCAATTATTGTTGAAGGAGTTTAAGGAGTCGATTAAGACCATGGAAAGTAGGTGAAATTTGGAGACAATTAAAAACCAAGTCCCTTTGGGGCATCTTAATCAATTACAAAATATTTTCTACAAATGAGTTATTTTTGGGGCGCTTTTATAAAATTTATGAAGTTTTTCTCGTGGCACATGTTTAAAATTTTCAAGGAAGTAAGAAAACTATGTTATAGATAAGCCGAATTTTGAAGTACTCGATGTTACAGAGGAATGCTAAATTATGGTTTTGACTATGAAAACTATACCTTTTAATAAAATAGTGAGAAATATTTTAAAAAAAGAATTAGCATTCAAATTTAATGGGAGGGGCATTTGTACTTTCGACTAAGTGATATTTAAAAACTTGAATGTTTCATGGAAATTTGCAAGTAAATTTTATTCTTTTTAGAAATTATCGATTTTCAAAAACACATAAATTAATGGTTTTTAATCCTACTGAGCATAAAAATAGAGACATTAATACCATATACAATAACCATTAGATTTTTGAGGTATAAAATGGGTTCTCTTACAAAAAAAAATGTACGACCAAAATAAAATTTATAAGAACCAATAGGATTCAAGATGTTGATTTCAACCATGGGGGATGATCTATCATTTTGAGAAAAAAATAATAAAAACTACTTTTTCAACTCATATTTTCAAATTATCTCCCTAAGGTTTCACTCAAATTTTTAGGGAGTACTCATTGGATGAAAAATTTAGTTCGTCCATACCCATGTTGCATACTTTTCAATGGATACTACTACACGCAAAATGAGAAATACATGAAAAAACGTTATCACAATCAAAATTTTCATGTATCTCATTTTTCATGTAGCAAGGTCCATCAAAAGTATGCAACATGGGCAATTTCTTGATGAGGAATCAAATTATGCATCCAACAAGTTTTTTAAACTTGAAAATTGTAATAAACCCATAGAAGTATAAGTTGAAAATACGAGTTCATTTTTTTTTCTTTTTCCCTCTAAAAATTTGATGATGTAATATAATATTATTTTATTATTTCCACTCATTATTTAGAATTTTTCTTAGGAGGCCCATTTTAAACCTCAAAATTCCCCCTAATGCACAAGACAACAAAATGATGAAGGATTTAACCCTCTTTGGCTACATCTCTCAAAATTCCTTAGCTTCCAATGTTGGGACTCTTTCATTAAATGATAAAATATGTGATTTTATGGATTTAAAATGCTAAAAATACAAAAATAATGTCCCCAATGGCTCTAGAACATTCAAAACTAAATTTGTGCTCATTGGCTCCATTTGGCCAAAAATCAAGAAGTTATGCCTAGAGAATTTTTTATACTAAGTGATCTACAAATTGCACTCCTCTACTAATTATTCTATGAATTCTCCTTTTATGAAACTACTCAAGTGACAATTTCACTCCGCACTAGCGAGAATCATGTCATTTCAAAGTAACTTAAATCCTTATTTTAAATTCTCAATGACCGCCTTTAGCAGAAAATCAGCCACGTGTCCCTTTTTATCCATCATCAATATAACTCGCACCAACCCGTTATAACCCCATGCCCATTACTATGGTTATGTTCCATGTTTTTGGGTTTTCACTCATTTCAAATGGTGCTTTGGTGATATAGTACTAGGCTTGTGTTGAGGTTGCTTGAGCTCGCTCTCTTCTTACAATGTTTCGTGGGTGTGGGGTGATCTAGACTGTGGCGAACTCCGACCCCATCCCCCAAATGAAATACAATGAAAACATAAATAATATTTCACACCATATTATGTTAAGTTCCACCCAACAAAGGTAGTGGTAAGGCATCGTGCCCATACCACCAGCCTCATGTTCGACTCACTGAGGCTCATTCAGACATAAATAAATTTTACATGATCAGTTGGGAGGCCATTTGGCTACCCACCATTGGCCCAAGTGGTTCTATTAATAGAACCAAATCAAGCATAATCCACCGTAACACATAAAATTTGAACTAATGTGGTGAGGCTAATTGCAAGATAATTATCAAATTCTAGAAACACATTCAATATGCTCCACAAATACGTACCTTCATTGAACCCGCAAATTTTTTCTGCCTATTTAGTAAAACGATTAGAATGTTATATCGTGAGAATACAATATCAGTTTTCATAGATTCAATTTGAGTCGGATTCAAGGAGACGAGGCATAAGTTTTGGAACTAGTTTCAAGAATTTTGAACACTTTTCATTTTGAGCACTTTACCGATCCACTAAATCATTCCTCCCCACTCAAACCTTTTGGACTCCTCCAAAAGATTAGTTTTTTAACAAAAAAGATGAGTGGTGCAATTTCACCCTTCCAATATCAATCCATTTAGCTTTGCTTGGATTAAAATTTTCGATTCCCACACAAAGGTACTCCATGTTCCCTTGTTTTGAAATTCTCCCTATTTCAAGGGTGGTGTCTTTGTTGCAATTCTTCAAGATATTTGTGAGACAAATCTTCAATCGAATGAATCTAACATTCTCTTTGATCTTCAATCAAAGGAGGCTCTTACATTCTGCTAAATTTTAAACATTAACAACTGCATAGATTTTCATATATGGAGGGAAATCCAACCGAAAGGCATTATTACCAAACTTTTATAAAATTCTAAATGGAGCATATCTATTGGTTTAAGTATTTTACATTCTCCTTGAGTCTTCTCCCTGCTAATGTGAATCCAAAATTAATCTCCAACTTGAAACTCTAATTAAGATGATGCTTATCATGTCCCGTCATGTACTTGGGCTTAACTCTTTTTCCACTGTTTGAACCATTTCATGCACCAATTGAAATGTTTCAAAATGAATTTTGGCCTTATCTATGTCACTATGTCCATCAATAGGAAGCATATTTCCCAAATATAAAGTATAAAGAATATGTTGGTAATTATCCCAAGCATGCCTCAAATGAAGATATTTCAAGCTTGAAGAATGCATGTCCCGGTTGTAAGCATGTTGAATGTAGTGAAAATTTTCATCCCATAATTTAGGATGCTTGCTCCAATAACCACGAAGAAGATGTATTATATTTATGTTCACCACTTTTTTGCCATCGCTTTGATGGAATTTTGTGCTCTTTTCAATTTGGTTTCGATGACCTCATTCTTAACCAAAATTACTCGACAAATTTAGAATCCCAATGAGAAATAATGGATGTGGGAAACCGAAAATGCACCCATAAATTTTGAAAACAACTATGCAAGATATTTAGTTGTAATCGCTTCTTACAAGGAATCAAAATACACATTTTCTTAAACGATACACAACTATGTAAAGAAGTCATGACCTTTCCTAGACATAGTTAGAGCTCCACAAAATCCATAGAAACACTTTCCCAAGGATGGGAGGGAACAAAGGAGTATACAATCCCAACTTTCATTTCTAGGCTTACCGATAGCTCATAAATAACATCCTCTTACATACTATGACACAATTTCAATCATACGAGGCCAATAAAAATACCTCTCAGAATTTCGCCATCGCTTCCTACACCAAAATGGCAAGAAATAAGAGAAGTGTGCTTCCCTTATGATGTTGACTTTCTCCATGTGCAATGCATAGATTTCCAAGATGATACAATGGTTTATCATGCACATGATAATCTAATTCTACTTGGTTACCTTGACATAAAGTTTCCCATTAGAGGAAATTCTCAAAATTTAAAAGTGGCCTCCTAAGGAAGAATTATAAAATAATAGTTAAAATATTAAAATGCGAGCTATGAATCTTGGAAGGAAAAGAATAAAACTAACTTTTTAATTGTATGTTTGGTTTATTTCCTTAAAGGTTTACTCAAATTTCAATTTTAGACACTTATCAGATGAAAAATAATTTTGCATATTCAACGAGTAACCCATTATGCATACTTTTGATAAGACCTACATTGATAAAAAAATTGCATATACATTAGAAAATCGTGTTGAACATGCTTTTTAATGTATATGGATTTTTTATCAATGTGGGTCTTATGAAAATTATGCATAATGGGTACTGTTGGATGCAAAATTTAATTTCGCATCCAACGAGTGTCTACTTGAAATTTGGAGTAAACCTATAAGGAGATAAGCTAAAAATAAACTTAGGCAGTTTTTCCTATTTTCCCTCTAAAATATTTACATGTACTTCTTTTCAAATTTAAAGGATTTTGATTGGTTTACATTACGGTGACACGAAAATTACGTGAAAATTTCAAAGGGAACTTTTAGGCTAAAATTCTCTAATGTATACATCCTTGGGCCCTCATCTAAAGCATATTTCAACATAGCTCTCATGCATGATAGAATTATGCTTAAGAATGGATGCACTAACAATTGTCCTAGATGGCATATCAAAAAAAAAATTATAGATACCTTTCTTATATCTTATTACCAAGTGGAATTTTTTGTAAGAAACTAATCCATCTAAAGTGTGTCAATTTGTTGTAGCTTTGGTTTGTGATCGTTAAGTATTGCAACGATTGATGGTTGGGGGTGTGTATGATAGTTTCATTACCATAAAAAATTTTATAATGATATAAAATGGGCTTACCATGTTTCATCAAGGTCTTCCTACAGGTAATACTTGCATTGTCAGGATCTCAAATAATCGGCCACAAATCTTGAAGTGCAAGCACTCGTGTTGTAGTGGTTCTCTTTCAATGAATCGAAGGCTTTCATTGTTTTCCTCCCACCGAAAATCTTGCTCTACACTTTTCAATGCATATAATGGAGCTGCAATAGAAGAAAAGTTAAAATAAACTTTTCTCCAATATTGTCTACCTCAAGAAGCCACCTTGTTAAGGCCTTGGGTTTGGCCATTTCAAAATGACTTTGACCTTTATGATCGCAACTTACCCTCCAACAATATGACCCAAGTATACTAAAGAAGTTTTCCCAAATTCACATTTATACATCTTTAAAACAACTTTTATTTCCTTAATACATCTAGAACTTGCCTAACATGCTCGACATCTTTCTCACATTATTTTTGAAAATCAAGATGTCATCTAAGTATACTATCACAAAATCATCAAGAAAAGGCCTTAAAACATCATTTATAACCCTCATGAACGTATGAGCATTAAAATGCCAAAATGGCATAACTAACCATTCAAATAGACTCCTTATTGTCTTGAAGGTTTTCTTCCAAATGTCTCCTTCAAAGAATCCTAACTGGAGAAAGCCACTCCTCAAGTCCAACTTAGTGAAATAAACAACAACTTTTAATTAATCAAGTAAATCATCAATTCGAGGAAGAGGGTAACAAGCTCTTTACTATGATTTTTTTCAAGACTATAAAGTCGACACACATGTGCCATGTTCCATCCTCTTTGCACTAAAATAATAAGTGACCCGCATGGTGACGTGCTTGGTCTCGATGACCTCGTTTATCAAGTAACTATAGGATTTGCTTCTTAATTTCTAGATTCTCCATTATTGACATCCCGTACATGCCAATGTTTTGAAGAGGTCAATCTGCTAAAATTGATCTCTTTACGTTGATTCTCTTTAGGAGGAAATCCTTTAGGTTCCCGAAAAAGTTTATCATAGGTGTTAACAACCTTAATAAAATCAGATTTCAACTTGCATCACATCCTTGGAAGGTTTCTTTCTCAAAGATGATTTTTTGGGTTTGATCATCAAAGTACAAAATTCTTGCTAGAATTAACAAGCCTCTATTTTTTCCAACATTCACGTAGATAAATTTAATTACTTATGATGTGCTCTAACAATAGACTTATCTCCATTTACACAAAATTATACTTGTTCGCATGGAGATGAACTATGTGTTTTCTCTCATAAATATATGGAAGCCGTAAAATACCATCGCATGTCAAGTGGAACTACATTAATTTATACCTCATCAATGAAGTTTGGTGTTGATGGTGAATTTTATTTGCATTTTCTTATCACTTGAAATTTTCATTTATCACATACCCAACCCAAAGGATAAGGTTTTAGGATGAGGAATGATTTCAAAATTTAGTTTCTCATTGAATGGTTTCCAAATAAGGTTGGCTTGTGATCAACTATCAAACACGGTGTTAATTTGTTATGTTTTTGAGATGAAATATACATGAAAGATCTATTATTTCAATCCCATGGTCGTGATATTTGTTTCATCTCCAAAATCAGATCCTAAATCATGTTGTGTAGTTACAACAATATTTTTTTCCTTTGTTGTAAAATATTATGGGTCTCCTCTGTGGGATGAAGTTTCCAACAATGGTCTTCATCATGACATTCTTTTGAACAATTCTTTCATGTGAGGTTTTCTCCTCTTTCTTAATGGAAGCATTATTTATCCCCTCTTTGCCTTTGAATTTCCCCTTTCCTTTGTCTCCACTTCTTAATGTATCTCTTGCTATTCTCTTGGGGAAAATCCTACCCCTTATTCTAAATGAGTTTCATGTACACAAACTTCATCTATATTCGTAGGGTTAAACATGAGAATTTTATGTCTCAAATAACTATGTAAACCTCCAATGTATTTTAGTAAAGTGTCTTGAGAGGATAAATATACACCCAAAATCAAAGCTCTTATTCTAAACTCTGGGTATAACTTTCTCACACTCGATCCTTAGTTTACCCAAATTTTTTTCCAATCCATTATATATTTTTGAAATTCATTCCAATGGATAAATCGTCTTCTTAATTCAAATACAAAATCATTCCAAGAAGTTATAATATTACCACTCTTCTTGAGATATTCTTTGAGTTTTGGCCTCCCACCAAATAAGGCCGTACTTTCCAATGTTAGAGAAGCTAAATGAAATCTTGGTCTCATAATCCTTGATTCTTTGTATCCGAAAACACTTCAAGCCGACAAACCCAATTATCCAATTTCTCAAAGATCTACCGATTATACAAGGCTACAGGCAATTCAAACTTATGTCATGTTTTAACAAAAGTATTTTTACCATGTCCCTTTGAGAATGTGGAGGTGTTTTTCAAGGGGTTGGAGGTAGAGGAAGATGAGTATGAAGATGAAGGTGAAGAGAAAGGTGGAGGTAGAGGTGGTTTTTCACCATTCCCTCCATTTCCTTTCTTCAAAGGTTTGCCCCAATTTCCTCCCAGAGGATTTGAGCTCTCTCTCCTTGCAGCCTTAAGTTCCTTTCCTTATAAATAACTTTCACCATTTCAAATTTCATTTCAAAGAATTTCTTTTCTCAAAATTTTCTTATCCTCGTGCATAGTGTCGTGGCCTCCTTCATGCTATGACTATGAGGCTTTTCTAGGTCCCTATAATATTCATTGTATCCACTTATTGTTATTGTTGCTAGGCCCCTCATTGTTGTTGTTATGCCCGTGGTAGTCCCCATATCAGTTATTATCAGGCTCCCATAGAAGCCCACTATTTTTATCATATGCCCTTAAATTGTTATTGTTATGTTTACCAGGGATTATATTGTGACCCCTTCAACTCCTATATAGAAAGGAGGTTTTTTCATTTGTATCATCATATAATTGTTCATTTATGTAATGTAAAGGAGGTTTCCTTGAAGAGGCGTGCTGATTTCTAAGTCGTTGATCTATTTTTTCTACTATTTTTGTGAGCTTGTTTTATAACATTTGGTATCATAGCTTTGACTACAGCTTCACTACTAAAAATAGGTAATATTTGAATTTTGATGTAACTTTTTTTATAATAAGGTTCGAAGCTAAAAAACCCAATGGAGTCAAAATCTCAAGAAACGTCATGTAAAAATTTTAAATATTGTTTCACATATATTCAAAGATATGATCCGAGGAAGTTAAGGTTTTGTATAGTTCGTGAATTTCAACTCAAATAGGTGGACTAGGAAAATCATCACAACTTTCATTTTAGACATTGATTGAATTACAAAAAGTGGTCAAAAGTGCACAAACTATAGTTTCATGTATATCAATTTCGCAGCTAAAGGTTGGAACAAGAATACATGGCATGTCATAAAATTCCTCACTTACCGAGCTAGTCCATAATTATGACATTTGGGAGATCATGCATAACTTTAGCTTGAAGAATAAAATTACGTCTTAGCTATGGCATTGGAAATAAGACGCGTAGGATACAATGCTAAGACAGTGACCAAATATTATGGATCTTAAATTATAGAGATACATAATTTTCAATATCGAGCTCCTCAAAAGAAAGAAAAAGGTGTGTATTTGTTTTTAAAATTGTATAAGTCTTGTTTGAAAAATTAGTTTGAAGAGATTCCAAGGAATATGGAAGCATAGATATCATTATTGGTTTCTGAAATCCCCTAAGAAAAATTTCATACCCTTTAAGCCCTCATAAGGCCTCTACTTCATGACCTAAGAAGAGAAGAAGTGCAACATGATATATCAAAATTACGAGACCAAGTGCAACAAATTTTTCTCAAGAAAGAGCAACAAAATGAATTGGAAGCTAAGATGGATAGTTTGAAGAAAACATGGTTGCATTGGAAGAAAGGTGTGGAAGCTAAGATAGATGGTTTGAAGAATGGCGTAGAATATAATATCGATGGTATAGAATAAAAATAAAAGGAAAACTGGAAGACATAAAGAATGACATGGAAATTTTGAAGGAAGGTTTGACAAAGATGCTACAAGAAATGATTCCTAATTGTGAAATGGTAGTAGATGAAATTAATTATGAGAAAGAAAAAATTATCATGATTTCATAGACTCTAATGTTGGATTTAAGACCCACTATATTCAAAATATCGATATGAGGAAGTTTGATGGTAAGGATCTCGTAACATGGATACTATACATGGAGTATATTTTGATCTCCATAATGTGGAAATGACACAAAAGGTATGCATCGCAACTTTATATTTAGAAAAAAATGCATTTGTATGGTATCATGAATTTCTCGTAAAAAATGTCAATGGTTAAATTTTACTAAAGAAAATGATAAATACATTATGAGGATACAAAGAGAAACACTTCTTTAGCCAATTGATAAAACCTCAAACAAAAGGGTTCGATGGAGCAAATTGAGGATTCTCCAAAAAATGAATATAAGGGTAACTTATATTCCATGTGAACAAAGGATTTATGCCTTCATAGGGATTTTAAACGATAACATCCAACATGAGGCTTAATTGGGAACCCGATTCATTGGAGAAGACATTCAGGTTGGCAAGAAAAATTGAAAGAAAAATCAGCTTAGAATGAAGCCTACCACTCACAACTATAAATATGGAAAGCAAGTTAAGCAATTTAGATCACAACCTACAAGGTTGAAACCACAAAAATTGGACGAAAAAAGATAAAAGGGCTTTTCTACAAGCCAGGATAGAAAATACATTAAAGGTCATAAGTGTGATGAGAAGAAATTATTTTACATAGATTGTGAAGAAGAGGAAGAAAAGGAAAATAAACTTCAAAATAAGAGGATATACACCGAGAACCAACCCTAGGGCAAGAAGAAATGAATATGACCATATCCTGTAATGCATTGGCGTAGAATTAACACTCCTCAAACTCTCAAGATAAAAGTACATATCAAGAAGAAAAATGTAATAGTGTTTATTGATTCAAGTAGTACCCAAAATTTTATTCATTTTAAGGTAGCCAAGGAATTGAATTGGTTCCTATACCTAGCATCAGAGTGTCATGATGGTTACAAATGGAGGAACTACAAATTGCTCTAGAAAGTGTCATAATATCAAACTAACCATGGGGGAATACGTATTGAATATTCCAATGATCTCCATCCCAATGGGTGGTGTTGATGTTGTAATTAAGTGAGTAAAATGGTATATAATATTTGGGGTCGACAACAAGGAAAGATAATGAGATCTAATGTCATGAAAAAGCTTCGACAAATAATCAACGAGGCATAATTGCAATAATTATGCTAACTACGTGTTCAAACATCAAAATCATCTATTTCTCCGTATCTTCAAAAATTCTTCGACAATCATTCCAAGGTATTTGAGAGACTCCCAAAGGACTCCCACCTATTCATGACCATAATCATGCTATTCATTTGATTCCAGAAGTGTTCCTCCAAACATCAGCCTTGCGTATATCCTTATGCTCAAAAGAGTGGAGATTGAACGTATGGTCGTTAAATGTTAGAGGTTCGTATAATTCAACCTACTCGAACTTCTTTCTCTTCTCTAGTAGTATTGGTGCACAAGAAGGGATGGATCATGGCATATGTGTCCTGGGATTATAGGAGTTCAACAAGCTTACTATTAAAGATAAATTTCCCATCCTTGTCATTGATTAATTATTCGATGAATTACATGGAGCAATTTACTTCACCAAACTCGATCTTCGCTTTGGATATCATCAAATTCAGAAATGAATACGAATACATTCCAAAACAACAATCTGAACCCATGATGGTCATTAAGGAATTTGTCATGCCTTTGGCCTTACTAATGCACCTTCCACATTTCAAAGTTTGATGAATTCCATTTTCAAACCCTTTTCCTTAGAAGATTTATGTTAGTATTTTTTGATGCTATACTAATCTACAACAAGTCTTGGAAGGATCATGTTTAAAATGTTGACATGGTTCTCAACTATTGGACGAGAAACAATTATGTGCAAAATTCCAAATGTTTCTTTGGAGCACAGAAGTGGAATGTTTGGGTCATATTGTATCTCATGAGGTCAAGTATGATAGACCCTAAAAATTAAATCCATTAAGGAATGGAAAATCCCTACAATCATAAATCATCTTCGAGTATTTTTGGGGTTAACAAGGTATTATCGCAAGTTTGTTAAGAATTATGGGAGTGAATATCATATCTTTTAATATCATTACTAAATAAAGATGCCTTTTATTAGACTCGAGAAGAAACTAAGACCTTTGAACATCTTAAAGAGGAAATGTGACAACCACCAAGCCGGCTACGTCGTACTTCACAAAATCCTTTATTGTGGAATGTGATGCCTGAGGAAATGGAATTGGTCTGGTTTTAATGCAAGAAGGAAGACCCATTTCTTTTGAAAGTAGTCCAATCAAAGGAAATTATATACTGAAACCTATTTATGAGAAGGAAATGTAAGAAATTGATCCAGGTGTATATTGGTGGTCACCTGCCTATTCCACTTGGGGCCCCACCATTATCTCTTTCATTTTTTTCAGTTTCGGCACAACTTACTATTTTTAGCAGTTTTTCGAGTCTTGAACTTCCGGAGCCGTTTTGAGGCCCTAAATGACGTTTTTTGGGAAAACGGGGAGAAACATGGGTCCATGTACCAATGTTGCTCACTCAAAATTTGTAGTCCTCGGATAGATCTTTCTAACGAGGTATGGTATGCATCAAACGAAGATTGTATGCCAAATTATGTCCCCGGGAAGTTGAAACACCAATTTACCCAAACGGGGCCCATAGTTTTGGCGCTTCATCTCCTAGGGTTAGGGTTTTGGCTGTTTAGGATTTCCCATCGTTTCTAAATAATAAATATGCCCTCAAGCCTCATTGTAACTCAGTTCAGAGGCCTATAACCACCACATCTCTTCTCAGAGATAGCTACCAGCGCCCTAGCTAGTTTTATTTCCATTCTTTCTATAAGCAAATTTCAGTTCTTCGATATTAATGAAATGAAGTGTTATTTCCACTGCATATTTGTATTTATGGTTATATGTTTATTCTGTTGCATTCCTGCATAAATCCGGATTAGTGGTATCAGAGCGGTCTACTTTTTCTCGATCTTTCTTTGCATGTCCCCAACAAGGTCGGGGTATAAGGAGTTAGGGCTCAATCTGGTGGAACCTTTGCAAGATCAGCCTCGCAAACCCCGACGGACGCCCATGGGGGACGAAAAGAAAGATGAGGGAGCAGTAAATCCTATCAAAATATTGCTCGAGAAGGCCCTAAAAAAACAAAGGAATGCAATGATGGATAACTTTGCCCAGATCCTTCAACGGCTGCCCACTGGCGGTGCATCTGCATCCAGCAGCCACTCTGGAGGTGCGACTCCTTTTAAGGTACAAGTAAATTTTGACATTCCCATATTTGAGGGTCAAATAGATGCAGATGTTGTAGATATATGGTTGAATCTATTAGAAGGATATTTATCGGTTCATGACTTTTCTGACAGGGAGAAGATTATTTTTGCACTCCTTAAAGCTGCCCCCCATGTCAAGTACTGGTGGGAAACCCACTGTGAGAAAAAGGACGAGACAAAACTCTCTCTGTTCTCGGTCATACCCACTTGGAATTCTTTCCGAGACGCCATCAGGGAACAATACTATCCTGTGGGGAGCTATGAGGACAAGTACATACAATGGACCACGCTGCGACAATAGAGGGATCAAGATGTGCATGAACTGACGAATCTGTTCCATACCTTGCGCACCAAGTTGGGTATCAAAGATTCAGAGAAACATCTGGTGCTAAAGTATCGCAGTTTTCTGCACATATACATTCAGGAGGAAATGGAGTTCCTCGACATCTCCTCGCTTGGTACGGAATACCAGTATGCTACCAAGATTGAGCAGAAATTCAAATAGAAGAAGTGAGACTTTGGATCTGTGAATCAAAAGCAAGGGAAAGGTGCTCCCAAACCGCAAAACAAAGGACAAAGCCAAGGCATGGTGACTCAAGACAACCTGTCGAAGCCACAAGCAAAGAACAACACCGCAAAGCCAAAGAAGGACATGGGAAAGTGGTGTGAGTTCCATAAGAGCTCCACTCACAACACAAGTGAGTGTTGAGCCAAGCAGTCGCTGGTGGCCGAGATGAGGGCTTCTGAGTCAGATGCATGCTCCAACTCTAAATCAGAACCTGACAAGGGGAATGATAAAGGGAAACGGATTATTGATGTGGAGCCCAATGCCACTGTTGCCACTACGAAGATTCAGAAGGAGGAACCAGAAGATCCAGAGGAGGAATGTCTCTTCCACTCCCAGATGTGGGTAAAGGGCTCCCCGGTACAGTTCATTGTCGAAAATGGGAGCCAAAAGAACCTCATTTCGACGGACGCCATGAAGCGGTTGGGCTTGTCGACCACAGCTCACCCACATCCATACACCATCGGGTGGCTTCACCAAGGACGAGATCTCCACGTCAGCCAGTAGTGTCTCCTTCCCTATAGCATCAAGCCCTTCACAGATGAGGTATTATGTGATGTTGCTCCTATTGATGTTTCTGATGTATTATTAGGAAAACCATACTTTTGGAAGCGTCATGCTGTGTATGAGTCTCGGCCTCACACTGTTATTGTTACTTTGGGAAATAAGTTGTACAGGATACCTGAGGTACCACCTCCTGCCGCTATCTCTTTGGTTACTGCAAAACAATGCAGTAAGCTCATTTCCCAAACCAGGAAATTCATTTTCCTGATGATCCGCCCCCATGGCAAGAAGAAGACTATGGCCACAACCTCCAGACAGGGCTCCTCTACACGACAACAACAAATGGATAAGGTTGTGGAGGAGTATGGGGACATCTTCACCTCACCCACAAGGGTTCCTCTGCACTGTCAGGTCAAGCACCCGATTGATCTGATCCCAAGTGTGCCACTACCCAATGGACTGATCTATCGGCGCTCTGTTCTGGAGAACGATGAAATCAAGAGGTGAATTCAAGAGTTGTTGTAGAAAGGTCACATTCAACCAAGTTCAACGCCCTGTGGGAGCCCGATCGTGTTGGTACAGAAGAAGGATGGGATGTGGAGACTCTTTATTGACTATCGGGTGCTGAACAAGATCACTGTCCAGAATAGGTACCCGATCCCACGGATTGATGACCTTCTGGACCAACTCAAAGGTGCAAAATATTTCAGCAAGATCGACTTGAAGTCTGGGTATCACCAAGTACCAATTGAACCCTCCGATGTGTGGAAGACTACCTTCAAAGCCAAGGAAGGCCTTTTTGAATGGTTGGTCATGACTTTCGGGTTGACGAATGCTCCCACAACCTTCATGAGAATGATGGACGACATCTTACGGCCATTCACCAGCTCATTTGTAGTGGTGTACTTGGATTTCATTCTGATCTTCAGCCAGACTTGGGAAGAGCACCTTCACCACATTCGACAAGTCCTCCAAACACTGCAGCAACACAAGTTGTGTGCCAATTTGGAGAAGTGCACTTTTGGCATGACCCAGGTTCAATATCTGGGATACATTATTGATGAAAGGGGGGTGCATGTGGATCCAACCAAGATCCAATTCATTCGGGATTGGCCAGCCCCAACCACTATAACAGAGCTTCGCAGCTTTCTGGGTCTTGCTAATTTCTATCGGAGGTTCGTGTTGGGATTCTCTCATATCACTTGGCCCTTGAGTCAAGTCACCAAGGGAGGAGTAAGAGAAAAAGTATGACAAGTATTTTGGCTCCAACTCCACGAAGGCATTCACGGCACTGAAAATCGCCTCTGTTCTGCCCCAGTGCTCACATTACCAGACTTGCAACAGCCATTTGAGATCGAGACAGATGCCTCTGACTATGCTATTGGGGTAGTTCTTACTCAACAGGGACATCCAGTGGCATATCACGGTGAGATATTGTCTGAGACAGTTCGCAAGTATCCCACCTGTGA
Organism: Pinus albicaulis; assembly: GCA_034641835.2. Lineage (NCBI taxonomy): Eukaryota > Viridiplantae > Streptophyta > Pinopsida > Pinales > Pinaceae > Pinus > Pinus albicaulis. Next base: position 45,032 of record JAXQQM020060714.1, read on the forward strand.
CAAATAAATGCATTCCATTGTGCAAGCCTATCGACAATGGAAGCATTACATTTTGGGAAGGAAACAATCATCCACACAGACCACCGGCCCCTGCAGTTCATACAGACACAAGGGAAGTTGCAGAATGATCGCCATCAGAAGTGGTCCACATATCTGCAACAGTTTCATTTGAACATCAAGTACAAGAAGGGTAGCACCAATAATGTTGCAGACTGCCTCAGCCGACCACCGATCGTGGTGCTCACCACCGTTCTCAATTCTTGTGGGCACGACACTTCTGATTGGCTGCTTCTCTACAAGAGCGACCTAGAATTCAGCCACACTTACAAGGCACTCTTGGGGGGTACGCAAGTTCCAAATTTTCACCTCCAGGATGCACTTTTATGTCACCAGGGACACCTTTGTGTTCCTTCAAGTGAGTGTGCCATGATGATATGGGAAGCACACTACAGTCGAGTCGCTGGGCATTTTGGGGTCGAGAAAACAGTAGCAGTACTGCAGAAGTATTTCTATTAGCCGAACCTTCGAAAGGATGTCGGGAAGCACATCAGATCCTGTACTACCTGTGCCATTGCCAAACCGACCATCAAGAAGCAAGGCCTATATACTCCGCTACCTACCCCTAGTCGACCTTGGGAATCCATCTCCATGAATTACATTTCAGGCCTACCTTCTACTAAGCATGGAAATGACTGTGTTTTTGTGGTCGTCGATAGATTCTCGAAGAATATCACAACAGAAGCCACTGCTAAACTCTTCTTTGAACAAGTGTGGGTGCACTTTGGGATCCCACAATCTATCATATCAGATCGAGATAGCAGGTTCCTCAGCACATTTTGGTCTAGCCTCTGGTCAATGCTGGACACCAATCTCACCAAGTCCATAGCTTTCCATCCCCAAATAGATGGCCAGACAGAGGTCGTCAACAGAATGATTGTACACATTCTGCGTATGTACAATTTAAAGCATCCACACACATGGGACGAGAGCCTCCCGTATGTACAACATAGTTATAACCAGGCTCTCCACAGTTCAGTCGGCCATAGCCCCTTTCAGGTGGGCTTGGGATTCCAGCCATTATGTCCCATTGACGTAGCCATGCCATTTGCGGCTACTCATGCCAATTCGGCTCATGTCCAGTCTGAAGTTGACAAAGAAAATAGCTTCATCGAGCGCATTCAATAAATCCGCCAACAGGTTCATGACATATTGGAAAAATCCAATGCTAAGTACAAGCAACACCATGATCAACACCGGGTGCCACACAGCTTCCAGGTGGGCGACAAAGTATGGCTACATTTGTAGAAGGAGCGCCTCACTGGACCCCACCGCAAGGTTCACCTACTTCGATACAGGCTGTACACCATCACCAAGGCTGTAGGGAACAATGCCTTCAAGCTCAGTATTCCACCATTCCTTGGTCTCCACCTAGTATTCAATGTGGACCGCCTTCATCCTTACTTCCCACCTCTACTGGACACCTCTGACATTGCAGAACAACTCACACCAATAGAGTTAAACCTAGACTGCATGGAACAGGCCACCATAGATTGTATCATGGACATGAAAATCAAGAACACTTTCCAATAGAATATCCAACTGTATCGGGTTGTCAAAGCTGGCCAACTCCTGCACAAAGGAAAGTGGTTCACCAGGGACCAAGTTTAGCAGAAATTTCCTCATCTCATGGAGGAACTTAACACAATGGGGAATATTGACTCCTAAGGGGGAAGGAATCATCCAGGTGGATATTGGTGGTCACCCGCCTATTCCACTTGGGGCCCCACCATTTTCTCTTTCATTTTTTTTCAGTTTCGGCACAACTTACTATTTTTAGCAGTTTTTCGAGTCCTGAACTTCCAGAGGTGTTTTGAGGCCCTAAACAACATTTTTTGGGAAAATGGGGAGCAACATGGGTCCATGGACCAATATTTCTCACTCAAAAATTGTATTTCTCGGATAGATATTTCTAACGAGGTATGTTACGCATCAAATGGAGATCGTATGCCAAAGTTACGTCCCCGGGAAGTTGAAACACCAATTTACCCAAACGGGGCCCATAGTTTTGGCGCTTCATCTCCTAGGGTTAGGGTTTTGGCTGTTTAGGATTTCCCATTGTTTCTAAATAATAAATAGGCCCTCGAGCCTCATTGTAACTCAGCTCAGAGGCCTGTAGCCGCCACATCTCTTCTCAGAGATAGCTACCAGCGCCCTAGCTAGTTTTATTTCCATTCTGTCTGTAAGCAAATTTCAGTTCTTTGATATTAATGAAATGAAGTGTTATTTCCGCTGCATCTCTGTATTTATGGTTATATGTTTATTTTGTTGCGTTCCCGCATAAATCCGGATCAGAAAT
>JAXQQM020079549.1:0-25530 GCA_034641835.2 Pinus albicaulis
AATTCACTTGTTTTGAATGATGGGGACATGACTTGAAATGGAAAAATTATGACAGTCATGACATTCTCATGATCAACCCTATGACACCATGACTCTTCCTTTATAGATTTCAAATAATGACACTTAATGAAGGAAAAATAACTTATGGTGATTTAATAACTCATGAAACTAATATGATTTGACCTTGATGACCATGATATGAGAGTGAAAATCACACTTAGACAATGAATTGACCATTTAAAAATTAAAAGAGGTGTCATATTTTGATTTGAAAATATAGCAATTTGATCATAACACCTTATCAATCAAATGGAAAGATACATTTTATCATTGGTGACTTATAGACACTAACAACATCGAACAAGTTTTCTAGTCTAAATTTATGTTTAAGAGACTAAGGAACACAAGATGTCCAAAATCCAGAAAATATTTCGTGAGATAAGCTTCTGAAAGGCTTTAATCAAATTAATTGACCAATAATTAAAAGATGCCTAACTCTAACTTAGAAAATTGATTAATTAATGGGAAATAATTAAGAAAGATCCAGAGTACTCTAGAGACAGATTGAGTATAATATTATCTTATACATTGGTGAGGATCCAATCATGGTCATTGAAGCTCCAATGAGAGATTATAAGAGCGAGTCGATGGGATGGAGAGAGAGATAGTTGAGACAGAAGAGGGTGTTATCCTCCTGTATTCTACAGAGTTCACTAGGTGACTGTCGATTTTACACAAGCAGCTAAAGATATCATTCTTGGCCTATCAACTATCTTTAGAAATCGCACTGCCTTCATTATCCTCAATAAACCTTTTTCACTATATTTCACCGCTTCCTTCTCAAAAATACCTTCCTGCTCTTAAATGAACTCATATTTGGCTTGTTTCTTTCATTTTCACTCTCCCTCCCTACCCAAAATCTCATTCACTCATTTTCCCCTCTAAAAACCCATTTTCCCATTTCAAAACCCTTCATAAAACCCTTCCTTCATCATTTTCTCTTATATACACTAAAACAATGTAAAAACTGTTTTTTATATTGTTTTAAGTCTAAAAAATTAAACTTTCGAGTCCCTTTTTGTTTTATATTAATCTCTATTTTTAATATATAAACCCAACTCCTTTTGTTAACCGGAGCCCCTTTTATTTTTTAGCCCTCCGCCTTTGTAAAAATCCCAAATGTGACCCCACCCCTTTCCTCTAAAACAAAAAGTGCTTTCTCTTTTGTTTTATCCACCGGGCTCGCCTTATAAACCCTACCACCATATAATAAACCCCTCATACATTTTAGACCCCCGCGCTACACGACAAAGAAGCCCTCCACGTCACTCCGCACCCGGACCCCACTGCTCCACTTGCTCGCCTCCTCCGAGCACTCGACGATTGTTGATCTGCCTTCCCTCGATCCGACGGCCCGCATCCCATATCGCAAATCCATTTGCGCCGGAATTAACGATTTTAAAATTTGCGATATGGGCAGTTTTCTCCTGCCACGTGTCGAGCGTTTTATGGTATCGCATACCCGGTCCCAAAACCGTTATTGCCCCTCTATCTGTGTGAAAACCACCTCCTAGTTCTCCAAAACCGCTTTTCCCTCTGTGCCAAGATGTAAACACTGCTACCCTCTTTTGAATTTCCCGCAGGTTTCCACCTACGGAACCAAGCCCTGATCCACCATTTTCTGCCCTAAAAAGCCCGAAAAAACCCCGGAAAACGCAGTAGAAACCCTCCCCATGCAGGTTTTAAAAGCTAATTGTTTGTTTCATATGCAGGTTTAATGGTGAAATGTGAAGAAATGCATTTCGAAGGTCCAAAATCGATCGAATAAGTTTTCTAGGTGACGATCTAGAGGATTTGTTCCATTAAGAAGGACCAGAGGAAAAAATTGGAAGTTTAAACCTAATGAATCATGACCATCGGTGTTTTCTAAACCCTCCAGCAACAGAAGGATGCATCCCTACGCAGAAAACACACACAAACAGAGACATAGTGAAGAAACAAAGTAGTAAAGGTTAGAAGGCTAATCACAGATCAAGGAAAAATCATGAGGTTTAGCCAATAAATAATAGATTAAAGATGATGAAGACAGAAAGATAAGATTAAAGGATTAAAGATTGAAAAGGATAATCAAAAGGATTAAGTCATAAAGCAGGATAAATAAAAATACAATAAAGCAGACAATGAAAGGACATACCCAAATTTTTAAAGGCCTAAAAAAAGTTTAAATGATAAATAGAGGCAGATCTACCTAGAAACAAATTTGAATGAATGAATCCAAGCATTTACTTCTTCAGAAGGATATTTTGCCACCTACAACATTGTTTTATTTTAAATAAAATATCAGCACTTATTGCAATCAGTGAGAGATATTTTCCAGCAACTCAGAAGTTATTTTAAAGTTACTGATAAAACCTTAAAGTCAAATATTTCTAGAAAATATCTCCAACAGTGAAATTAAGAGTTATTACTTCAGATAGACAGTCAGTCATATCTTGTTTTGGGCATGGTCTCAAAGGTCAAGAGTTCATTTACTCTATAATAAATATAGTCAGAAACCCTAGAATAGGATCACCTCCTCATTCCGCAATTAAATACTGCTTATATGATCCATTATTATTGTTGGTTATTTGGTAGTTATTTGACTGATTTCTACTGCTGAGCTAGTTGAGGATTTCTAGGCTGGATTTGAGAAAGCTCTGAGTTGCAGAGAGCTATTGTATATGGAGTAATGTAACTATTTTGATCATCAGTAATACAAGAACATTCACAAGATTATTGAGCTATGTTACTGGTGAAGTTTTCCATCTTTTCCATTGCTTTTATTGTGTTTTCCATTCTGTCCATATTTATCTGTTTAAAGAACATAAATTTTAGAGTAGGATATGCTTCCTTGGAACCCTATTTCTATCTGCCTTCTTTATCTTAATGTTTTCTTTTGCAAGGTCTGATCAGAGAATTATTAATTGCTCTCTGGTTCCATCTAGCTTGTTGTCTTGGAAATAATTTAATAGAGTCAAGCCAAAGAAGTCCATGGTAAGCCCTATCCATTGGTGTAGCTTGAAATATTGTTTTCTACGTCCTTTCTTTGAAGTATAATTAGTGAAGTCTAAACCAGGGAAGTCTATGGTATGCCTTGTCCTCTGTTCTGCCTTAAAATGTTGCTTTGAAGGTCTTTTGAGCATTGAGTTAAAGAAGACAGGTTTATCTTGCTCTTTAGCTGCTCTCACTGTTATCTTAAATGTTTTGTTTGTTTGAAAGTAATTCTTGGATTGATATATTGTTGTCTTAAAGGTTTGCTTATTAAATTCTGGCCAAAGAAGTCTATGGTATGCCCTGTACTTTGGTTTGCCTCAAAAAGTTACCTTAAATGCTTTTCCTGTTAAAGTAGAGCTAGAATATTCTTAACTGACTATAGCTCTGCTGCCTTCACAACTTATTGTTATCTCATATCATAACTAATCTAAGAGATCCACTTGATATAGTTAGCTTGCCCTATGAAAACCCTTGCAGAGTTGATGAACAATTAAATCCTCTTATGACTCCATAGCCCAACGGATTAATGTTTTCTCATAGTCCATCTATTCAACTGAAACATCCCCTCAATTAATCACACCAAAGATCTATAAACCTATCAATTAATCAGCCAAAACAAACAAGTCCTCAGAACTTCATAACTAGCCTAATATCATAAAACAAAGAGCATAAAGAAATATCATTTATAAACACTTATATAGAGAGATCCCTCTCTGAATCCATTAAGTCTAGGTCCTAGGATTCCAAAGTGGTTCTGATGTGGCCCCAACAGTGTTTGTTCTTGCCAATCTTGAAAATCACATGGAGCCAATATAGTGGCGACCATACTGGAGATATCAATTAATAAACACATTAGATAAAATAAAAACTCCGAAAACCTCATTTTTTACTTAAATGAATCAAGTGTTACCCAAGAATGGTATCTGGTTATTGATGGTGGACAACAATTAGCCATAAAACAAGTAAAAATCCTCCACCTGGTGACTCCACTGGTTTTCAGTAGGCCTGCTGACTCCACTGGTTTTTCACAGACTCGACTGGGAATGTACTAATCAAACCTGATAGAAGGAAACCCAATCACATACTGTGTGAATTCAGTACTCTTTCAGATAGGTTGGTCTTCAAACCCTTTCAAACTTTCAGCCTCTCTGTGTTGTGGGTCTGAAATCTCGCTTCACAAAGAATTTGCACCAGATCTTATCCTGACCCAAACCCTCCTACTATAGTTGATGACCCAAAAAGAATCTTATGGAGAACCACTAAGACTGAAGATTAAACTATTGTTAGACAAATCCACAAAGCAAGTTCTGTCCCTAAAAACCTTACATCTTTGCAAGATACCCAATTTGACTTACAACATACAAGAAACCTATTCAAAACTAAGTCTCAAAGTTGGATAGACCAGACAAACCTTGAGCCCACAAACTCACAGCAAAGTCCTTGTAGAGAAGCCTCTCCTTCCACTCCGGATTTTCAGCTTCTCCAACACTTTGAATCCTTTCAATCCAAGTCTGCTCAATCTTAGCTAGATGGTCCAAGTACATATACTACCCCCACTCATGCATCCATTGTGAAAACCACTTCATTTCATCCTCCAACTCCACTCATAAACCCTCCTCTTGTAAATCCTCCTTGGGTTCTTTTTCCTCCCATCATGGTAGCTTGGTATGCCCCCTTGGTACTACCACAACCTTTACTGCCTATGCCACAGGAATACCAATCTAAAATCCCTTACTTTACTGGAGCTAATTATACAACCGCCCAACAACATGTAGACAAGATGAATGATGCATTTGACTACCAATAAATAGAAGAGGAGACCATAAAAATGAGAATGTTTGCCCAAATTTTAGAAGGAGAAGCAAATAAATAGTTCAAAATCTTAACTCCTAATAGCATTAATGATCTCCCTTCCCTTTATCAAACATTCACAAACAAATGGGAGAATAAGAAAAATCCTCTTCAAATCCTATCAGAATGTAATGACCTTAAAAGAAATATTGGGGAAAGTGTCGAAGACTATTGCACTAGGTTCAATAGTGTATATAATGCACTCCCTCCCCACATGAAACCCCCACAAGGCCTAGCTTTAGTAAAATTTCCAGATGGATTTGATCCAGACATTGCTTATCAAATAAGAGAAAGAGATCCCCTTACTTTAGAAGACATGCAAAGGGTAGCAGTAAGTGTAGAAGCCAACCTAATTGCTAAAAGGGCTAGATTGAGAGCAGAAAAGAGGGTTACCTACAAAGAAGAACATGTGGCCTCCACATATGATGCTAAAATTGACAGCCTATTTAGTACAATGGAAAGGATGATGGAGAGAATCAATGTGAACGAGATAGCTTATCCTATAGAAAACCAAACAACTCCTCAAAATAGAAATCAGAATTAGAACCAAAACTTTAGAAGAAACCCCCCTCAAATTAGACAAAGAGGTCCTGATCAGCAAATCAGACCTCCTTTCCAAGAAAACTATGCTGATGAGGATGAGGGGGTATTTGAAGAAACAAAGGAAGATCACATAAATCTAATGGGACTAAACAATGAGAATATTGCTTTCCTCACTGAGGAAGAACAAGGCATATTTGCACCATACACTAGTACAAAATAGCTAATTAGTTACAAAAAAAATGACTAAAATTTGCATATAAACGACTATTTTTCGGTCGGCGACCAATAGTAGCTAATTTACAGTATCTTATAACGCTACCAACTTTTAGTTGTTTTTAACTTAGTCATTATTTGGTTATCTCAATTTTGTTTTCGAGTAGTATATTTGGTCATTAATTTAATCACTGATTTGGTCATTAATTTAGTCATTGATTTGGTCATTAATTTAATCATTGATTTGGTCATTAATTGTCACAATTAATGACCAAATATACCACAAAATATATTACTATATAATCACCTGAGAAAACCAATTAATGACAAAAAAATATGACCAAAATGCTGGTCGTGTTATAAGATACTGTAAATTAGCTACTAATAGTCATATATATGCAAATTTTAGTCATTGCTTGAAACTAATTAATGACCAAAGAAATATGACTAAATTTTTGGTCGTGTTATAAGATACTGTAAATTAGCTACTAATAGTCGTATATATGCAAAATTTAGTCATTTTTTGTAATCACAAATTTATCATTTGCAGTGGTCATTTATATTTTTTGGTAGTTTCATATTCATTATATAAACGACTAATTTAGTAGTTTATATTCATTATATTTACTTTCATTAATAATCATTATAAATTACTAAATTAGTCGTATATTTTTTTTTTGTGTTCATCATTAATCAATATAAAATACTAATTTAGTAGTTTTAAATTGATTTTATGTGTTCATTATTAATCAACATAAATTAATTTGCATATTTTAAAAAATATCATACAATGTGCATGTTCATCTAATATGAAAACATAAAGTTGCATATGTTAATTACAATACTAAACAATATCAAGTGCAATTATAAATAATTTCAACCACAAATTATATTATATTAAATGTTAAAGTATTACAATGAGTTTCCAACTTAATATTGGTTGGACTACAATTTATACATGAAATGATGTTTCATCACTTCAAACATTATCATTATGTTGCCAAGGCATTGCAGGTGAATTCATCAACTTTGAAGACCTGGCCATCAATATTTATATGTGTGTCTTATGCGAGATATTGGCTCTAAGGGTATCACCATACCAATTCTCTTCTCTCTTTTTTTGCATTTGTCACTACAATGTTATTGCTCTCCTCTTTCTTCAATTTCTGCTTCTTACCATCAATATTGAGTTCATTTTCTGAAAACAAAAGAAGATACAATGTAGAGTGTAAGACATGAACGACAATAAACAATATAATATACAGTGAATTTGACTATAAATAGTTTATATGACATATACCTCAACATCAGCAATGTCAAAGCCATTTTTCCCCATACAAGTAAGAAACTCGAACAAATTTTCTTCAGTTGCATGATAGTGGCAACTATAATGTGGCCAGATGACCTGTATAAACAAATCAAATAAAATTTCACCATATATAGAAAAGAACACCTTAGTAACTTAGTATTCAACCTTCAGGGAAAGCTTAAAAACAATCATATCAGCTAAGTTATATGCTAAAAAGCTCGAGTTGTAGATAACTTGTGAAAACAAATAATATGAAGTGTGATGTTTAATCCTTGTCATTTTATTCGCAAAAATATTTCATTTTCTAACGCATGAACTTTGTCAAGTATATAAACAAAATGTACTCAAATAACAACATGAAAGTAAACTTTTATGATATTCATGAAAATATTTTAACACAAAATAGCTATAAGGATTCCAATAAATATCGTGTAATACTAATTTCATCTTCAAGTTTTGGTTGTTGTTTAAATGGAGATGATACCAAGTATTTTCAATTTCACAGTTAAACGACAAAAAAAAATCAAAAGAAGCCTCCAAAATACAATTAAACAATAAAGAGAGCATATCATGGAATGGAAATTGAAATTATAAAAAAAATTGTTTACCTATCCACCGATGTCGTGTCTGGCATTCATAAAATTTTCTTTCCCAAAATAACCCTGAGGTGAAATAATTAGAACATTAAAAGACATATGAATTCCTACTAGAAACATTTCCAAAGTTGATGGCGCATGTGCCTAAAAGATCTCTAACAGCAAATGAATCATATCCAAGACGTGTTATGCATTGTCTCCCCATCCTGATTCCAATCACAGTTCCTGTAATCTGCCCACAATGGAGTCAAGTAACAATCACACGAAGACATTGACATTTGTTTTTATATTTTATATCTATAAAATTTGAATCTAATTTGTTTCGTGAACATATTAATTCATATTTAAATCCTTCCTGACATATGAGAAGGTATCAATCATGTAGGATATCAGAAAAAATCTACCTCAATGAGGTCCTCAAACAATTTCAGACTGCAATATCAATATTTTTCTTGTTGTGATACCTTGGGTAAAAAAAGAACATATCTGCAAAAGAAAAATGCATATATTACTTATGTTCAAACTTTGTATATGGTGTATTCTTAGGCAGCTTTTTAAGATGTTCCTCTATCTTTACCAAAGCGAAATGTAGCTTGGTTAAACTATGTATCCTTTGATTCAACATCAATTTCTGCAAGATAAATGTCACACATTATTCTTTCCCATTTCTTAAGATGTTACATATGATAAACTGAAAGACACATAAAACCAAGAGCAACCCATTTTCTAACCAAAACAAACAAACAAAGAGTGCCTCTAATAAAACTTCATTATAATATTATAAAATGAAAAGAGAGAGGATATTTTTGTTGTTTGAATTTTCCTATTTTTGTTATGAAAGTGCTCGAGCTTCAGGAACCAACAAATGTGAGGGAAGTTGTAAATGTGAAAAAAATTATGTTGACCTAATTTGTAGACTTCTTCAAAACTATGTGAATGATGCCATTTTCAGATGTGGTAAATCTCATAATAAGAAATGGCCACATTGGATGCAGACATTAAATATAAAAACTTGCGGACATGACATGTATTCTAATAAATTAAATTGCAATTATGACCATGGGCCTCCACGGGTTATAGGTCCTCAGTATGTTAGTATTGACGATGAAAAGAGATGGCAATGATAAGTATGGGTGGTCCTAGTTTGTATGGTGGATGTCTTCAAACCAAGGTCATCATCTCAATGAACCTAGGTTCTGACATCATAAACCTGGATTGGGTTTTCACCCAATTTCATTCCACTATACTTTGTCAAGACTCAAGAGGACATAATGGTCCTTCAACTTATAATAGGGTTTCTTTTGAGGTTATAGATAAATATTATCCAAAGAAAATGAATTTTTGAGCTCCAAGATATATGGATATTTTCAATGATAACAATTATATGTTTATTTCCCAAGATTCAAATGTAGGGATGCATTTTGTGGATTTTACTAATAGATAGAATGATAGAAATAATCCATGAGAAGAATCTATTGGTCGTTGTGATTAGGGAAATACTTGGATATACTAAGGCTGTTTAGGTTCAAATCAAAGATGGTGTTGATTCTTGTAGCTCCTTAGTTGCTGGTAGTTTTTAAGGTAGGAATTTTGGTTCTTCAAGGGTAGGGTCCTTCAGCTTAATTTCATCTTCCTTGGTCCTATCACCCTTGGTATATACTGCATCTACACATCCCAGGCTGGTGCAGCACATTATTGCCTAGAAAAGGATTCATCAAATATTAGAGCATCTATATCTTGCAGGGATTCATCGAGTTTCTAAATTCCTCCTACCAAACCAAACATCATCATGAAATAATCTGCCATTGTACCCCAGTGACGAGTGCGTTGGCGTAGCTCTACATCCAAATACCAGTTGGTGGGGATTGGTCCTAAGGTATGAATAAACATATGGACCCATTCATTCGAGGTTTTTTCATTCCATACTTCCATCCAGATAGGCAAGTGCTTGCGCGGATCCCCTTAACCCAAGAAGAGCTCCATGGGTGGGTTGACTGGAGGATCGAATTATAGGATCGTCATTTTTTGGCATTCCTCCCAATCTTGAAAAAGCTTCCTTATGAGTTTCCCACCACCGCGCAGGGGTCGTGCACATAGCCAAGCAAGGGCCCAAAACCTTCATTCTTCAAGGAAATCCGCTTCAAATGCTTTAAGAAAGCCCTTAATACTACCAAAACCATCAAAGTAGGGCAGTTATTTTACCTCTGAGGAGATGCATCAAAAGCTGTTTGTGATCTTAAGGCACCATAGCACAGATACATCATGCAACCAGTTCTGTTAATTTTCTATATCTCCATTTGAGTCTGAGAGGCATTCGTTGTCTTTTTCCCAACATATCATGCCATCATTCTTGGGGTTGATGCAATCATCGTCCCGAGTAGTCAATTTGTAAATGTGATCAACATCCTCCTCCTCACGCACTGGTTCGGTATATCGTTCACCTTCTGCTGGATCCAAGGGGACTATTACCCGTGTACCCTCGTTTTCAAAGATCATACTTCTCCTTTTCAAATTGATAATACCTCCCATATCAATAGCCCAGTCCAACCCTAAGAGCACAGGGTAAGGGTCCGCGTCATCCACAATCTAGATTACATCAAAATCTGCATAGACTCTAAATCCTATAATGTCCACCACAACCTTCGGCAATCATCCTAGTGGAATGATATTTTGCTGATTATTCATCCACAACTAAATAGTGGACCATTCTAGCTTAGGTTCTCCCATCCTTTGCCAATTGGCTACAGTGCCCCCTAGGCACCATTTTTCTTCACTATTTCCGACCATCTACACCCCCGCCAAAGTCGACGAAGTTTATGCATTTCCTCTCCTGACGCCCGGAAACCAAAAATAAAAGTGATTTTTCCTTCATCGCAATAATTTTCCATTAAAAAGATAAAAATAAGAAGATTATGTGGCTCCGAGCCAGCACAGAAACGGGAAGGTCCAAGGTTCAATTCTTCAGATGTCCATGTTATTCTGCTGAAAGAGGGAGGGGGATCTCGAAATCCAGAAAATTTTGAAAGTGTTGAGTTTGATTCCAGGGGCCATAAATAAGTGTTGCAAATGTGTGGCTCTGTTGTTTATGAGGTTATTGTCAACATCGCTCTTTCGGACAGCTGGCAAGCATTTCTTATGTGATACTATCACGTTGTACGGACGCATAGTGCAGAAGGGTTTGGTGCCGCTGAATGCTCGAGGGCAGAGAGGTTGACTCGAGTAGATTTACTTTCAACGTCGTCTATTGAGGAAAATAAATTTGAAACTTGGATCCTCAAGTTGCACTGTTATAAAATTTCATTGTTTAGAACACCCAAACATTCCTTTTGGACATGGCTTGGAAGGAGAGTTGAAAATATGTGTAGAATTTAAATGAAAGGAATGATAAAAAGGTTCCTGGAATATCTTCCGAGTTGGACTAATATGGTGATTGTGTTATAATGTCGGTACCAACCATGAGGAGATCAAAAAGATAGCATGTGGCCAGGAACTCTTCTCCTGGTATTACATATGCAGGGAATGGGAAGACAGGGATCTTTGAAAAACCATGCAAGGTTCCTCCAATAGAATAAATTGAAAAAGTAAATATTAATAAGATGACAGATATTGTAGTGGATGGTGACAAAAACAATATCTGCATCAAAAATATTAGATGCACGTAGGTACAAACAATCTAGGTCAGTAAAGTTTAAGGTTATCATAAGGGAACCACAAGAAGGAGAAAGCACAAAGAATCAGGTAAGTGATGCTTCCACTGCCATTGATAGAAGTGCAATAAGAAATAATAATATAGAAATTGGGGAGCATGTAACACTGTAGCTAGAGTCGCTGGACAATGATGGAAGGTTTGGAATGAAACACAGAAAGTGGGCTAGGAGTTTCAGGACAAGATGGCATAGATAATAGTTTGATTGTGTTTGAGAAAAGTAGCGAACAGAGGGAATTAACTCGAATAAATAGAAATTAAAAGCATCAAGCTGAATTGTCTCAAGATTATGTGCCTACTCCAACAACTGTCAAATCCCTAGCTAAAGTTGTTGGTGCTCACAATCAAACTTCAGGGCTTAACATCACTGAATTAGAAGGTCTAGAGGACCAACAAGACGTTGAGAATGGTCAACATAAAAAAGAGAAATTTCCCAGAAGAAGTAGGATTCATAACAAGAAAGATATACAACAAGATTTAGTTAAAGAGAGTTACTCAGCACCTGATAGAAGATCTGGGAAAATGTACAAGTTTAAAGTTTTGGAGGACACAAATGGCACTAGTACAGATGATGATGTTCAAACTGGAGGTTTCACAAATGTTGTTAGAGACCATGAAATAAATTTGACAGGTCTAAAGGTTTCAAGAAAAGGACAACATGATGTTGTACAGAATCAAGTTAAAGGATGTATCCAATATATAAATAGCAGTTAAGAAGGTGGTTCACGTGAATTTCTTGAAGAAACATCTGGAGAAAAGAGTTATAAAAAGAAGAGAAAAAGGAGCATATGCAAGAAAGGAGATGTCGACAGGGACAAGAAAGAAGGCAATATTCTTCATGATTCTAGCATGGATCTTGTTGTTTTTGTTACTATTGGGGACAAAGGTGAAATGCAATAGCATGGGATGAGTGAGGATCAACATACCAAGGAATGGGCACAATGGATCAAATGCAAAAAATGGAAGAGGATAGAGAATATTCAAGTATGTAGGCAGTCTTGGTATTGTGATGACAGTGCATGTCATGCTTTGAATGCTACTTGTGTTGCTTCACAGCAGTAAAATAAATAGGGTCTTTCTTATTCTTGTGTGCACATTGAACCAAATACAAATGCTGATGACCATGTGGAATCATGTGTTGCTTTCAAAGAAATGAATCTTCTGCTAATATGTGGAAATGTAGGAGTGGGGCAAGAATATGCTAATGGAGATTCTAAGTCAGATGAGAATAACATAAGTAATGATTCGGAACCGAAGACGATTGTTTGGGCTGAGATAGAAAAGGGCAGATGGTGGCCTACTTTCACTGTGCTAAAGTCTGATAGTATGCAGAAAAAAAGTTCGTCTACACATGATGGGTTGGCATTAACTCAACTCATTTACTCTGTGAATTCAAGGGAGGAACCCAAATTTATTAAGGCAAGGTATTTTTGTCTGTTTTGGGAGAATTATGAAGAAATTAAAAATATGTGTAAAGATAAGAAATTTTTAGATGTTGTTACCAAAACTCATCAGTTGTATCATAATTGTTTGCCAAAGGACCCACATATACATTCAGTTGGCTTGCAAAGAAGCTATTTGGAGTCATCAGGACAAGTTGAGGAACCATTTAGTTCTTTGTAGGAGGACAAAACTATTGTAAATTGAGACAAAGATGGAGGAGATGACTCTGCTGTAACTCAAAAGGGGGCAAAAAGGTTGAGAAAAAATGTTCCAGGGTTTGAAAGTCGTCAGATCTGTTTAGAGGATTATGAAGATGAGGACACTTTGGACCTTAAGAGAATGGTTAGTGGAACAGAGGTAAGAAGAGAATATGCTAACAATGAGGAACCATCTACTATGCATATAAGTGGTTATGTTGCGAAGTCTTCTACAAATTTCTATAATAATGTGTGCTAAGTCTGTAAAGAAGGCGGGGAGCTGCTGTGTTGTGATGGAAAAGACTGCCTCGTAACTTACCATATAGGTTGCCTTGACCCACCCTTGGTTCAATTTCCTCTTGGTGACTGGTACTGCCCAACTTATACTTACATGAGAATATCATGTGGTGTACACTTTGTCTGTAAAGGAGTCGAATCAATATGGGACGTCAAGCATGTTGAACCTGAACAATTTTCTGAATTGGATGCCTTTGTGGAAAAAAAAAGAGAAAGTGAACAACATTTTTGAGAGAGAATATGGTGTTCATCCTGTTATAGGTTGTTCAATGTCGGCTTCAACTCAGAGAGATCATGATGAGCTAAAAGAAAAAACATTTTTTAAATCTAATAATGCTGGAGATTGTGAAATTACTGTGAAGACTGCATACTAAGTGAAATCAGATAAAGTAGTGGGACGACTCAAGAAAAAACAAAGGATATATTTTGTTAAGTATAGAGGACTCTCTCATCTTCATAATTTTTAGGTCAGTGAAATTCTGCTTTTCAAGGAAGCTCCCAAGTAGTTGGCTAGTTTCAATAAAAAACTGCAGCAAGGAAAGGCTCTAAAATGGAACTCTGAATGGCTGAACCACAATGGCTTATTCATAAGAGAGCACTGATATTTCCTAAGAATCTTGATAAAGAGTGCATGGATTCAGTCAGTGAATTGCACTGGAAAGAATGGTTCGTCAAATGGAAAGGGTTAGGCAACAATCAATGTACATGGGAGTTAGAAGATAGAAGTTTTCTTAACCTAACTTCAACTAAGGAACTAATGAAAGCATATCAACTTCGCTATGATGAGGCACACCACCGAGCTAGTCCTACTCAAGCAGTTAAGGAAAAAGAGTTGCAGAACAGTCCTTTTTCAAGGTTGAAAAGACCTCCAGACTGGATGAAAGGGCTACTGGATTCTTCTCTTCTTACATCTGTCAATAAACTTCGAGAGTTACGGCAAAACCACAAGAATGCTCTTGTCATTGATGAAGTTAATCAAGAACTTATTGAAATAATGATTACCTTTATCCTATCCTTAATCGAGTATTTTAAAATAAACATACCTATTGTCATTATCACATCAACTGCTGGAATATATAGCTTGGAGTCATAATTTTTGAGGTGGGCTTCTTCTATAAATATGGTGGCTTATTGTGGTAATAGAGAGTCAAGAGATATTATTCGAAAGCTTGAATTTTCAGAAGAAAGTGGATGTGTGCTTGTTCATATTTTCTTATCAACCTCTGATGTTGTCACCACGGATCTGGACTCTTTAATATGCCTTGATTCGGAAGCAATGATTGTAGATAAAGGGCAATGCCTTAAACTTTCAAAAATTTTCCAACATCTGGAGCAACTACCTACTGATTTTCAACTTGTGCTTTTACATGAGAAGTTGAAGGATAATGCCTCTGATGTTTATCATCTTCTTTCCTTCCTTGATACTGAACAAGAGAGTCAACATGTTGATGAGTTTGAAGAGAAACAACATAACAGTAGTGAACGTCTTTGTTTATTGAAGAGAAAGTTGTAAGAAAACATTGTATATGAGCGAAAATCAGACCCTTTGATGAGTGCCAATTTCAAAGAGTATTGGGTTCCTGTAGACCTGGCATATGTATAGGTGAATCAGTACTACAACATTTTTATGACAAATATATATTTTTTGTTTTCAGTGGCGAAGAAAAATGATTCTGGAGCTCTCAGGTACATCCTTCTTTCATTAAGGAAGTGTTGCAATCATCCTTATCTTGTAAATGGTTGATTGCAAATTTTGCATCGAAAGGTCATTTCAAAAGTTAAATTCCTTGATGCTGATATAAATGCCAGCAACAAGTTGCAACCGTTGGAAAATATACTATCAGAGCTAAGGCTATAAGGCTAAAGGATGTTGATTCTTTTCCAGATGATTGAACGATCTGGGCCAATTTCCATTGGTGATATTCTGGATGATCATATTAGGCAACGTTTTGGGATTGACTCCTATGAGTGTATTGATGGTTTCTTACTTTCTACCAAGAAACATACAGTGTTGCAAAAGTTTAATAATAAGGATTCTGGGCAGTTTGTGTTTTTACTCAAAAAACGTGCTTGTGGAACAAGCATAAGGTTTTTTTCAATTGACACTGTAATAATATTTGACAGTGACTGGAACCAAATTAGTGACTCAAGGGCCTTACATAAGATACATATTGATAACCAAGTTGAGTACTTGAAAATCTTTCGGTTCTATTGCCCATACACAGTGGAGGAGAGAGTCCCGATTTATGCCAAGCAAGACTATTTACTAGATAACAGTTTGGAAAATTTCAGTACAATAGTTTTCCATTTTCTCCTCAGTTGGGGTGTTGCACATCTTTTTGAGAAGTATGAGAAGCTTCATGATGTGAATGATCTTGATTTAAATTGACATCTATTTCTAGAAATGAAAACTTGAAGTCTTTATCTCAAGACATGTTAACCCGTGCATGTGACATATCTGAGATTGATAATACACCAGAGAATGGTATTATTGCAAAAGTACCACAGGACGGCAGGTATGGAAAAGATGTCCCACTTCTTGGTGAGTTAGATGGCCAATTGACAACAGAGAAGATACCTACTAATATTTTTTGGAAAAAGTTACTAAAAGGAAGGTGTATAAAAAAAACATGGTACTACTGGACAGATGGAGAGACCAATAAGAAAAGTGCAGTACTATGAAGGATCACCCAATAAATTTGTGTCTCATTCTGATGATGTAGAATCAAAGAAGAAGTGAAGACGTGTATGTGGAACACTTGATCCAATCTCAATATCCTCCTGGATTAAGGATGAAAAAAAAGTCATTGGCTAGTGAAAAGGAAATAACTGAAAACAACATTCAGTTGCATGCAGATGGTGCCAAACAAAAATCCAATGAATATGTAATAGATGATTGTGGAAATATTTCCCATCCCAGAAGCAGAACGATCTCAGGCAGGATATTATCACAATTCCTAGGAAAAAAAACCCTTCAGACAGAAACAAAACCCTGAGACTAGTTATTGACGTAATTATTCTGAGGCAAATTAATCTGAATTTTTTTAGCATCAAAGGAGGCTAATCCCAGCCAACCGCCTTCCTCAGGCCACTCAGGGATTATTTGTGCTCTGCAATAGGTCTAAACTTCTGAATAAATTTCCTACTCCTATATAGAGCTCAGAGTGGCTATCTGAGGCAAGTGTAGAGGAATTTATTTAGGACTGAAGCAGATCCAAGACTTTCTAATACGATGCAGTGGTATTTGATAGATTCTCAGAGAATTTTCTGAAGGAAGTCCAAGGAAGAAGAAGATTTTTATCCTCTGTCTTGACCCCTGAAACCATTCGGATATTAGCCTTGATCATAATTCACAAAGGTTTATTCAGGTCTATGGATTTCTGGTTAGAATACAACTTTGTCCAATACGAAATTATACTGCAACTGTTTGAAACTATACTAAACTATTAAATATGGAGAATATAGTGGTACTATGAAATTTTGTTTCATGGTTGAACTACTGTATTTTTTACTTTAATGTTGAGATAGAAATTTTATTTACTGAAGAATTCATTCATTTGTATTGGATGAATCTTGGTGTCATTGTCCGAAAAATAATTTGTTGAAATCCTAGGGTGAAATTTTCCCTAGGATCTCACAAAAACAAGCAAATCGAATTTACCAAGTAAAAAATAAAGATCAGGATCTGAAATAGCTATAGTAAAGCTTGAAACTACCAATTGTTCTTCAATCTTGGAGTACTGAGCATGTGATGCCAACTTCATCCCATAAAAGTCCTCCTTCAATTTGCATACATGGATCTCTAAGCCACGCACCTGAAAGCCTCTCAATTGGTTTATGTATATTGCCTCCTCGATTAGACCATTAAGAAACAATTTTTTTACATCCATTTGATATAAATGCCAACCAAAAATTGATGCTAAAGATATGATGAACCTGATGAAAGTACATTAGAGACTAGAGTAAATCCTAAAGGTGTCCTCATAGTCAACTCCTCTCTAGAGAATAGTCTCACTGTGAACTGAACCTTAGTACATTTTTATGGTATCTACTACAAGCTTCACCTCAAAAATCCCCCTAGAATAAATCAAAAACTTTCCCACTTGTGTTGGCACAATCTCCCAAACAAAATTCTTCATTATAGAGTTGTGATTGATCTATATTTCCTCCTTGATTAGACCATTAAGAAATAATGTTCTTACATCCATTTGATATCAATTCCAACCAAGAATTGACACTAAAGAAATTAACGAACTTGATCCAAGTACACTAGCAACTAAAGTAAATGTGTCCTTATAGTCAACTCCTTTCTAGAGAATACTCTCACTATGAACTAAACCTTTGTAGTTTTTTATCTGCTGCAATCTTCACCTCAAACATCCACCTAGAATAAATCAGAATCTACCCCACTTGTGTTGGCACAATCTCCCAAACATCACTCTTCAGTATAGATTTGTCCACTTCCACCACAACATTCTGCCATACCTGCTAGCCAACTACCTCCCCATAACTAAAAGGCTCTACAAAAATGATTGAAGACATCGGTGCAACATAATTCAGAAGCTTTTTAGAAAGATAAATCGCTACAAAGGATGGATTTGGAGATCCAACATGCTCCTATGCATCCTACTATGTTTAGTACCACCTAGGCTACCTTGTTGAAGCAAAAAATACTAAAGCATCACTTCCACCTCCAAAACCTTTCTATTCATCATTAGGATAGAAAAGGTTTCTCCCTCCTAAAACTCTACTAAAAGGCTCCTGAGACCTTGAGGGACCATGCATCATCACAAGGTTCACATCTCAGTTCACTATTATTTTCCATTGTGACAAAATGTAGACTCCATAGGCCTTATAGGACTCATTATATCCAACAAAAACACCCTTAAAATTGAAGTGTTTCAATTTATTTCATTTCTCTTAAAAAATATGAATATATACAGGACAACAACACAAAAAGTGTGATACCTAGGATTTCTCACTGATGAAAGCTTCCTTCGGTGTTTTGTCCTTCAATATCTAGAGAGGAAACCTATTTAGGATGTAGACAATTGTACCACATGCCTCTACCCAAAGGAACATAAGAAAATCTATGTCATGAACCATAGCCTCAACTATCTCAGTCTGAAGCATTTGTTTTTGGAAGAAAGTAATGCTGGATCACCAAAGAATCACATGGGTAGATATTATCTGCTGAATAACCAAAGAATCAAGGCAGAGATGTCATGAGTGAGTGGGTATCTACCAACAGAGATGTCAAAAGGTATAGCTTATGTTCATGGTAGAGCCTCTGAATCAAAGTGATTAAGCCGCCAAAAGAGAATCCACCCTGTAGCAGAGGATAATGAAGAGCATTGATAGCTGCCATACAAATTTTAACTAGTCACCACCTAGAAAATTTGTGAAATTGAGCTGCCAAATAGAAGATTCACTTATTATGCATTTAACATAGTATGAAATTTGGTTGCTATTAGTTAGGTATTTGGGAGATATGCAGTGTCCTCTTTTCCTACTATAGTGATTCAATGAGACATCG
The DNA here is from genome assembly GCA_034641835.2 of Pinus albicaulis. Taxonomy (NCBI): domain Eukaryota; kingdom Viridiplantae; phylum Streptophyta; class Pinopsida; order Pinales; family Pinaceae; genus Pinus; species Pinus albicaulis. Next base: position 18,725 of record JAXQQM020079549.1, read on the forward strand.
CATCATCTAATGAATTAATGAAACCACTCTTCCTCATTCTACTGTGTATTCATGCCCACATAAATGTGTGCAAAAAAATACATTTTAGAAATGCAAGTGTGGATTTATGCAGACTGTTTCTAGGGAAAGGATGTATACTCATTTATGTTGAGTGCATCAACATGGGATGAGTGAGGATCAACATACCAGGGAATGGCGCAATGTATCAATGCAAAAAGTGGAAGAGGATAGAGAATATTCAAGTATGTAGGTAGTCTTGGTGTTGTGATAACAGTGCATGTCATGCTTTGAATTCTACTTGTGCTGATTCACAGGAGGAAAATAAACAGAGTCTTTCTGATTCTTGTGTGCACATTGAACCAAATACAAATGCTGATGACCATGTGGAATCACATGCTTGTTTTCAAAGAAATGAATCTTCTTCTAATATATGTGGAGATGTAGGAGTGGGGAATGAATCTGATAATGGAGATTTTGACTCAGATGAGAATAACATAAGTAATGATTTTGAACCAAAGATGATTGTTTGGGGTGAGATAGAAAAGGGCAGATGGTGGCCTGCTTTCACTGTGCTAAAGTCTGATAGTATGCAGAAAAAAAAGTTCATCTACACATTATGGGTTGGCATTAACTCAACTCATTTACTCTGTGGACAATTGTACCACATGCCTCTACCCAAAGGAACATAAGAAAATCTAGGTCATGAACCATAGCCTCAATTGTCTCAGTCTGAAGCATTTGTTTTTGGAAGAAAGTAATGCTGGATCAACAAGAATCACATGGGTAGATATTATCTGCTGAATAGCCAAAAAATCAAGTCAGAGATGTCGTGAGTGAGTGGGTATCTACCAACAGAGATGTCAAAAGGTATAGCTTATGTTCATGGTAGAGCCTCTGAATCAAAGTGATTAAGCCAAAAAAAGAGAAGCCAACCTGTAGCAGAGGATAATGAAGAGCATTGATAGCTGCCATACAAATTTTAACTATTCACCACCTAGAAAATTTGTGAAATTGAGCTGCCAAATAGAAGATTCACTTATTAGGCATTTAATATAGTATTAAATTTGGTTGCTATTAGTTAGGTATTTGGGAGATATGCAGTGTGCTCCTCTTTTCCTACTATGTAATGACTCAATGAGACATCGCATCATCTAATGAATTAATGAATCCACTCTTTCTCATTCTACTGTGTATTCATGCCCATGTAATTGTGTGCAAAAAAATACATTTTAGAAATGCAAGTGTGGATTTATGCAGACTTTTTCTAGGGAAAGGATGGATACTCATTTATGTTGAGTGCAACAACATGGGATGAGTGAGGATCAACATACCAAGGAATGGGTGCAATGTATCAATGCAAAAAGTGGAAGAGGATAGAGAATATTAAAGTATGTAGGCAGTCTTGGTGTTGTGATGATAGTGCATGTCAAGCTTTGAATTCTACTTGTGTTGATTCACAAGAGGAAACTAAACAGAGTATTTTTTATTCTTGTGTGCACATTAAACCAAATACAAATGCTGATGACCATGTGGAATCACGTGCTTGTTTTCAAAGAAATGAATCATCTTCTAATATATGTGGAAATGTAGGAGTGGGGAAAGAATCTGCTGATGGAGATTCTGACTCAGATGAGAATAACATAAGCAATGATTCTGAACCAAAGATGATTGTTTGGGGTGAGATAGAAAAGGGCAGATGGTGGCATGCTTTCACTGTGCTAACGTCTAATAGTATGCAGAAAAAAAGTTCATCTACACATTATGGGTTGGAATTAACTCAACTCATTTACTCTGTGGATTCAAGGGAGGAACCCAAATTTATTGAGGCAAGGTATTTTCATCCGTTTTGGGAGAATTATGAAGAAATTAAAAATATGTGTAAAGATAAGAAATTTTTAGATGTTGTTACCAAAACTCATCAGTTGTATCATAATTGTTTGCCAAAGGACCTACCTATTCGTTCAGTCGGCTTGCAAAGAAGCTATTTGGAGTCATCAGGACAAGTTGAGGAACCATTTAGTTCTCTGTAGGAGGAAAAAGCTATTGTAAATTCAGATAAAGATGGAGGAGATGACTCTACTGTAACTCAAAAGGGGGCAAAAAGGTTGGGTAAGAATGTTCCAGGGTTTGATAGTCGTCAAATCTGTTTAGAGGATTATGAATATGAGGACACTTTGGACCTTAAAAGAATGGTTGGTGAAACAGAGGTAAGCATAGAAGATTCTAACTTTGAGGAACCATCTGCTGTGCATATAAGTGGTTTTTTTGTGAAGTCTTCTACATATTTTTATAACAATGTGTGCCAAGTCTGTAAAGAAGGCGGGGAGCTACTATGTTGTGATGGAAAATATTGCCTTGTAACTTACCATATAGGTTGCCTTGACCCACCCTTGGTTCAAGTTCCTCCTGGTGACTGGTACTGCCCAAATTGTACTTACATGAGAATATCGTGTGGTGTACACTCTGTCTGCAAAGTAGTTGAACCGATATGGGACTTCAAGCATGTTGAACCTGAACAATTTGCTGAATTGGATGTATTTGTGGAAAAAAAAGAGAGAAAGTGAACAACATTTTTGAGAGAGAATATGGTGTTCATCCTATCATAGGTTGTTCAATGTCGAACTTCAACTCAGAGAGATCACAATGGGCTAAAAGAAAAAACATTGTTTAAATCTAATAATACCGGAGATCGTGAAATTACTGTGAAGATTGCATACCAAGTGAAATCAGATAAAGTAGTAGGACGACTCAAGAAAAAACAAAGGATATATTTTGTTAAGTATAGAGGACTCTCTCATCTTCATAATTTCTGGGTCAGTGAAATTCTTCTTATCAAGGAAGCTCCCAATTAGCTGGCTAATTTCAATAAAAAACTGCAGCAAGGAAAGGCTCTTAAATGGAACTCTGAATGGGCTGAACCACAACGTCTTATTCAGAAGAGAGCACTGATATTTCCTAAGCATCCTGATAAAGAGGGCACAGATGCAGTCAGTGAATTGGGTTGGCAAGAATGGTTCGTCAAATGCAAAGGGTTAGGCTACGATCAATGTACATGGGAGTTAGAAGATAGAAGTTTTCTTAACCTAACTTCAACTAGGGAACTAATGAAAGCATACAAAATTTGCTATGATGAGGCACACCAGCAAGCTAGTCCTACTCAAGTAGTTAAGGCAAAAGAGCTATAGAACAGTCCTTTTTGCAAGGTTGAAAAGACCTCCAGACTGGATGAAAGGGCTACTGGATTCTTCTCTTCTTACATCTGTCAATAAACTTTGAGAGTTTTGGAAAAACCACAAGAATGCTCTTGTCATTGATGAAGTTAATCAGGAACGCATTGATATAATGATTGCCTTTATCCTATCCTTAATCAAGTATTTTCACATAAATAGACCTATTTTCGAATATATAACTGAGAGTTAGAATTTTTGAGGTGGGCTTCTTCTATAAATATGGTGGCTTATTGTGGTAATAGAGAGTCCAGAGATATTATCCGGAAGCTTGAATTTTCAGAAGAAAGTGGATGTGTGATTTTTTAGATTGTCTTATCCACCTCTGATGTTGTCACCATAGATCTGGATTCTTTAATATGCCTAGATTGGGAAGTAGTGATTGTAGATGAAGGGAAATGCCTTAAAATTTCAAAAAATTTCCAGCATCTGGAGCAACTACCTGCTGATTTTCGACTTATGATTTTCCATGAGCAGTTGAAGGATAATTCCCCTGAAATTTCTCATCTTCTTGCCTTCCTTGATACTAAAAAAGAGAGTCAACATGTTGATGATTTTGAAGAGCAACAACATAACAGTAGTGAACATCTTGGTTCATTGAAGAGCAAGTTGTCAGAAAACATTGTATATGAGCGAAAATCAGACCCTTTGACAAGTGCCAATTTAAAAGAGTATTTGGTTCTTATAGACGTGGCATATGTATAGGTGGAGCAGTACTGCAACATTTTTATGACAAATATATATTTTTTGTGTTTAGTGGCGAAGAGAAATAAATTTGGAGCTCTCAGGGACATCCTTATTTCATTAAGGAAGTGTTGCAATCACCTTTATCTTGTGGATGGTTCATTGCAAAGTTTGCATCGAAAGGTCCTTTCAGAAGTTGAATTCCTTGATGCTGATATAAATGCCAGCAACAAGTTGCAACTGTTGGACAATATACTATCAGAGCTAAGGCTAGAAGGCCAAAGGGTGTTGATTCTCTTCCAGATTATTGGACGATCTGGGCCAATTTCCATTGGTGATATTCTGGATGATAATATCAGCCAACGTTTTGAGATTGACTCCTATGAGTGTATTAATGGTTTTTTACTTGCTACCAAGAAACAGGAAGCCTAGAAGATGTTTAATAGTAAGGATTCTGGGCAGTTTGTGTTTTTACTCAAAAAATGTGCTTATGGAACAAGCATAAATATTTTTCCAATTGACACTGTAATAATATTTGACAGTGGTTGGAACCCAATTAGTGACTTATGGGCCTTACAGAAGATACATATTGATAACCAAGTTGAGTACTTGAAATTTTTTCGGTTCTATTGCCCATACACAGTGGAGGAGAGAGTCATGATTTATGCCAAGCAAGACTATTTACTAGATAACAATTTGGAAAATTTCAGTGCAACAGTTTTCCATTTTCTCCTCAGGTGGGGTGTTGCACATCTTTTTGAGAATTATGAGAAGCTTCATGATGTGAATGATCTTGATTTCAAATTGACATATGTTTCTAGAAATGAAAACTTGAAATCTTTATCTCAAGACATGTTAACCCGTGCAAGTTACATATCTGAGATTGATAATACACCAGAGAATGGTATTATTGCAAAAGTACCATGGGAAGGCAGGTATGGAAAAGGTGTCCCACTGCTTGGTGAGTCAGAAAACCAATTGACAGCAAAGAAGCTATTTGGAGTCATCAGGACAAGTTGAGGAACCATTTAGTTCTCTGCAGGAGGACAAATCTATTATAAATTTAGATAAAGATGGAGGAGATGACTTTGCTGTAACTGAAAAGGGGGTAAAAAGGTTGAGTAAGAATGTTCTAGAGTTTGATAGTCATCAAATCATAAAATCTATTTAGAGGATTATGAAGATGAGGACACTTTTGACCTTAAGATAATGGTTGGTGGAACAAAGGTAAGCAGAGAAGATGCTAACATTGAGGAACCATCTGCTTTGCATTAAGTGTTTCTGTTGTGAATTCTTCTATATATTTTTATAATAATGTGTGCCAAGTCTATAAAGAAGACGGGGAGCTGCTGTGTTGTGATGGAAAATATTGCCTCGTAACTTACCATATAGGTTTCATTGACCCACCCTTGGTTGAAGTTCCTCCTGGTGACTGGTACTGCCCAACTTGTACTTACATGAGAATATCATGTGGTGTACTCTCTGTCTGCAAAGGAGTCGAATCAATATGGGATGTCAAGCATGTTGAACCTAAACAATTTTCTGAATAGGATGTCTTTGTGGAAAAAAAAAGAGAAAGTGAACAACATTTTTGAGAGCGAATATGGTGTTCATCCTCTTATAGGTTGTTCAATGTCGGCTTTAACTCAGAGAGATCATAATGGGCTAAAAGAAAAAACATTTTTTAAATCTAATAATGCCAGAGATCATGAAATGAATGTGAAGACTGCATACCAAGTGAAATAAGATAAAGTAGTAGGACGACTCGAGAAAAAACAAAGGATATATTTTTTTTAAGTATAGAGGACTCTCTCATCTTCATAATTTCTGGGTCAGTGAAATTCTACTTGTCAAGGAAGCTCCCAAGAAGCTGGATAATTTCAAGAAAAAACTACAGCAAGGAAAGGCTCTTAAATGGAACTCTGAATGGGCTGAACCACAATGGCTTATTCAGAAGAGAGCACTGATCTTTCCTAAGCATCCTGATAAAGAGTGCACAGATGAAGTTAGTGAATTGGGCTGGCAAGAATGGTTCGTCAAATGGAAAGGGTTAGGCTACGATCAATGTACATGGGAGTTATAAGATAAAAGTTTTCTTAACCTAACTTCAACTAGGGATCTAATGAAAGCATACAAACTTTTCTATGATGAGGCACACCAACAAGCTAGTCCTACTCAAGCAGTTAAGGAAAAAGAGTTGTAGAACAGTCCTTTTTTCAAGGTTGAAAAGACCTCCAGACTGGATGAAAGGGCTACTGGATTCTTCTCTTCTTACATCTATCAATAAACTTCGAGAGTTATGGAAAAACCATAAGAATGCTCTTGTCATTGATGAAGTTAATGAGGAACACATTGCTATAATTATTTCCTTTATCCTATCCTTAATCAAGTATTTTCACATAAACAGACCTATTGTCAAATATATAGCTAGGAGTCAGAATTTTTGAGGTGGGCTTCTTCTATAAATATGGCGACTTACTGTGGTAATAGAGAGTCAAGAGATATTATCCAGAAACTTGAATTTTCAGAAGAAAGTGGATGTGTGCTTGTTCAGATTGTCTTATCCACCTCTGATGTTGTCACCATGGATCTGGACTCTTTAATATGCCTAGATTGGGAAGCAGTGATTGTAGATGAAGGGCAATGCCTTAAAAATTCAAAAGTTTTCTAGCATCTGGAGCAACTACCTGCTGATTTTCGACTTGTGATTTTCCATGAGTAGTTGAAGGATAATTCCCCTCACATTTCTCATCTTCTTGACTTCATCGATACTAAAAAAGAGAGTCAACATGTTGATGATTTTGAAGAGCAACAACATAGCAGTAGTGAATGTCTTGGTTTATTGAAGAGCAAGTTGTAAGAAAACATTGTATATGAGCGAAAATCAGACCCTTT
>JAXQQM020063772.1:0-59289 GCA_034641835.2 Pinus albicaulis
GGTGGTTGGTTTTCGTAGATCCCTCTCAGGGCTTTCCGGTGCCCGAGGCAGACAGTCAGATTAGCTATGCTGTTCACAAATATGGCATGAGTATTTTCAAATTAGCTTGAAGCAACTTGAAAGAATACAATAGAGAATTACCTCTTTGACGGTTTTGGAATCTCTTGGAGAATGCCGAGCAGCAAAGTAAGAGTCCTTCCTCGCTGGCTCCAAATCTGAGATCTGCAATCAGTCAAAGCACCCGCGTAACTTCTAATATAACAAGTATTCTATCAATTAAATCAACAATAAACATCTAGATTATACACATCTGAGCCATTCATATCATACTAAACAAATATTGAAATAAAAATATAACATTAAGCATCGAATGGACAAAACGAACATAGTTCTATTGATTTTGCAAGAAGGAGGATTACAATCATCGGTTGTACCAAGCCCTCCTTAGTCTCCCAATCTCTCTTCTCTACCAAGTGAAGAAGTCCAAGCCAACAAGCTCTCTAGGAGCCTCTTTGACTCTTGGCCTTCACAATGTCACACTTATTCTCTATTCCACAAGTATGCAAGAACTTTTGAGCAATCCTTCGACCTTCAATTAAGAGCGTTCAGCTCCTTCTTATAGGAGAGGGAGAAAGCCATTGTTGCCCTTCTCTTTCCACTAGTTTGGAATGGAAAAGGCTTAGATGTTTCCTTTATCTCCATGCTTGTGCCTCTCTTGGAGTTCAGTATTCTATGGCAATGACCAATAATGAACTGGTGCTTCTACAGTTTCCTTTGTGCACTGACTCCTACGTGAGGGAAAGTCGGAGATTCAAATCTTTCTCCGCGCTCTTTTCCCAATTCAAACTTAAAACACGGGTAACACGACCATCAAGTGTAAACAGAGCGTTGCCCTAGCCACTAACGTGGCTAATATATTTCTCTCCTGCATTATAACGCCCTTGTTCTGTTCTATGTGTACGTTACCCTGGCAGAAATAGGTTTAATTTAGGTCTTTGTACTTCTTCCATATTTGTCTTCCCCTCTGAGCTGATGAGGAGGTATTTTGACCTGTAACAGATGCCCCCTAAAGTGTGAGGTCAGAGACGAAGATGATGGCCGAAATACTTTATAATTTTGTAGAGAGAGAGAGATTGAAAGACTGAGGAAAACCTGAAACAACAACATATGTCAGAAAATATAGTATTTGCCAAGAGTCGGGCATGTCCCATGCTCTGTAGCTTTAAACAACATGATTTCTCTCGAATAGAGATATGAAGAATCTATCCACCAATAGGCACAATGTGGAAGTGTCTGTCATAACAGGATCATGCTGAAAAAGCTGTCTCCATAAACAATATCGCAGCTTGGGGAAGGGAACACAACTTTAATGGTGTAGCCTTTTGCCCCAAGGTCTTGACCGCCGATTCACTTAAACAACATATTCCTCAACATGTGAATGAAGGAGTTGTCGTCGAACATGTGAGAAATCGTCTGATTACCAGTCAATAATGAAAACTGTTAACAGACGCGAAGGTGGCCACCGATAATGATGATGGTCCCTAAGATGCTCAGTACAATCTAGCGAGTGTGAATAAAAGGAGTTGAAGTCGAACACTCGTGGAATCATTCAACCAAGAGCCAATGATGAAGACCCTTGATCAAACACAAGACTACCTGCCACTGATGTCTGCAAGTATCTGGGTACTGATGTGTTTCTGGATCAACTTCCTAGATAAGGTGTTGAAGTCGATAGGAAGTGATCTGTTGAGAGGTAGGTACTGAGGCGTCCTACATCAGTCAACATGAAATGGAAACCAACTGATTTTGCTTATGATTTGAGATAAGGAAGAGTGAATGGGAACGTCAGACGACAAATAATTTCTGGCACAATGAACGGTTTGGTTGATAACAGGAGCAGTAGATAGCGAGATCTGTTTGAACAATAGAAGGCACTCTAGCAGGGTACTAGGCAGCTGAAGCGTGTTGAACACCAAAGAGTGTGTTAGGATTTACCAGTGGAGGGACACTGGGAAATGAAGGCTAATACTCATATATGGTAGGGTTCGGCTAACTGCGAAAGAGTTTTCTGGGAAGTGCCATGTTCAAGAATTTTGCTGCCAAATTGACCTTTTTGAAAATGTAACAGAGGTAATATCCATCTTGTCCAAATTTTTCCCCGTCTGATTAAGTTTAACGAGTCCAGACGAGTAAACTCGGTGAATTTTTCATGTTTAGAGAGTCTGAAAAATGTCGGGAAAGACAACTCTGTGCCCCATCTGATTAGGTTTAACGAGTCCAGATGAGCAAACTCGGTGAATTTTTCATTTTTAGAGAGTCTGAAAAATGTCATAAAAGACAACTCCATGTTCTGTCTGATTAGGTTTAACGAGTCCAGACGAGAAAACTCGGTGAATTTTTCATGTTTAGGGAGTCTGAAAAATGTCGTAAAAGACGGCTCCATTGGGGTACCTTTGTCATGTCTTGATAACCGGGCACGGAAAAGGGGTAATAGTAAGCCTGAAACAGTTCATTTTCCGTAAGTTAGTCCATCGAATCCGGAAAAGTGAGAAATCTATGTTCAATGGACGTCTACCTCATTTTGTTATGAGTACGAGGAGACGAAGTAAACTCAAACTTCTTTGTGAAATTTTAACGAGTCCAACAAAGAAAACTCGGTACCTTCGTGAAATTTTAACGAGTCACGTGGAGAAAACTCGATTTCACTTTTTCTGTTTAAAGAGCGTTGAAAAAGAGGAAAAGAATGGCTCCTTGTTCTTTGTCTCAGTAGTTTAACGAGTCTAACAAAGGTGACTCGGGATTTTTTCAGTTTTATGAGCAAGAAAAAGATTCCTAAAAAGAATGCTCAGTGCTTCTCCATAGTTTTTACGAGCCTGAAGAAGAAAATTCTAGGTTTTTCGGATTAACGAGCAAGAAAAGACCAAAAAAGAACGCTCGATGCCAACTTCGTGTAAGTTTAACGAGTCCGAAGAAGAGAACTCGAGGTTTTTCGGATTAACGAGCAAGAAAAATACCATAAAAAGAATGCTCGATAAAACATGAGTGTGTCTGCTCAAAAATCTTGAGCCCTTATTAGAATCATCAGTACCAAATCTCAAGAATTGCGACATGTGCAAAGTGAGGAATCACGACTTTGCCGACTGACTTAAGAGAGTCATGCCCTAGAATTAGCTATAAGAAGGTCAGAAGACATTCATTTTCACTGTTTCAAGTGCTGTGAAGAAGCTCTGGAGTGGAAAAGGGGTGAAAACGTCAGCTGGTGATTACGGTCGATCCGGGCAACAGTTTTCTATTCCGTGAGATCCAGGTAAGAGCTAGAACCTCCTGTTATCATTTAATTGTCAATTTTTTAGTTTTTACTGGTTCAAAATTAGGAAATTTTGAGGCCCTAGGAAATTATGTGCGCCTAACGCGGGTCAGGAGTACAACAGCCGCGTTAAGCGCACAACCCGTGAGGTATGTCAGCGTTAGAACGCTCTGTTTTGTATTAGTGACCGCGTTAGGCGCAACATGCTTTCTAGCAACTCAATTTTTTCATTTTTGAAGTGGTCCAGGAAAATTTTAATCGGTTGAAAATGTTGCATTTGCAGGTGTTCAGCTGTTAATCATGAGTATCTGGCGAGAAAGAGAGCATGAGCGGGAAGAACGAGAAATGGTAACGGATGCAGCGAGCTTAATGGCTCTCCGGAGATGCGGATTGCTCAAATATGCCCGCTTAGAACTGATGAGGGGTCAAGAGGACCTCCTGAGGTGGCTGATCCAACAGTGGGATGAGAGACATCATGTCTTTCGGATTGGTGGCAACGAGCTCGCCATCGAAAAAGATGATGTTTACTTTTTGACCGGCTTGTCATGTCGTGGGGCGAGGCCCAACTTGACGGGGTCCAGAGCTGACCCTCGTTCTACTACTGATTTGATCCATGCGCACTGCATACGTGGCACCCAGGCTGTAAGTAACCGGATACCTATTGCACAGGTGGCTTTGAGACCCTTGCGGCCTATTCTATGGATGATTGTTCGCTTGGCAGGTGCCAAGAGTCAGCATGTGGCTACCAAGGCCCAGATGCTCCTAGCCTTGGATTGTATGCAGCCTCAGGTTTTCGACTGGTGTGACGGTGTAGTCCGTCGGGTCCGAGCAGAGCTTACTGTAGGCAAGACCCGTACTCAAAGAGAATTTGGGTACGGAACACTGATTGTTTCTTTCATACTGGAGCGGATACCACTGATGAGACCCAGGATCCCAACAGCGCCATTGGGTCCACGCGAGCCGAGGCAGGCTTGATGGGCCACTTTGCTTCCACGGACTGGAGAGGGTCCTGTCCGTCACTGTTTCGATGAGGGGTTTTTTGATTGGATGGACTCTCAGATCATCATGATTGAGGATTATCCCTATGCAGGGATGAACTTCACAGGCGATCCCGAGCTAGTCCTGCCCCCTGGCACCCAGTGGGGGCCCGATGGTAAGAAAAAATGATCAGCTGTTTTCGAAGAAGTTTTTTGTTTTTAGCTTTTGAATGTTTATGTAAATTTTTTTTTTGAAAAGGGGTGAAAATGAAATTTTGACATGAAACTTTTGTTTGCTTGACACAGATGTGGCACCTGTCCATCCAGCTGGGGCCTCTCGCCATGCACGGCGAGGATTGTAGCTACCCGCGGCTGGCGCACCTATAGAGGAGGCGGAAGCCGGCGACGGCGATGATACCCAGATTTTACATGAACTCTCCAGGAACCTGGAGGGTCTGAGTATGCGTATACCACCGCTTCCTATGCGGGAGGTTCCAGTTCGTCTGCAGCAGCATACTGTGGGTGTGCCAGAGAGATATCTGGTTCCTCTGAGGAGGATGGCTAGAGCAGTTGTATGCTATTATGAGCATCAGGCTTAGCTGTTTGGAGTAGATGTATTAGTGTCAGAGCATGGCTTAGTGAGCCAAATTTTGTAAAACACCCCGAGTTTTGGGAGATTTTTCTTTTTTGATGTTTTCTATGTACTGGACATGACATATATCTATATATATATATATATATATATATTTTGGTGATTTTGTGTTTTTAAATTTTTATGCATTTTTTGATGTGATAAAAATATATGTACTCATGAGTAAATCTTTTACAATAAATGTGACAAATGCCAACCTAACACATAATTTGCCAAAGAATTAGCTAATGCATTAAATTCCCTAGGAACGTGCTCAAATGTGATTGTTTGAAATTGACGTTCTAAAAGTCGCACTCGTAAAAAATAACGTAACAACACAGGGTGGCGGACGCGATAATGATTGTTTAGTTGCATAATGATGAGTTGGGAATCTAACCTGACCACTAAATCGGAGATGTCACGAGATGCTGCTTCCGTGAGGAGTTGGATCACTGACATGTAATCGGCCACATTGTTGGTGGCGTTACCCAGGAAGATCCCCCCGGAACCAAGAAGGTCCGACTCAGGAGTATAGAGAACCCAAGCAGCTGAAGCAATGTGCCTAGTGTGACGACTAGCACCGTCTGCATACCCGACGTATGATAACGAGTGTGATGACATCTGTGCGAAAGAAAAAGATTACATGAGAAAAACACTTCAAACCAAACAAATAATCCAGAAGCATCAAAATAAAAATAGGCAAAGCTTATATACATAAAATTACAAAGCATATGCCTAGTGTGAAACTAGGCAAAATACTTCTTCAGATAGAGCCCGTTGCGGGGCTCCTCGAGTGGAATTCCATTACAGTCCTGTAGTTCGTAAGCTCCTTTTGAGAGGGCTTTAGTAACGATGTAAGGACCGAGCCACAATGGTTGGAGCGTTCCTGCCCCCAAGAGGTTGTGTTTTTTATCATAAAGTAGAACAAGATCGCCCTCTTGGAAAGAACGAGGCTTGATAGATTTGTCGTATTGGGCTTTAACTCGGTGCTGGTGAGCTTCGAGTGCTAGTGTAGCATCTCGACGAGTTTCGTCCAAGTGATCGAGCGAGAGCAAGTGCTCTTCTGTGGCAGTTTTTCCGGGCAGTAGTTCAACGGCTAGTTTAAGCGATGGGATTTCACACTCAATCGGAAGTACTGCCTCCAGGCCGAAAGCAAGTTGGAAAGGTGTGATATTTGAGAAGCAATACGGAATATTCTCCATGATACCTGTCTTGACCAAGATATCGATGAGCAATGTCTTGGAAAGATTACCCATGTTCCCTTCCGAATTGATAGTGTGGACAGTCATATAAGAGGAGGGAACTATCTCAGGTTGGTCAAAAAACGGGATTTCAGTTTTTATCGCCTCCGAATCAATCGTCGAAGCGCGATGGTGGAACTCTCCCCAAGTTCGTTCTTCTAATGACATGATCTCTCGAATAACTTCGTCTGTAGGCCAGACTTCATTGAGGAGATCCTTAGAGAGAACTGTTATGGGAGAGAGGGTTGTACCTGTGGTCGAAACCATATCAGTGGAGGGTTCAGATGCAACTTGGATGGCTTGGTAAGCCAACTCAACCGGAAAAAGCAGCATCTGATCTCCATAGGAATCAATTTCCGAAGGAGCCGGAATGATCCATGGGTCGATAGAGCCATCCGAAGAGGTGGATATCATTGCAACCGTGTTTGGGATCTGAGGCGGCGGTAGAGGAAAACAACCCAGTAGGGAAGATGCCTTCAAAAGACCGATACCGATACTGACATAAGTGTCAGGGACACCTTCTATTAAGGGTACAGAGCTACTTGGTAAAGTGGAATAATCAGGGGTGCAGAAGGATAGCTGATCGACCGTGACTATTTTCCCATCCAATGGAAATAGGATGAGTCGGAAGACCGAAGACACGATGGCGGTCATAGCATAAGACCAACTGCGACCGAGCAATAGATTATAGTCGAGATGACGCTCTACGACTTCAACGTCCACATTTACTGTTTTCCCACCAAGAGTGACGGGAAAGCTAGCAAGGTATCCTTTGGGTAGGAATGTGTGGCCATCGAAAGCTTTCAGGGAATTCGATGGCGGGGTTAGAGTAGGAGAACCTAAATTCAGCCAGCAAGCTTGTGACATAACGCAGGTCGAAGCACCTTCGTCTATGACAGTGTGATGGATGGGTCGCCCTTTCGACACCACTTGCACCTGGAATGCAAGTTCATGCGAGAGGCGAGGTTTAGCCTTTTCCATATCAAAGACGGCTAGCATGGAATCCTGGGGATCTATTCCACCAATGGCCGAAAGCAAGGCTTTCCTTTGTGCTGGACAGGTTTGTAATACTTCAAGTGCAGACATGGCTGACGGTGCCTACGCCAAATCTTCTACAATATTTTAGTTTTGGGCTGCACGTGCAGAGGTATTATGAGTCGTGCGTCGAAGTGTCCCTTTTGGGGGACGAATTATAGGTTCAGCATTAGGCCTTTCGATATGCAAATCATTAGGCGGCGGCGGATTGGAACTAGTTCCAGATTCCTGAGCATCTATGGTAGGGGCTCCATAAAGCTTGGCGTGAGTTTGAAGGTCAATACTCTCGATGCCATAAATGGAAGATGGACCTTCGCCGGAAGGATTCGAACCACCATTGCCCCGTTGATGGGGTTGTGGCGGGTTGTCAACCATGTGTTGATGTTGCTGCTGTTGATTGGGGAAAGGATTGTGAAGAACGGTAGGTGTTCTCCCAGAATCCTTGTTAGCAATAAAATCAGTACATTCCTGCAACCGAGGACATTTGTATGTCAAGTGGTCCTCCGCACAGATTTTACAAGGAAATCTCATGGGTTTATCCTTTCCTTTTTCATTAGCAGCATTTTTCTGATTAGAGTTATTCTGATTATGCGACTGCTCTTCCGAAGAAGATGTTTTCTTCTTATTCTTCCTATTTTTCCCGTTGTGTTTTTGTGAGGTTTGCACCGAATTTACCTCAGCGGAAGGGAGAGGAGTCGTTTGATGGGGGGCGGTGGCAGCCGAGGATGGCTAGGAGGTTTGCCCCCGAGACTGATTGGTGGCTACACCAGAGATTGCGCCAACGAGACCGTCGGCATGCGCTCTGGTTTTCTTAGTAGCCGGAGGGTTCGGGTTACCAGGGGCATGGGGGAGCAGATCATAAAGTGTGCCGGATTGTGAATAGATCAAATCCAGGTGCTGGGCATGACGAATACATTGATCTTCTGTCACTGCACCAGAAAGGCCAATGTCTTTAGAGATATGGGGTAAAAGAGACTTGCAAAACCAATTTGCCAAGAGATGGTCTGGTATTGGCGCTTTGACAAGCCTCCTCCTACGTCTCCATTCATGAATATGGTCGGAGATGTGGGTGGCGGTGTCTTGGTGTAGTGATGTTAACAATTCTGTGCCGGTTTCCACTCTAATTGGTAGTTGAAAGTTCTTTAAGAACTCCGTCGCTAAAGCGCCAAACGTATTGATGGTGGCGCGTGGTAATTCAATGTACCACTTGGCGGCATTGCCTGTAAGGGTGCGGGAAAACAGTCGAAGGTGGACACTATCATCTACCATGGAATTGGATATGGACCACAAATGGAAGGTAGTGATGTGTGCGGCTGGGTCATCTCCATGCTTCCCGTCGAACTTCGGGATATCTGAAGGAATCTTATGCGGTATAGGAGGCCAAAGCGAGTTGTGATTGATGGGGTCGTTTGTTAGATTATGGATGTCGGGTATGTCCAAAGCTGCCAAGAAAGGCAATTGTGGATTTTCCCCCGAGTCTAACCAAGGCAGTATGGGCTGACTATTTGGACCATAGGGTCCCCCCATCCACGTGTTACCAGAAGGGTAAGTGGGACTTTGATGAAAACCTCCCATAGGTGGAGGAGTAGGAACATACGGTTGCTGTCCATAGGGCATAGTGTATTGAGGGGCAAAAGGTTGGTTGCCCCCAGCGTAAAAGTGCCCTCCCACTCCAGACGGAGGTTGGGGTTGGTTAGTCCAAATGGATGTAATAGATTTTCCCAGAGGCATACTAGTATTTTCATAATTTGGCAACGGTATAGATCCTACGCCTATGTTTGAACCACTTAAGGGGATAGTATTTACAATGGGTTGTCCCATTTGTCCTAAGGATTGCATAGGAAGAGAAATATTCCCTGCTACCTGTGTACTGATAACACTACCCCCTGGTATAGTGGCCAGGGGGTTTGAACTCAACAGAGGGTTCCAACTGAAAGGGTTGCTAAAGGGCACCGAAGTAGTCGTGCTCGTGAGAGGAGCTACCGTGGTCCCCAATTTGGTCACGGTAGGAGTAGATGCCGAAGGGTTCGGTAAACTACTGACAGTTGTGTTGACCATAGGGTTGGGGGTAGGCATATGTTGACTACTGGGGTTACCCAGTAATGACATAGAACTGACCACCGGTGGGGAGGATGATGGCGAACCAGGAATGGTTGTCATTGGTATCGACCCTGTGGATACCGGTGGAGAAATAGATGTTGGTGTTGCCACAGACATATCTTGGCGTGGTGGAATCTGGATTATCACCGGCCCTAACGGATCAGTGAGCGGAGAATTGTAATTAGGTACAACGCCTTCAGTGAAAGGGTCCTCCGGGAGTTCCGGATGATAAGGGCCTATGTGATGATCCAGATTAGTCAAAGGAGACTGCTCTTCCGTAGAAGGCCCAGGTTCACCAAGGTTCAATCTTTCCTCTAAGGTGAGAGGAGGTAGACCTTGCTGTCGTCTAGACTGACGGCGTGGGTCAGGGGATGCCACAGTGACCGGTTTAATTTTAACAAATTTTATTTAAAATGTGATATATTATGAAGTCTCAAGTGACCGTAACCACACACTTACTAAAAAGAAAAAAGACTCTCTAAAATCAATCAACAAGCAGCCAGTATAGGGTGCCCTGTCTGAGTACTACCATTCACTGGTGATGAAATCTAGTCTCACAATAGCATACAGAGAGGGTTGGTCGAAAGTACAGTTACGGTTACTCTAGAGCTTCGCCCGAACCCCAGACGATAGGTGTAAGCACTCTCGTGAAGACAAGTACCCTCCTAAAGACTGAAGACAGAGTAGGTCCGTCTGTTTCAAGTACCAGGACAGCCCGTCCCAGTCACCTTATGTAAGTCCCTAAAAGTATAGCCACTAAGGATACCTCAAATCACAGACACTATCAGGGGGGTCCACGGTCAAGGACAGTGTGCTATATGGGCAGAATACCTAGATCCCCGATCTAGTTTCGACATCCCCGAAGGGAACCCCAGTATATAACACACCCACAGGATGCAGTCGAAGGCGGGCTACCTTTTAGTGCACCCAAGTGTTGTCTCGCGCTGAGCTCCGGTAAAGGAACGGTCCCAATAATGTGAGTGCAGCAGGATTTCACTCGTTAATGACTCTAGTTTTCAAGTTTTGAGATCTTGGGTAGTTTTCTCACTGTCCTAACCCAAGATCCTAGCCTGAACTACTGTTTGTGTGAGCTCAAAAAGAGTTATTAGATTGAATTTATTATCGCTTTGTTTTTAGTGTACTTTGTTATTAGTCTGGCGGAGGGGAAATGGACGTATGAAGTATAGTGAGACTCTTGACTCAATAAACCATGCAAAACATGCTCTAAATATTAACTTCAATGAACAATGTTTCTACAAGGAGAGGTTTCTTTTTTCAATCATCCATGCACCAACATGTAAATAACACAACTCAACTTTTAAGATTCAGCTTTCTATCTACCTCTTTTAACAGTCTGTGAACCAAACTTTCAGAATAAACTCAGCTTAAATGCAGAAAATTAAAAAAAAAATTCTCTTTAAAAAAGTAAATGCTTTGCACATTAACTAAATAAGAGAAACAAATATTTATGCCAGTTTAGCAGACAAGCACAGGGATTTGGTCTATGAAAGGTACTGGTGGCCAAAAAACTCCACAGCTAAAACACAGTCACAGAAGTGAACAACAGGGTTTTTGGCTGGGTAACGCTCTGTCTGTGAGAAAATACAGCGTTATAACGCACTGTATTTAAGCCTAGACTACGTTATAACGCACTGGATACACTGCATAGGTCGCGTTAACCAGGGAAAAGCTCTTCAGTTGGCCAGACAGGCACAGGATTGAACTCTGCAAGCGTTTGGTATGTCTACTGGGCATCAAAAAATGGTCGGAAGGATACTGAACAGAGGAGAGAAGAAATAAAGGGAAAAATAGCCCGGAAACTATGGGGACACTCCCCAGCGGAGTCGCCAATTCTGCTATAGGGTAAACTGCTTGGGTGGTTGGTTTTCGTAGATCCCTCTCAGGGCTTTCCGGTGCCCGAGGCAGACAGTCAGATTAGCTATGCTGTTCACAAAGATGGCATGAGTATGTTCATATTAGCTTGAAGCAACTTGAAAGAATACAATAGAGAATTACCTCTTTGACGGTTTTGGAATCTCTTGGAGAACGCTGAGCAGCAAAGTAAGAGTCCTTCCTCGCTGGCTCCAAATCTGAGATCTGCAATCAGTCAAAGCACCCGCGTAACTTCTAATATAACAAGTATTCTATCAATTAAATCAACAATAAACATCTAGATTATACACATCTGAGCCATTCATATCATACTAAACAAATATTGAAATAACAATATAACATTAAGCATCTAATGGACAAAACGAACATAGTTCTATTGATTTTGCAAGAAGGAGGATTACAATCATCGGTTGTACCAAGCCCTCCTCAGTCTCCCAATATCTCTTCTCTACCAAGGGAAGAAGTCCAAGCCAACAAGCTCTCTAGGATCCTCTTTGACTCTTGGCCTTCACAATGTCACACTTATTCTCTATTCCACAAGTATGCAAGAACTTTTGAGCAATCCTTCGACCTTCAATTAAGAGCCTTCAGCTCCTTCTTATAGGAGAGGGAGAAATCCATTGTTGCCCTTCTCTTTCCACTAGTTTGGAATGGAAAAGGCTTAGATGTTTCCTTGATCTCCATGCTTTTGCCTCTCTTGGAGTTCAGTCTTCTATGGCAATGACCAATAATGAACTGGTGCTTCTGCAGTTTCCTTTGTGCACTGACTCCTTCGTGAGGGAAAGTCGGAGATTCAAATCTTTCTCCGCGCTCTTTTCCAAATTCAAACTTAAAACACAGGTAACGCGACCATCAAGTGTAAATAGAGCGTTTCCCTAGCCACTAACACGGCTAATATATTTCTCTCCTGCGTTATAATGCCCTTGTTCTGTTCTATGTGTGCGTTACCCTGGCAGAAATAATGCCCTTGTTCTGTTCTATGTGTGCGTTACCCTGGCAGAAATAGGTTTAATTTAGGTCTTTGTACTTCTTCCATATTTGTCTTCCCCTCTGAGCTGATGAGGAGGTATTTTGACCTGTAACACCAGGAAATTCATTTTCCTGATGATCCGCCCCCAGGGCATGAAGAATACTGTGGCCACGACCTCCATACAGGGCTCCTCTTCAAGACAACAACAAATGGATAAGGTTGTGGAAGAGGACGGGGACATATTCACCTCACCCACAGGGGTTCCTCTGCACTGTCAGGTCAAGCACCTGATTGATCTGACCCCAAGTGCGCCGCTACCTAATGGACCAATATATCGGCGCTTTGTTCTGGAGAATGATGAAATCAAAAGGTATATTCAGGAGCTATTGCAGAAAGGTCACATCAGACCAAGTTCACCATCCTGTGGGAGCCCGATCGTGTTGGTACAGAAAAAGGATGGAACATGGAGACTCTATATTGACTATCGAGCGCTGAACATGATCACTGTCCGGAATAGGTACCCAATCCAACAGATTGATGACCTTCTGGACCAACTCAAAGGTGCAAAATATTTCAGCAAGATTGACTTGAAGTGAGGGTATCACGAGGTACCTATTGAACCCTCCGATGTGTGGAAGACTGCCTTCAAAGCCAAGGAAGGCCTTTTCGAATTGCTGGTCATGCCTTTTGAGTTGAAAAATTCTCCCACAACCTTCATGAGGATGATGGAAGACATCTTGTGGCCATTCACCAACTCATTTGTGGTGGTGTACTTGGACGACATTATGATCTTCAGCTAGACTTGGGAAGAGCACCTTCACCACATTCAACAAGTCCTCCAAACACTGCGGCAACACAACTTGTGTGCCAATTTGGAGAAGTGCAATTTTGGCATGACCCAGGTTCAATATCTGGGATACATTATTGATGAAAGGGGGGTGCATGTGGATCTAACCAAGATCCAAGTCATTCGAGATTGGCTAGCCCCAACCACTATAACAGAGCTTCACTACTTTCTGGGTCTTGCTAATTTCTACCAGAGGTTCGTGTTGGGATTCTCTCATATCACTTGGCCCTTGAGTCAAGTCACCAAGGGAGGAGCAAGAGAAAAATTATTTTGGTCGGAACCTCAACATAAGGAATTCACAAAATTGAAAAATCGCCTCTGTTCTGCCCCAGTGCTCACTTTACCGGACTTGCAACAGCCATTTGAGATCGAGATAGATGCCTCTAACTATGCTATTGGGGTAGTTCTTACTCAACAGGGACATCCAGTGTCATTTCACAGAGAGACATTGTCTGACACAGTACACAACTATCCCAATTATGACAAAGAAATGTATTCCATTGTGCAAGCTTGTCGACAATGGAAGCATTACATTTTGGGGAAGGAAACAATCATCCACATAGACCACCGACCCCTACAGTTCATACAGACACAAGGGAAGTTGCAGAATTATCACCATCAGAAGTGGTCCACATATCTGCAACAGTTTCATTTGAACATCAAGTACAAGAAGGGTAGCACCAATCATGTTGTAGACTGCATCAGCCGACCACCGATCGTGGCGCTCACCACTGTGCTCAGCTCTTATGGGCACGAGACTTCTGATTGGCTGCTTCTCTATGAGAGTGACCCAGAATTCGGCTACACTTACAAGGCACTCTTAGGGGGTACGTAAGTTCCAAATTTTCACCTCCAAGATGCACTTTTATGTCACATGGGACACCTTTGTGTTCCTTCAAGCGAGCGTGCCAAGATGATATGGGAAGCACACTACAGTCGAGTCACTAGGCATTTCGGGGTTGAGAAAATAGTAGCGAACCTGCAAAAGTATTTCTATTGGCCGAACCTTCGAAAGGATGTCGAGAAGCACATCAGATCCTGCACTGCTTGTGCCATTGCCAAACTGACCATCAAGAAGCAAGGCCTATATACTCCTCTACCTACCCCTAGTTGACCTTGGGAATCCATCTCCATGGATTACATGTCAGGCCTGTCTTCTAAATGACTGTGTTTTCGTGGTCGTCGACGGATTCTTGAAGATGGCCATTATGGCGGCCTACAAGAAGAATATCACAGCAGAAGCCACTGCTAAACTCTTCTTTGACCGAGTGTGGGTGCACTTTGGGATCCCACGGTCTATCATATCAGATCGAGATAGCAGGTTCCTCAGCACATTTTGGTCTAGCCTCTGGTCAATGTTGGATACCAAGCTCACCAAGTCCATATCTTTCCATCCCCAAACAGATGGCCAGATAGAAGTCGTCAACAGAATGATTGTACACATTCTGCGCATGTACAATTCAAAGCATCCACGCACATGAAATTAGAGCCTCCCCTATTTACAACATAGTTATAATCAGGCTCTCCACGGTTCAATCGGACATAGCCCCTTTCAGGTGGGCTTGGGATTCCAGCCACTATGTCCCTTTGACGTTGTCATGCCATTTGCAGCTGCTCAGGCTGATTTAGCTCATGTCCAGTCTGAAGTTGAAAAAGCCAGTAGCTTCATCGAGCTGATTAAACACATCCGCCAATAGGTTCATGATATATTGGACAGAGCCAATGCCAAGTACAAGCAACGCCATGATCAACACCGGGTGCCACACAACTTCCAGGTGGGCGATAAAGTATGGCTACATTTGTAGAAGGAGCGCCTGACTAGAGCCCACCGCAAGCTTCGCTCGCTCCAATACGGGCTGTACACCATCACCAAGGTTGTAGGGAACAATGCCTTCGAGCTCAGTATTCCACCATTCCCTGGTTTTTACCCAGTCTTCAATGTGGATCGCCTTCGTCCTTACTTCCCACCTCTACTGGACACCTCGGACATTGCAGAACAACTCACACCAATAGAGTTAAACTTAAAATGCATGGAACAGGCCACCATAGATTGTATCATGGACATGCAAATCAGGAACACTCGCCAACAGAATATCCAACTATATCGGGTTGTCAAAGCTGGCCAACTCCTGCACCAAGGAAAGTGGTTCACCAGGGACCAAGTTCAGCAGAAATTTCCTCATCTCATGGAGGAACTTAACGCAATGGGGACCATTGCTTCCTAAGAGGGGAGGAATGATCCAGGTGGATATTGGTGGTCACTCACCTATTCCTCTTGGGGCTCCACCATTGTCTCTTTCAGTTTTTCAGTTTCAGCACAGTTTACTATTTTTAGCAGTTTTTCGGGTCCTGAACTTCCAGAGCCGTTTTGAGGCCCTAAAAAACGTTTTTTGGGAAAATAGAGAGCAACATGGGTCCATAGACTGATGTTGCTCATTCAAAATTTGTAGTCCTCAGATCTATCTTTCTAACGAGGTATGGTATGCGTCAAACGGAGATCGTATGCCAAAGTTACGCCCCTGGGAATTTGAAACACCAATTTACCCAAACAGGGCCCATAGTTTTGGCGCTTCATCTCCTAGGGTTAGGGTTTTGGCTGTTTAGGATTTCCTATTTTTTCTAAATAAGAAATAGGCCCTTGAGCCTCATTGTAATGGAGTTCAGAGGCCTATAGCTGCCACATCTCTTCTCAGAGATAGCTACCAGCACCCTAGCTAGTTTTATTTCCTTTCTGTCTATAAGCAAATTTCAGTTCTTTGATGTTAATGAAATGAAGTCTTATTTTTGTTGCATCTCTGTATTTATGGTTATATGTTTATTTTTTTGCGTTCCTGCATAAATCCATATCATAAAAGGGGCACCTGGGAGGAAAAGAAGAAAGGTGTTTCCAATTCTCCTCAATGGGATGGGTTCTTGAAAGTCCTCAGCATTTCAGATCTAAAATTTCTCTCTCTTGTTGGTGTAGAAAACCCAGACAAACATAGAACTCAGAGGGAGCTCACAAAGAAAATGATGGAAAATGTGTCAATGATAATGGCTCAAAGTCAGACCAAGAATATAGATCTAGAGTGATCTAATGCAATGAAAGGTGACCAA
The DNA here is from genome assembly GCA_034641835.2 of Pinus albicaulis. Taxonomy (NCBI): domain Eukaryota; kingdom Viridiplantae; phylum Streptophyta; class Pinopsida; order Pinales; family Pinaceae; genus Pinus; species Pinus albicaulis. The sequence continues at coordinate 16,098 of JAXQQM020063772.1, forward strand.
TGAATGGGGAAAACCCTTCTATTTATAACAAAATATTATGGCGGTCTAGAACTTGGTGCATGAATAAAATATTATTAATCAAATTCTAGAACCACCTTTTAGGGATATTTTATTATATTTGTTGGAGGGGAAAGGATTTTTGACTTGGGTCAATTCCTTTATTTATAAATAATAAATAAATAAATGATTTATTTATTATTTTAAGGAAATGGTGGAATAATAATTAAATAAATAATGATTTATTCAATTATTTATAAATGATTTAGTCAAATTTAACTAGGAATATTATTTAAATAAGGATTAAATAACTTATTCCTAGGAAATAATCAAATAAATAAGGATTTATTTAATTGATTTCCTTGTTTTGGGTTAAATATGACCGGGAATAATAATTAAATTGATGTTTAACTAATTATTACTTGAGGAAATATAAAAAAATATAGATTTTTTTATTATTTCCTTTTGGGGTTTTCTGTTTAGACCATAAACAACTTAATAAAGGTGTTTTACTAAGTTATTTCACATAGTGAAAGCAATTTTACTTAGGGTAAAATTGGTCTTACATGGTGTACTTGGGTCCATCTAATGATAATAGGTTAGATGACCAAAAAATGGTGTAACAGATTGCCCCCTAGCGTACGAGTGTTAGGAGCAAATCGTATGACCGAAGTACGTTGTAAGAACTCAATCACTAGACATCAAGAGGGAGGTCAGAGAGAGAAATGTAAGGTAGTCCAATGTGCTAAAGGACTAGACCCTGAGGAGACGAGACTTACAGGTGCAACAAGTCTCTATTTTATGAGATGGTACCTGTGCTAAAGGCGGCGGGGGAAGCATACCTATGCCCGCCGAGACAAAGTACAAAAGAATAGTGTGTCCAGTAAACAAGGGACCAAACTATAAAGTACATGTTGGCATAAACATGAGCCAGAAAAATAGAATGATGAATCCCACATACATGTTGTGCCTGGGATAACAGCCAAGACTTATATAATAATATCTAAGTACATGAGATAAAAATACAACCCAAATGCCCCCTATAAATGGGGAAGGGCTCGCAAAATCCGACTGATACATGCAAATAGAAAAGGTGCTGCAAGCAGCTAAGGCCAACATCATCAAATATAAGGAGCTACATCAAAGGCTGAAATGAAGAGGTCATCTAGGCATGTGGGGGGCTACCTGCAAGGCCACCCCCTCATGAGGGTTGAGACATATCACACACACCCGAGAATCACCAATAGCTGTGGTTGCATCACTGGACCATCAAGTATATGGATCTCAATCATGCTGAAATGAGATGGAGCTGAGAAACAATCAAGTCAAATGGTAATGAGAAATCCCTTTGCCTGATCCAAGGCGCCAAACAAGTGTAGGATCTGGAACCAAGGTATACCGCCCTCTAGACCTATCTTCTGGAGTGAATGAGTTGATGTCGACAGAAGAAGGTCCGCCATAGGTGAGGCTATAAGAGATCCCCAACTAAGGCACGAGAGAAAATAGTAGAGCGACTAACAAACGGACATTAATGATGATGATGAAATGGGGGATACTGAGTAGCGGATGGATGACTTCCCTTGTTAGAGCATAAAGGGCATGAATGACTTGGTAGCGACTGACACAATATCATGAGGGATAGGGGAAAATGGTACTGAAGGTCATAATGTGCGACACGAGAGAGGGACCAAGCAATGAAGAATGGAGGACTATAACGGGATACAAAGGGACTCGGGATAGACTCCATGAATGCGATGATGACTCAACTTGGATGCTCTAAACAAGGGAGATTCAATGGTGCTGCCACACAGTAAAGGTCCAATGGGGGACCATAAAAACATGAGTACAATAGGGTATCTCATGATGAAAAACAACACGAACAAGGACAAGTAAGGAGGCAAAGTGGTGCCCCAAGTACAAGTGTTGTAAGTGAGGAAATTCGATTTGAAGGAGGGTTATGGTTGAGGGGAATAGGTGCCCCCAAGCATGTTGTGGTCATTCCAAAATGTATAAAGGGGAATATAAACACATTTGAATGATGTGGTGCACCATTTGTTTTCGTTATGGTTATGCAGTAGGAGAAAGGAAATGGAGGATTACCAATCTCTTTTAGTACTGCATATATGAATCAAATGGACTTTAAGTTTCTGGGTTGGCATACCTGGTGTCACTATCCCAAAGAGAGGATTTGGAGATAATGAACTGATGCTCTCTTAGAAAACCTATAGGCTGGTCAACAACAATGTCTGAGAGACTGGGTTGCGGATGTAAAATGAAGGAACGATAAGGGGTATCATCTCAAGAGTGATCTGAAGTGAGATGGGACTCTATAGGTTCTTCTAAATGTGGAAGAATAATGGTACTAAAGTCGACATGACTAGATACACTATGAGATTTGTGGAGAATTGCTTCTCCTGGTCTCTCAAATATGGGTGCCCCCTTACCCAAACATTGTGTTGCAATGTAATGGCCACAATGTGTATGTGGTTCGAATGCATGGTTTCAATGTAAGGGGGAATACAAAAAGTCAGGGGAGATGATTCCTTCCATAATTTCGCCATCATGATAGAAGATGGGGTGATTGGTGGAAGAAAGACTACCTGACGCGGCGAAGCTACCTGACTCATCATCATGAGAAGAGAGGTTCACATGCGCATCGTCACAAGAGGTGACAGAAGAGTAAGTAGATAAAGGGTCTACCGATTTTGAGCCCAAGGTGATCGCTAAAGGAAGGTCAAGTGAAAGAAGAGGGGAGGATTCATAGGGAATGTTCCCTGAGGGTCTCATGGATGATGATAGGTAGAAAATGTTAGACGAAGGCTTTGTCATCTTGACATCAGGAGGGGGAATGTCAATGGGAGAAGTCATGTCTGGTAGTTCTACTGAAGCAAAATGCACAAATAGGGGAGAGGTTGACTCGTTGCGCTTGGCCTCGAATTGGCGGACAGCAACTATAGAGGTGAAGAAGTCCTCGAGGTGGGGACAAAGGTGGGTGTAATGGCCATGGAGATCACACAAAGCATAGGGGTGGTTGGTGTGAATAGTCTTGGGGTTCTTGGCCACGATCGTGGAAGGAAAAGAGGCTTCCAGGACCATGGACTCAGGGAACGCGACGTTAACCATGGGCTTGAGATGAGGTAGTTCAGGACAGGTATGGGTGGCGTGACCGAAAACATCACACAAAGCACACTGGATGGTATGCTTTGGAGTTCGAGGAGGGGAAAGGTTTGTTGGAGCAGATTTGTCCTTTGATGCCCCCTTGTGAGCTTTGCCCTTCTTGCCTGAAGCGGTCACAATAGGTGGTGGTTCCTGTTGAGGTGACTGAGGCACTATTGCAGCAGAGAAGTCATGGGGACCGGTTGAACCAGGGTCAAGGCAAGATAAGGTTTGGGTTGACCAGATAGGGTTGTGGCTGGAGGATCAAGGTACTAGACAGGAACCCCAAGGGTCAGGTTGGGAAGAGATAGGGTGGCCATGACAGGTGCCATGTACACTCCTGGTGGGGGAGCTAGGAACAGTATCTGACCAGAGGGGTGATGGCCAGGTGGGACAGCTCCTAAATGGCTAAGGCTTGGAGGAACCATTCCAGGAGGGTAAAGAGGATCATGAATACCAGCTGCAGGTGAAGGGCTAGGAGCAATTTGTGGAGAGCATGGTTGCTGACTAGCCGAAGCAGGTTGCTTGAGAGAAGTCCAAGACGATTACATCATGCAAACATTCGATGAGCTGGGGTCGAAGAGAGGAGGAGGAGGAATATCGGGGAATGTTCCAAGCAAAGAGGAGTCTTTGTAAACGTCGAGAGAGACATTGGTCAAAGAATCAACAGTTTTCTTATTAGCTACAGAAGAGATGGTCAACTCAGGGGAGGGCTGAGATTTTGGCTAATGATATGTCAACTAGTCAATGGTGACTATCTTTCCACTATGAGGGAAAAACATCTTGCAGTGGATTTTGGATAGGGCAACAGACATGGAATACGTGTAGCTATGCCCCAAACGAATGTTATAATCAAGAGGGGCGTCGATGACTTCAACATCAATGCAAATAGTCTTGCCCGCAAGACTGATAGGACAGTTGCGGAAAAAGCCAATGGGTTGGGAGGCGTGGCCATCCCACGCTCGAAGAGTGGTCATGGAAGGGGCCAACTCAGGATATCCAAGTTGTTTCCAAACCTAAGCAGACATCACGTAGGTGGATGCCCCCTCATCAATGATGCACCGGGAAATTTTAGCGTTCCAAATTTTGACTGGGATTTGGAAAGCTACAGAAGCAGGAAGAGGAGGAGACTCTAACTGATGGGCGTCAAAAACAATCAATTGGTCATCTGCTGGATCTACAGTGCCCAGGGTATATAGTAGAGCTTTTCTTTGAGAGGGGCATGACTGGAGGACTTCTAGCATTGAAATGGCAGCAGGATATTGGGCCAGCTAATCTATTATGCTATATGAATGGGAAGCTCAGTCAGAAGCATCATTTCGGCATAATGGTCCCTTAGGAATCTTGGTATGAACCTCAGCTTTGGGCTGAGGGATATACAAGGGACCATTAGTTGTCAAAAGAGGCTCTATAGAACCTGAAGAAGGTGACTCAAGGACAGATGTAGTAGGAGGCTGGGGGTACAGACGAGACTGAGTTTGAAGGTTAAGGTCAACGGTTATAGGTTGGTCAGAGTTCATGATGAGGATTGTGTAATCAGAGGTATCAGATGGAGGAGGTTGAGTGGTTACCGGTCCTTGAGGTGGTTGGGTAGCCACAAACCTTTGCTGAGGGAAAGGATTGGTAAACACAGCTGGTTGAGAAGTGGCCACATTAGGGGGAGCAGTAGGGGAGGCATGCTGTCCTCCCAATGTGGCTTGAGACTCCCACATTTGCCGCATCTATGGTAAAAGGGGGAAATCATGAGTGGAATGACCATAAACACCATAAAAAGAACAAGGTTGGTTCATGGGAACGGGCTTGTCCTTCTTGGGCTGAGTGCCCTGTTGCTAGTTAAGAGTGTTAGGTGCATTATTTTGAGGATTAAGTCCAGGATTACCGGGAGCAGATTGATGTGGAGTGTTTTCCTTCGTCGCTTTGGAGGGAGGAGGATTATTCGCGCCCTGCTGTGCATACACCTGCCCCTAAGGGGGTGGTGGCTACTTTTGTGGGGGTTGAGAAGACAAGGGAGGCGGGGGTGCTAATGCTGGAGGAGTTGGAGCACTAGGCTATGGATATGGATGATAATGAGGTTGGGTAACAGTGTTGTAAATAGGGGGTTGGGCAGAAAGAAGAGGCATGCCAGATCTGGGATGTGTGCTACCGGGAGGAGGAGAAGTGTAGGAAGTGGTGCCCCCTCCCCCAGGAAAGCCATAGCTCATGGGAGGTTGAGCGGATGGATGAGAGAGAGCTCCAACAATACTGTCGACGGCATGGGATGCCCTTGGTGCATTAGTGCCACCAGGTCTGGGGAGGTTAGGAAGGATGGTATAAACATAATCGGATTGAGCATAGATCAGGTCATATTTCAAGGCTATTTGGAGGGTGGCTTCTTTGTTTTGAGGAAAATTTGATGCGACATATTTTCCGATGGTGGGTAAGAGAGATCTAAGGAACCAGTCCATGCAGACATGGACTTCAAAGGTTGGGGCTTGACATAGGCTCTTTCTTCTCTGTCATTCCTTTACATGATCGAATAGGTGGGTCGCAAACGAATGACGGAAAGAAGTCAAAAGTTCGATACCAGTGACATAATGAGGGGGAAGCTAGAAATAAGATAAGAAGGCACGGGAAAGGGTCGCAAAGGTGGTATGGGAAGAGGTAGTCTGGTCAACATACCATTTAGAAGCTTCACCTGTAAGCGTGCGTTGGAACAATCTAAGATGGATGGAATCATAAGTAATGGAATTGGATGAACACCGCATGTGGAAAGATCGGATATGGTTGGAGGGATCTTCACTAGCAAGGCCTTCAAACTTGGGAATGTTGGAGGGGAGCTTGGTTGGCATAGCAGGCCAACTAACATCGTGGTGGATAGGATCATTGATCAACTGATTGAAATCGGGGAGACTGATACTGGCCATATAAGGGAGCAAAGGGACAGTCGAGGTAGTTCCCGTAGTGGTTCCACTAGAAATGGACCGAGCAGTAGAACTGGGGTTGCCGCTAGCGCTAGGCCCTGAACTAGACATGGTGAAGGTAATAGGGGGAGAACCAAAAGAAGGAGGAGAACTCGAACAATTAGAAGAGGAGTCAGAGTGCGGAATCGGGGGAGGACTAACTTGATGACGATGGGAAGGAGTAAGTCGACCAACCGGAAACTGAGGGTGAAGGCCAAGAAGTCTCCGGGATAAACGCCTTGGAGGCACAATGATGACGGGAAGAAGAAAAATTGACAAAGGCAGGGAGGTGAAAAATCAAGAGAGGTCAATGTCTAAACAAGGGCAGAGAGGTGCAGTGTCAATTGATTTTAAAGTCTTTGCCAGGTGGTGTTAACCAGGCTCTTCTTCACTTAGGGTCAGTGTGTGGCGTGTGTTAATTTTAATTTTTAAATCCAGACGTTTTGAGAGTAAAATAAAAAGTGTGCTACGTCACTGAAAATAAATCTGCAGAGAACAGTAAATAAGACTGAAATAACAGAAAATTAACAGCTAACAATGCATCAATCTAACCCAAGAAGGCAGGTCTCTCAAAACTAGTCTAGAAGAGGGAAAAAATCTAATCAAAACACACTAAAAAGAGGCCAATAGATCTAAGGTCGGGAGGGACAAGGATCTAAAGGAGAAATCTGCTGAAAAGAGGTGCAGAAAATAGCAAAGACGCAGAGGCAAGATTGCTATGAAAAAGGAGGAAATCAGCTAAAGGTAGAAAGGACAAGGAGGTGACCCTAGAGGCAAACCCAAACAAAAATATGTGAGGTGATTTGAAAGGAAAAGTAGCTAATCTTAAAGGGATCTAAAGATGAGGTATCAGAAATGGCTGAAACTCTGAGAATGTAGACACTTACAGTAGCTAAAACTCTTCCACAAAAAGTGGAGGGTACTGAAGCCCTATGGGGCTAGATTCCCACTTAGTTGAGTAAAATAAAGCAAGAATAGGTCTAAACGGGCGGAGACGGAGGTCAGACAACCCTGACAGTGGTTCAGACAAAATCCAGAAAAATTTCAGAAAAATTCCAGAAAAAAGTCCAAGTCGCAGTTTTTGACCTGTTTTTCTCTCACGTCACAGTTTTTGGGCTGTTTTTTGCTACCTGAAGCTCCAGGATGCATTTTTTGGCCAAAAAGTGCGACCTACACTTCCGGCACTCTCAGTGGCAGATTTCAGAAAAAAATGTCATCTCAGCTGAGACTGATGTCTGTCACCTGCGTAATAGTGCCAGAAACACACGAAAGTTAAGAATTTGAAGGTTTGAGGGTTTTAGAGGTGAAAAACACCATAAAAATAGGGAAAAAAAAAACTGACGAGAAACCATAGGGTCTGAAATAGCTAGATATGCAGGAATAGATAAAACGACAGTGGTCGCAAAAGAAAACCCATGTGGAGTCGCCAATTTTTTAGTATGAATCTTTCATTGGAAAAAGACCACTGTAGCCCTAACATCAATTATGGCTACCAATATCTTTAAATCTATAGTTAGGTGATCCAAATAAAGCTGCACAAATCCAGATCTAAGTATAAAAGACATTAAGCAGTGAAAATAAAATGTTGCTCCATGCATCCAATAAACAAGACAAGAACAATATATTTGAAAGAATTTTTATATTAAAAGGGGCACCTGAGAGGAAAAAAAGAAAGGTGTTTCCAATTCTCCTCAATGGGATGGGTTCTTGAAAGTCGTCAGCATTTCAGATCTAAAATTTCTCTCTTATTGGTGTAGAAAACCTAGACAAACATAGAACTCAAAGGGAGCTCACAAAGTAAATGATGGAAAATGTGACAATGATAATGGCTCAAATTCAGACCAAGAATATAGATCTAGAGTGATCTAATGCAATGAAAGGTGACCAATGAATGGGAAAAACCCTTATATTTATAACAAAATATTAGGGTAGTCTAGAACTTGGTGCATGAATAAAATATTATTAATTGTTGAAAATGCAGCAAGATGATGGAGCTTAGTGAAATGAAGTCGCCTTCACTAAGTGGGCCCGTAGGCTATTTTTGGCGCAAAGTCTATTTTTAGAATATGTCTACTTTTAGACATATGGAGCATGGTCCAGGGGTTGCAGTATGTTATTCTTGGAGTATTGGTCATGTTGGTAAAAATAGATGGACCTCTAATTTTAGACATTTAGGTCGAAGTCTATTTTTAGACTGCCTATCCTAAAAATAGAAAAGTCAAATATTATTTACCCTTAATAATATTTGGACTCTAAACTTTAGTTTACTCTCTTGGAGCACTTCAGTTCGAGCTACAGAAGTGGATCATGCATCTGACAGAGGAATTACGCTATTCCTAGGGGTTTGGTGAGCTCATGCATGGTTGACTTCAGTTAGGACTTCAGTGGCAGAAGTTTAGTGGAGTTGATGAGACAGTTGGTGGAGTTGTGTTCGGTTTAACTTAGTTGAACTAGTTGAGATTAGTTTAACTAGCTAATCAACTAGTAATGAGTGGAGTGAATTAAATATTATTTAATTCACTAATTATTAACTCATTATTCAACTCAAGAACACATCAGTTCACTACAGTGCATGGACAGTTCAGTGGAGACCAATGAAAGAGGTAGATGAAAGGGTTGAGATAGCTATCAGTTGTGACATTAGTTGTGCATGAGATTTGCACCACACTTGGAGGAATTTCCCATGAGGATTGCGCTGTCAAGCCAAGGAGATTCGAACCTTGGATCTCTCATTAGACCAGCCTTGATTGCGCAATAGAGGCAGGCAATTAATGGATGTGTTTTGAACCTGTGACTTGTTCAAAACCAAGCTAGTTTGTGTGTAACTTTATGAGATAGTACTGAGTACTTGTGAGGAGTATTGTGCTATGTACTGTTACATGTTATCTCCATTATAATATACAAAATAGCTGAGGGGTTTTCAGATATAAGCTTTCCCCATACATACTGTGTAATGTGTGTGATGTTTTGATGATCTTTTGATCGCATACCGCTTGTTTTATTTTCGCATGTGTGATGATCTGAGTGGAAGAGATTATGTGTTGCTTATGAATTCAAATTAATATGTGATCAGGATAATCTTGGTGGATAAATCTTCATTATTCAGCAAATTTCTACATGGTATTGGAGCTATTGGAGCAGAGATTGATCATCACAGTGATTACAAACTTATTTCGGTAGACAGAGTCTGCATGCAGGCCAGGTAGCCTCTGGATCTATCCTTTCCTTTGAATGGTGATACATCCAATAAATGCCCCTGCAGTCGATCTCTATGCTAGAAATAATTTGTTCTCACAAATCAAGAGCGGTTGAGATTTGAGCTTGGAATTCGAATTTTGCAGCAGTGTGTTTTCTTGGTGCCAGAGTTGAAAATGTCTTTCAACGATTTGTGATTCGAATATGCTCTTGAAGGCAGTTCAAATTATGTTGCATGGAAGGATCGCATGGAGGCAGTATTAGAAGATAATGGAATGAAGGAGTTCGTAGAAACGGATTTCCAAAAGCCCACTGATCCTGCTGAAGTCGAGGCTTGGCAAAAGAAGATGGCGAAATGTCGAGGGATTCTGTTGGAGGGCGTAAAGGATCACATTGTATCCAGCCTACATGGAAAAGATTCTCCATATTTAATGTGGAAAGCGTTGATAGATCTATTCCAGAGTAAGAGCGACCAAAGGAAGCTGGCGCTCAAGGATAAGCTCAGAAACATCAAGATGGAGAAAGGCGACAGTATCGCCAAATACCTCATGAAGTTCACTCAATGCAGAGATGAGCTGGGAAGTGTGGGGGTGACTGTCGAAGAAGAGGATATGGTGGACCTGGCTCTCCTTGGTCTTCCGAAGGCTTGGCATTCATATCAAGATAGTGTCAATGGTCGGGAGAAGTTGTCGGGATGGGAGCGCCTTTGGGCGGATCTCATGCAGGAGGAGATAAGGAGGACTACCAGGGATGGATCTTCATCCAAGGTATCTGATGAAGAAAATTGCGCTTTGGTTGCCAAAGCAAAGAAGGGGAAGAGCAAGAAGGTTTCTCAGTCTGGTGCAAAAGGCAAGAAGCAAGACATGTCCAAGGTGAAGTGTTTTCACTGTCACCAGCACGGACACTATGCCACAAATTGTCTGCAGAAGAAGAAAAATAAGAAGGCTGCTGGATATGCAGTGGGAGAGGCATTGGCTTCTCAATTTGAACTGGATTTTTCACTGATCGCATGCTTGGTTTCAAGTGTGGCGGGATCAGTATGGTTCTTGGACAGTGGTGCGTCATTTCACATGACCGGAGATCGAGATCTATTTTCAAATCTGGAGGAAAAATACCTTGGAGTGCACATCGAGATGGGTGATGATGGTAGATACAGTGCGACTGGTATCGGTACCATTTCCTTTGAGAGGGAGTCTGGTAAGCCTTTCATATTGAAGGAAGTTTTGCATGTTCCAGGATTGATGAAGAAGCTGATCTCTGTGGCAATGTTGGAAGACAAGGGGTATGATGTGGTCTTCAACGAAGGGAAAGCCTTCCTGCGTAGTAAGACTACTGGTGAGACCCGGAAGATAGGGGTTCGAGTCAAAAACCTTTGTCAGTTGCAAGTAGATGGCTGCGCAACAATGGAATGCAAGGCGGGAGAAGTGGTGAGCCGAGATGATGAGGGCGAACTGTGGCACAGGATATTGGGCGACCTTCACCATGGAGCATTGAAGATCCTGCAGCAGATTTCTACTCGGCTTCCTAAGGGCACTCTTGCGCAGTCAGATCAGTGAAAGGGGTGTACCTTGGGGAAGTATGTGAAAGCCACCTTTCACGAGAAGGATAGTCATGCCACGACGATCCTTGAGAGAGTTCACACAGACGTGTGTGTTCCTTTCTCTGTAGCTTCGACAGAAAATCACAAGTACTATGTGATCTTTGTTGATGATTTCTCTCGGAAGTGCTGGATCTTCTTCATGCAGAAGAAGAGCGAGACATTTTCTAAGTTCTGTGAATTCAAGGCACTGGTAGAGAAGGAATCGGGGAAGCATGTGAAGGCTCTTAGGAGCGACAATGGTGGTGAATTCATCTCAACTGAATTCAAAGACTTTTGCAGCATAGAAGGGATTCAGAGAGAGCTCATCGCACCCCATAACCCACAGCAGAACGGGGTGGCTGAGCGGAAGAACAAAATGATCGTGGGTGCTGCATGGGTGATGTTGCATGATCAGGGCCTACCCCTTCACTTGTGGGCTGAGGCATGCAATACATCAGTGTATGTGCAGAACCGTTGTCCTCACAAGGTTCTTGGCATGAGTACACCAGAGGAGGCATTTTCTGGCAAGAGGCCTGATATTGCTCATCTAAGAATTTTTGGCTCACCTGTCTACATGCATGTGACGAAGGATGCCAGAAAGAAGCTGGATCCGACCGCAGAGGTTGGAATATTTTTGGGGTACAATGATACACCTCACAACTATCGGGTGTATTTGTTAGACAGTCGCAAGACTGTTGTGCGACGGGATATCAAGTTTTAGGAGGAGAAAGCCATGCAGTGTTAGCTTGAGAGGGAGCCACACTTGCATGCAGATGAGGAGCTGTTAGTTCCTAAGGAGGAGCTTCCGGATGTGGATCAGCCACAAGAGTAATTTTAGGAGGTGGAAGAAACCACTCATGCAGCGCCAACCATCAGAGGGCGCAAGCCCAGTACAGAAGCTGAGCGACTAGCTCGAGATGCAGAAAAGGTTGTAGGACCACCTACAGCACAACGCAGACAGAGGCAGTCACCGGATAGGTACTCTAGATACATGGCTCTTGTGAGTCAATGTGTTGTGACGGAGCCATCCTCTTTTGAGGAAGCTGTGGAGGAACCCACATGGGTAGATGCCATGATCGAAGAATATGATTCGATCGTTAGAAACAGTGCATGGGAGATTGTCCCAAGACCGGAGGGGAAATCAGTGGTGGGTTCGTGATGGATCTACAAAGTGAAGCAGGCGGCTGACGGGAGTGTGGAGAAGTAAAAGGCGAGATTTGTCTCCCGTGGCTTCTCACAGATCGAGGGGATCGATTATGAGGAGACCTTTGCACCTGTCGCAAGGTACTCTTCCATATGGACGATCCTTGCTCTCTCAGCGCAGATGGGATGGTACATCCATCAGATGGATGTGAAGAATGCGTTCCTCAATGGAGTCATTGAGGAGGAGGTGTACATAGAGCAGCCTGAAGGTTTTGAGATCTTTAGCAGTGATTCGCATGTGTGCCGACTCAAGAGAGCACTGTACGGGCTGAAGCAAGCACCTCGTGCTTGGTACACACAGATTGACAGTTATTTCACTGGGCTTGGATTTTCCAAGAGCGAGGCGGATCCTAACCTGTACCAGATTGTGGTGGAGGGGAAGCTGCTGATCATTGTACTGTATGTAGATGATCTGATTTTGATGGGTGATGAGCTGTTGATACTTTCATGCAAGGAGGACCTTGCTAGAGAGTTTGAGATGAAGGACTTGGGCCTCCTTCATTATTTTCTGGGATTGGAGATTTGGCAGCGCAGTGGAGGACTGTTTGTTTCTCAGGGTAAGTATGCCCGGGAGATTCTGGAGAGGTTCAACATGCATGGCTGCAAGCCTGTTGACACTCCTCTTCCTGGTGGTTGGAGGAAGGAGGATGCTACTTCAGCGGAGGTAGTGGATGCCACTGTCTATCGACAGTTGGTGGGGTCGCTTATGTATATGGTCAATACACGACCCGATATATGCTATGCTGTTAACCAGCTTTCGCAAGCTATGGTTAAGCCTACCAAGCTCTTCTGGAAGGCAGGCAAGCATGTATTGTGTTATCTTAGTGGCACATCGGGATATGGTCTATGGTACAGACAGGAGGATGGAGCGAAGCTTTCCAGCTTCATTGATGCAGATTGGGCAGGGAGCCCAACGGACCGAAAGAGCACATCTGGAGGAGTTTTCAGCATTGGGTCGACAGCATTTTCCTCGTACAGCAGGAAGCAGAGATCCGTGGCACTCAGTTCAGCAGAGGCCGAGTACATGGCAGCAAGCTTGGCTACATGCGAGGCTATTTGGATGAGGAAGATCCTCGTTGGATTGTTCGGGTTGCACTTGGAGCCTACTGTGATTTATTGTGATAACCAGAGTTGCATTAAACTCTTGGCTAATCTAGTATTTCATGATAGATCCAAACACATCGACATCAGGTACCATCATATCAGAGATTGTGTTCAGCAGAGAATCATGATGCTTTCATATGTTCCCACGGAGGATCAGGATGCTGACATCTTGACGAAGGCGCTCACCGGGAGCAAGTTCGAATTCCACAGAGGCAGGATAGGGGTTGCAGATAATCCATATATTGCTGAGAGGGAGTGTTGAAAATGTAGCAAGATGATGGAGCTTAGTGAAATGAAGTCGTCGTCACTAAGTGGGCCCGCAGGCTATTTTTGGCGCAAAGTCTATTTTTAGACATATGGAGCATGGTCCAGGGGTTGCATTATGTTATTCTTGGAGTATTGGTCATGTTGGTAAAAATAGATGGACCTCTATATTTAGACATTTAGGTCGAAGTATATTTTTAGACTGCCTATCCTAAAAATAGAAAAGTCAAATATTATTTACCCTTAATAATATTTGGACTCTAAACTTCAGTTTACTCTCTTCGAGCACTTCAGTTCGAGCTACAGAAGTGGCTCATGCATCTGAAAGAGGAATTACGCTATTCATAGGGGTTTGGTGAGCTCATGCATGGTTGACTTCAGTTAGGACTTCAGTGGCAGAAGTTTGGTGGAGTTGATGAGACAGTTGGTGGAGTTGTGTTCGGTTTAACTTAGTTGAACTAGTTGAGATTAGTTTAACTAGCTAATCAACTAGTAATAAGTGGAGTGAATTAAATATTATTTAATTCACTAATTATTAACTCATTATTCAACTCAAGAACACATCAGTTCACTACAGTGCATGGACAGTTCAGTGGAGACCAGTTGAAGAGGTAGATGAAAGGGTGAGTTTGCTATTAGTTGCGACAGCAGTTGTGCATGAGATTTGCACAAGCATTGGAGGAGATTGCCAATGATGATTGCGCAGTTGGAGCCAGTGAGATTCGAACTTGGATCTCTCATTAGACCGGCCTTGATTGCGCAATAGAGGCAGGCAATTAGTGGATGAGTTTTGAACCTGTGACTTGTTCAAAACCAAGCTAGTTTGTGTGTAACTTCATGAGATAGTACTGAGTACTTGTGAGGAGTATTGTACTGAGATTGTTACATGTTTTCTCCATTATAATATACACAATAGCTGCGGGGTTTTCAGCTATAAGCTTTCCCCATACATACTGTGTAATGTGTGTGATGTTTTGATGATCTTTTGATCGCATACCGCTTGTTTTATTTCCCCATGTGTGATGATCTGAGTGGAAGAGATTATGTGTTGCATATGAATTCAAATTGATATGTGATCAGGACAATCTCGGTGGATAAATCTTCATTATTCAACAAATTTCTACATTAATCAAATTCTAGAACCACCTTTTAGGAATATTTTATTATATTTGTTGGAGGGGAAAGGATTTTTGACTTGGGTCAATTCCTTTATTTATAAATAATAAATAAATAAATGATTTATTTATTATTTTAAGGAAATGGTGGAAGTATAATTAAATAAATAATGATTTATTTAATATTTATAAATGATTTAGTCAAATTTAACTAGGAATATTATTTAAATAAGGATTAAATAACTTATTCCTAGGAAATAATCAAATAAATAAGGATTTATTTAATTGATTTCCTTGTTTTGGGTTAAATATGACTAGGAATAATAATTAAATTGATGTTTAACTAATTATTCCTTGAGGAAATATAAACAAATATAGATTTGTTTATTATTTCCTTTTGGGGTTTCATGTTTAGACCATAAACAACTTAATAAAGGTGTTTTACTAAGTTATTTCACATAGTGAAAGCAATTTTACTTAAGGTAAAATTGGTCTTACATGGTGTACTTGGGTCCATCTAATGATAATAGGTTAGATGACCAAAAAATGGTGTAACATCAAGTGCGACTACATCGCTAGAGGTAGGTTTTGGAATTTCTACATGTATGAACTCCTTCAACCCATTATCATCTACCACCGCCTCCATCCTATCCTTCCATGCAATATAATTCAAGCTGCCATCAAGGAAATACTCCAATCACATTCCATTGAAAGACATTTCAATGAATGCTCAACTTCGACACTAAGAAAACACTGCAGCAAATTCAAATTCCACTAGCACAAAACTCAATTGCTTCAATAATTGCAATCTTATCTGATCAATATCGCTCTGATACCATGTATAAATTATATAAATTATGTGTTATATATCCAAGATTCTCCTGATCACACACTATTTTAACTTCATGCACAATACAGAATCTATTCCACTATTGCTCATCACATGCAGAAATTAAATCAATTGCAATGCACACATGAAACCATAAAAATTCACACATATTAACATAGTTGTTTAACGGGAAAGCCTAAAGCTAAAAACCCCAACTATCTATATATAATATATGTCATAGAGATCATGTAAAAATCCTCATACAAAGCTGATCATATCAAGCTCTCAGTACAATAAAATCACTACACACTAATTAGGCTCGGTCTTGCAAATCCATGCACCAATCTCTGCCACCGTCTAGCCTGCCTCTATTGCACAATCCCTATTGAAGAATGGCTCTGAATGAACTTGAATACACCAAGCTTACACTGCGCAATCCTCATTGGCATCTCCACTGAGTTTTGGATGCAATCAATGCATCACTATAGTCACAACTGATAGTCACACTTGCTCTTTCACCTACCTCTCCACTAGTCTCCACTGAAACTATCCATGCACTATAGTTAACTGATGTATTCTTTAGTTTATTAATGAGTTATTATTTAGTGAATTAATTAACTAATTAATTCACACCACTCTCACTAGTGTATCAATCAGTTAGAGTAGATACAACTTTCTCAACTGAGTCTAACTGAGTTAAACTAAATACAACTCCACCAACTACTTCTATAACTCCACCAAAATATGTCACATGAGTTCTAACTAAATTCCTCATGCATTAGCTCCAGTAAATCATCAGGAATAGTGTAATTCCTTCTGTTAGCTGATGTGCCACATTTGTGCACTTAACTGAAGTGCTCCAAGAGAATAATATAATTTTAGAGTCCAAATATTATTAAGAGCTAATAATATTCGACATATATATTTTTAGACTGGCAATCTAAAAATAGATTCCGCCCAATAAGTCTAAAAATATATGTCCATCTATTTTTCCAACTTGACCAACCATCCACAAATAGCATCCTGTAACTCATAGGATATGATCAACATCTCTAAAAATAGACATAGTCTAAAAAATAGACTTTGTGCCAAAAATAGGCGGGCCCACTTAGTGAAGGTGACTCTTTTCACTAAGGTCATCATCTTGTTGAATCTCAACAAAATAGTAGCAGGGTTTGATCCCTTGCTTATGAGCTTATTCCTTGGAGGAAGGGCCAACCCTTCTCCCGGAAAGCTCTGTACTTCATTATTCTCTTGTATTTTGTATATTTCAGTCATATTTATTTAGTGTTGTAGTATAACTACATTTTTCAGATCCAGATTTGTAGATCTTCTCTTTTGTATATTTGTCTCTCATGAAACCCCTGCCAAGTTAATCTTATTTTATATAAAGAGGGAGGGATCTCCATTTTCTCAACCATTGGATGCTTGTAGACTCTAGATATGATATGTCATATTATTTTCTTCATAAACCCTTGATAAAATAATGTTTTTCTTTCTTCAATCCTTTTTGCATGAGTTAGGCTATGGGGTTTGGGCTTATGTGAGACATATTGACTTCGGGAGATCTGTTTATGTTGGCTAGAGTGATTTGTTTCATCTCTAATTCTGCATGTAAGTTATATATGATGTATTCTAAGGGATCCAAGTCCCATTCCTCCCATTTATAGCATTATTTTCTGAATACAACTCTTTTATGCCCTATATTGCTACATTTCCCCACTTGGTAAGGAGGATATAGGCCATATTCTTGCTGAGGTTCTTTCATCTATTGGTGAGATATTATTTTACATCTAATGACCTGATATACATTGCCATGCTCATGGTTTTCTGAAGCTCCAAATTTCAAATATCTTAAGATATTCTGTTTGTTGTAGAAAATCCCTGTTTTGGGATATTACAGAGAAGGAATTCCTAAACAGGAATACCTTAGTGCTAAACATCACTGGAAATCTTAGCTAAACATCTAAAGAGAGCAAAATTGTAAGCATACATAAAAATATAACTCATAAGATAACCCCAAATGGCTTCCATCCTTTTCCTTATAAACTAAGTGAGCCTTCTCACCTTGGGTCCCACTCAATAGGGTTTCCACCATCACACAAAAAAAAATCCCTCCAAAACTGTGTTGTACCTTCATTAGAGCCACTCTAAACTATGATGTTTGATTTGGTCAAGGTTGACCTCTTCAACCTACTTCAGCCCTTTTCACAACTAAGGGTCTTCAATCCAGCTCACATATAGTTGTCTAGGCTAAACCTCATTCATATTGAGCTATTTTTATTGCTGATCCGCTTCTCCTACATTTTTTTTTTTGACTTGATCAAACTTGACTTTGTCCACATGAAAAATGTCCCTGCTCACACATGAGAGTGTAAAATCTAGTTGGCATTATGCTCCCCTTTCACACTATGAGGGATTTTATTCTTATTTCAAAAATGTATGGGCCTCCTTAATTACCCATTTATTCATCTCCTAAGTGACATTAGCAAAATTTAATATTCCAATTTGCTGCATGAAAATTTTGGAATATTACAACTGCTTTCCTTAACTATCTTTAGTTACCCATCCACCACAATTTCAGGATGGAACTACTGACCCACTTTAGGCAGACACCCACCATCCACATCTCGGACCATCTCCATGAATGATGACGATGTCATAGTTTGTGTAAAGCTAAACTCGATGATCAAGTTTTGTTAGACATGTTCCTAAAAGCTCTCACCACAAAGATTTCAAAGGATGTGGCAACATAAAAGCCCATATTTGAAGAAGACGCCATTAGTAAGGCCCAACAGTTCGAGCTGATCTATATGCAGTCAAGATATATTTACAATATCCTGCCTAATGCCCCATGCTTGCAAACTTAAAAATAATTTCTAGGCATGTTGAACTCTGCAGACGGTTTGATTGAGTGATTGACCCAAAATCATCTAAGTAGCAGCGTTGAGTACCCCGTTTATGCATATGATTCTAACTAGAACATCCCGCAACCCGGTTACTAGAATCATCATGCACCTTCGCAAAACATGACCAATAGGGCATCATTGTACCACCATCAGTATGAATGTCCATATCTTATGGCTCAGGGGACCTAGTATGCAACTAGACATGCTGATGGAAGAGCCCCCCAAGCCTCCCCCCCCCCCCCCCCCAACAACCATTCACAAACTGGGGACAAGGACCACAATATAGCCAATCCCCAGCACAAAACCCACCCATGTAGAATAATGCACAGGTGAAATTTGTGAAACGTTCCCAAGCATAACCATGCCAACCATACAATTAGGAGAATCTGAACTATCCTCCTAACACGAAAAATAAAAAAGGAAAAAAATAAACTAAAGGGAAATCGTGGAAAGGGGGGAAACAATCAACAAGGCCCTCTGTGATCTTAGGCTAGAGGAAACTCCAACCGAAATCATAACTAGGAGCCTAGCAACTCCCAAGGGCAGAATAAGAGAGCGAATCTCCAGACCAACTGTTGGAATGAGATCTCCTTTCAAGCTATGAAACTAGCCCATTTTAGTTATTTTTGTTATATTTAGTATAACGCAAGGGTTTTGGGGTGGGTCAAAGCCCCAAAAAGCATTGTAATGGGGTTAAAGGGTAAACTAGGGGTCCAAAAACCATGTGTTGCGGACCATAGGAATGCTAAAGCTAGATTGTTATAAATAGAGATGTATTTTGGATTGTAAGAGGTAAGAATTGGCTAAGCTATTGATGCGATTTGTTGTGTAAGCGATCTGTTGGGGTTTTTGGGGAACAGACTCCTGTTGGCTATGTGCGCGGAGATCCTAGTCCAGCTATATGTGGACCCTGCAACTATGTGCGCAGGTTGGGAAGTGAATTGTAAGGGTAATGAATGAATGAATATGCAAGATTGTTGGATCTGAATCTGTGAGTACTATTAAATATATTGCTGCTAATTATTGTGTTATGAATTTCTATGTCTTTGCACTACGAAGGTCTATATATTGAATGCTTGAACCTATTCTGCTTTGGTTATATCTTGCTACGAAAGTCTGTGTATTGAAGTAAATCTAGATCTGTTCTGTTCGGATATATAATGTTGTGTTAAGGTTATGAAGATCATAGAATTGTAGATCTAGTGCACATGGATGCAATTGGACCCATCCTTGATCCTGCACAGATATAAGTTGAGCAGAACGCAGCCCTGCTTGCCTTACCCTTCCTTTCTCAGGGTGTGGAAACCTGGTTCCAGCACCCACCCATACTACTTCTGGTGAGACTATGACCTTCGCAAGTAGGTCACTGCCGAAAGGGCCAGTAGTATAGGGGTTTTCTGGCAAACCTTGCACACCAAACATCAGTCATGACCCCTCAAGCCAAAAAATGGTTCCATTGTCGGGACCAGAAGAGATCTAAGGAAGGGATCAAGTAATGACAAGAGAATACTGGAAGCTTGAAAGAAAAGAGATCGAGGACTAGTTCGAAAGGCAGATCCAGGAGTTCGTGGTAAGATAAAACCAAAGAGAAAAATTAATGGCAAAAATCTAGAAGAATAGGTACGTTCTTACTGAAAGCTACAAAATATTCTTTATAACCTTAGCAATTGATCTTCAAGAGTGGCTGGCGAGGCTAGTAGAGTTCCAAAAGTGCTGGAAAGATGAGCGAGTCACTCAGTGGACTCCAGATCTGCTTGAACAGCTAGAGAGAACTGATAACACTATTACATGCATGGTGGATCACTAGGTGGATAGTGTGCTAGGAGGATTTGTGACAGATTTTTCCATTAATCAATCTGTATCATACGCTGAGGCTGGGTGAGGATTCTTCCAAGGATTCTGGGGTAAGTTTCTAAGAATGTTACCATTACTGATCAAGGAGTTGTTGTGCAAAAAGAGCATTATGTGTAGCCATACAAACTCAATGACCTCAGATCCCGATGGGAGTGTGACACGTAGTGGTAAGTATTATTAGACCAACCTTGACAGAGGAAGGGTCGCCTATAGCCTAGTTTAGGAACTAGCCACATCACCACCTAGGGTACACAAGGGTAAAAACTCACCTATAACATCATCCCTGGATAGTGATATGGTTGCGCATATAAAACTACCTACATTCAGGGGGGTAGGAGATGAGGACATGTATCGATTTTGGTTCATTGCAGACTATGCCTGGACTGTGCAGAACGTGGAAATAAATACAATCAAAAGGGCTTAGTTGTCTTTAGCATTCGAAGACAGAGCTTTGGACTGGTATATGTGATATGTTGCCCAGAATGGAACCGCTTCCATTTAGGATATTAAGAATGCTCTGAAGCAATAATTCCACAAACCAAAGTCCTATTCCTAGTTAGTAGTAGATGTAAAAGACTTCAAATAGGGTACCTCTGAATCAGTGTGCGAGGCGGATCAATGGCTGATGAAGGCGATTAGGGAAGGAGGGTTTGAGTATGATGATAGACAACATACGGAATGGCTCATCACCATGTTGTTACCTCACCTGTGCACGCCAATGAATCAACAGACCTTTGAATCACAGGAGAAAGCTGTAGAAGCCACTATGAAGTTAGAAGCTACTCCTTAGGAGGATACCTCGGCAGCAGTCCAACAGATCCAGGAAAAACTTGGAGCTAAGCAACTAGAGATACAGAACCTACAAAAAGAGAGAGACATCTGCGTGGATCTCTAGTGTATACATTGTCGAGTGTCTGGTCACACAAAGGATCAATGCCCTCTACTGACTAATTATATCCAAGCTAGAGGACCTAGCCCGTTGCGCCAAGGGTTAAGTAGGGAACCTGCCTGGTTGCAACCAGGATCAAGTGGATCTGCGCTATGGTGTGATGATTATTGGGTAGTGTGCCTTCACGATACGAACCATTGTCTTCAGCTGGGTGCCTATGTCCCAGAGCTAAAGCAAAAGTGGTGCTGATTCTGTCGGTTCATAGGACATGGCGAGCAGAATTACTGAACATATGACCTTATGATAGATCATGGGAACTTATATCAGGTACAATCAGACCCTGCGTCACCTAGACTGACTGCGCACTTTGGAGGATCCCCGGCCCGAGGCAGAGGAGGCTGAGGAGGAAGTGGAGGTCGAGGATGAGGTCAGCTGATCTATTATAATTGTGGAGAAATAGGGTACTTTTCCAGAGAATGCCCTAATCCCACCTGACCGTCGTGTAAATACTGCAAACAGCTGGACCATGAGGTAGAAGACTGCCTGATCTTGATAGCCAGAATACAAGAAAAATAGCCTACCCCTACGCAGAACGTACATAGGGTTAAAACTAAGTTAAGAGAAGCAGATCCAAGTGTAAAGTTCATAACATGTAGTGGGATTGACACCAAAGAAAGCAAAGAGGTACCCTACGAAGAACAGGCACTACCAGCAACCCCTGCGCAATCTCAGAGCGAGGAAGAAATTGAGACCTTCTTGAAGGCGTGTCTGAAATTACTCAGGAACCTGCAAGCCATAAAAAACCTCTTAGCTTTAATGAACACCTGCGCAACTCGACCCACCTTGATCCCTGAGACCAAGGACATGCACAAACTATATAGCTCTAAAAAACGCACAGGGAAAGAAATGCAACTGACTGCACAAATTGGGGACTATGAAATGGATCAGGTTATCTTGGATCTTGGATCTGATGCTAATGTTTTACGTAAGAAAACCTAGCAACGAATGGGGAAGCCCAAATTGGAACGGTCCACTATTCAGCTGCGCATGGCAAACCAACAAAAAATCATTCCCTTGGGGAGGTTACCAAAGGTTATGGTTG
Organism: Pinus albicaulis; assembly: GCA_034641835.2. Lineage (NCBI taxonomy): Eukaryota > Viridiplantae > Streptophyta > Pinopsida > Pinales > Pinaceae > Pinus > Pinus albicaulis. Next base: position 38,233 of record JAXQQM020063772.1, read on the forward strand.
ACATCAGAGGGGCAAGGGTCCTAGCTGACTTTGAAGTAATTGAGATTGTTGAAGATGCGAACCCCTACCTTGCACTCCTCGGACTAGATTGGGAAATGGACATGGGAGGCATTATTAACCTAAATAAATGAAGCATGGTGTTTGAAAGCGGAAGTACGGGTGTCATAGTACCCTTGGACCCCGCGGAAGGTGCCCGGTATATTGAGCCTATCCACATGAAGGAAGAATTAGATCATATCTATAAGATCACTGTGCAAGATGAAGATCAGGTTAACCCCACGGATGAAGGGTTTCTTCATTGGGAGAAGGAAAATGAATGATTTTCTCACTCTGATGAAGAGCTGGACAATTGACAGAGCCAGCTGCATGAGGTTTCGGCACTTCACAGCCTTCAGACTGTCAGAAGCTTCCATTGCATCTCTACCATGGAACAGACCTTACCTTGCCAAGAGGCCACAGATGATGCTCTGAAGCTTGCAAAGCCTAACGGGTCCAGGGAATGTAGGTCCGAGGAACTACCACTAACTCAGTATAAAGCACCTATGCAGGGACATGTCTCCCTTGCCCAGAAAAAGTACTGGAGTATGGTAATCCTGCATATAGAGACCACCTTAGTAGATGGGCCCCTAAATCGGTCAACCCACGTGGTGACCTACTCGCTCAAGGGTGCGCTCGGCATTTTTCCAACCAGATTATGGACCTGTCTACAATCATGAGTATTCGAGAGAATTTATGGATGACTGAAGAATTAAATCACCTATGGATGTACGATGCAGTTTTCCTACACAAAACAAAATTGATCCTTCCATGATCGACATAACTGCCTCGAAAAGACTCCTGATCAACTTAAAGGCTCACCGTGTGTCAACCATCTGTCAAAGTACGAAAGGAACTCCAACACATCAACCACACCTTGACATCATGACGACATGACCTTGGATAGAAAAGAATAATATCAGCCCATCTAGAGTTAATGTGAAAAGACATTTACAAACGCAGGCAAAGGGTGGTGGATTATCAATATCACCATTTATGATCAAGGGTACGCACCACATACGACCTACATTGCCATTAAGTAACTTCGATTGCAGCACAAATGGATGGAAGGGGATGGCTCGGGCTATTTATTCAATTGTCAAGTGGTACTGGCCACCTACCTTATGTTTCTTTCTACTTCTTTCTATGATTCATGTCACTCGTCTCTCTGATATGGATCCCAAGGCTCAGGAGGAATAGATAAGAGGGCCGGAGGAAGCTGAGTGCAGCAATAGGAGTGCACGAAGGCCACCTAGAAGGATTAGCTACGAACCAAGTTCGGTAGGAACTCTGCGGTACCAAAACCTGCTACGACATCTCCACCATTTCCAGGCCCTGCCCGCTAGAAGCAACATATTTTTACTCCCCCACATAGTCACTTCTGAATCAAGTTCTGGGGACATACAAGTCGATTTAGCACAACTCTCTACTATGGAACTATGAAGCCTGTCTGTCAGTGTACTACAAGAGGTACACCGCTATGGTCAAGAAAGACACAAGTAGTATGACCTGACCCTGGAAGAATGCGCCTAGCAAATTTCCATGGTCACTAATGCCACACACACTATTCAGGAACAACCGGTGCAAGGAGCCCAATTGTTTGAAGAGGCTGCACAGCTCTGGACGAAAGCACCACACCACCCCATGCTTCAGCATGCCCAAAGGGAGTTGACACAGGCAGAAGATGCTCTAGACTGGCTTCAGGCTTCCACACCCCCCCCCTAGCCACACGCAGTGCCTAGCCACCATGTACCAGATTGAGGACCTTCGTCACTCCAAGAATATTTCGTACAAAAGGTTGAAACCATGGACTGATGCTGCTATCTAGCTCGCACATGACGCACAGTCTGCCATTGCCCGCCTCCACCGGTTGTTGGAATGTGTTGGTCTAGATCTCAAGGGGCCTGCTTCTCTGATAAAGATTAACATTGCGCAACACGTAACAACCCAAAGCAAGGAAGTGCTTCCACCCCTCCTTCGCTCCCTAGCTCCCTTACGTGCGCAGATTGAAGGTGCACCACCAGAGTGACTTGGGACGAGTCACAAGATTGTGTTGGGGGATTTTTGGAACGGGGCATCCTTGAAAGCTACGAAACCAACCCATTTTTGTTATTTTTTTTATATTTAGTATAGCGCAGGGGTTTTGGAGTAGGTGAAGGCCCCGAAAAGCATTGTAATGGGGTTAAAGGGTAAACTACGGGTCTGAAAACCATGGGTTGCGGACCATAGGAATGTTAAAGCTAGATTTTTATAAATAGAGAGGCATTTCGGATTGTAAGAGGTAGGAATTCGCTAAGCTATTGATGCAATCTATTGTGTAAGTGATCTATTGGGGTTTTTGGGGAATGTACTCCTGCTGGCTGTGTCCGCAGAGATCCTAGTCCAGCTATGTGTGGACCCTGCTACTATGTGTGCAGGTTGGGAAGGGAATTGTAAGGGTAATGAATGAATGAATATGCAAGATTGTTGGATATGAATTTGTGAGTACTATTGAACATATTGCTGCTAATTACTGTGTTATGAATTTCTCTGTCTTTATGCTATGAAGGTCTGTATATTGAATGCTTGAACATATTCTGCTTTGGTTATATCTTGCTGCAAAAGTCTGTGTATTGAAGTAAATCTAGATATGTTTTCTTCGGATATATAATGTTTTGTTAAGGTTATGAAGAGCATAGAATTGTAGATCTAGTGCACATGGATGCAATTGGACCTATCCTTGATCCTGTGCAGAGATAACCTGAGTAGAACGCAGCCCTGCTTGCCTTAACCTTCCTTTCTCAGGGTGCGGAAACCTGGTTCCAGCACCCACCCATACTACTTTGGGTGAGACTGTGACCTGCACAAGCAGGTCACTGCGGAAAGGGTGAGTAGTATAGGGGTTTGTTGGCGAACCTTGCACATCGAACCTAGGTCAGGACCCCTCAAGCCAACACCAACCACTCTTTTTCAATCTATGGTGAGTATATTCATTACAATCACCACTTTCCCTACCTCCCTGACCTAAATAAGCTTTAAGGTAACCAGGGACAAGGGGGATCCTTATAGCAGAAAACAATCATGCAGGATCCTTTCCCCCATCAAGGGAAAATTAGCACCCAAAAGCAATAAACAACTCCCGATGATTCTAGAAAAACAGCCATGAAATCTACATGACTAGCAAAGAAATGTTTTTTCAGACATGGAACTGAAATTATGATACCCCACTAGACACCAATTTCTTAGGGGCTAATACAAGTGCACCAACAACAACTTTGACCATATCAAAGATAGCTATTGAACCTTTTCCAAATATGGCTAAGGGACCTACTAGGGAGGCAGGAAACCATTCCAAAGTAGCCCATAACTATAGCATTGTGGACGATTTAGCCCAATCCCCCACCGCCATGTCAGCTTTGGAGGTATTACAATCATGCCTAAAGTAAAGGAAATCCTTACTTTCTGCATTAGGCACCATCAACCTTGTTGATTCACGCCTAATGGCTTTTGATTTAGAAAACACAACCCCTAGGCTTCCTTTGATGGTCACCTTACAGATACTGGTGTCAGTTCAAAACATCACCATTCACTGATGTATCATTGATGAGGGTGCATCCACGTGCAATATGTCCAAGAAATTTCGGCAGAAGTTAAGGTCTGTCGAACTAAAGCCATCAGACATCATGCTTAGAGAATACGACGATTGCCTTTCAGATCTCGTTAGTCTCTGCCAAAACATCCTGGTCTTCTTAGCCAGCAAGATAGTCCTTATACACATTGAAGTCTTGGATGCTCAACTAGATTATAATATAATCCTTCGTTGGAGTTATATGTATGCCATGTTAGCCATAACCTCCTCTGTCTTCCGACCTATGATGTTCCCCCCATGAAGATCGCATCATTACTCTCGACCAATTGACATACAACACAAAGTGACCCCTAACAAATACTAATGTCATTCCAACCTATGTAGACACATCTGCCCATATGCATACACGGTACCAAGAATATGGCCCCAGTGAGCTCAAAATGTCATCCATTCTTGGATCATTCCTAGGAGATCCCCCTATCATACCAGAGTCATCATCAAATTTCATAGAGGTTTCGGTGTGCATGATGTCCTCATCAACACCGAAGCCAACCAAGACACGAAGGCAAGCAACAACGACACCGAGTCCTTATCCATGACAACCTCTCTAGCCTACGCTGCCTCCAAAACCCCTTTCCTCTTCCCCCAGCTAGTTTTGTGTCACAGCAGGGCATGGAAATGGTGGTCCTACCAAACTTATCATTCGTAGTCCCTGTTTTGTACCTAGTCCTACCTGCCACAATTGGAGTCATACACATCGTCTCTACAGGATTAATCCCACTCAATCCTGAGGATGTGCCAATTGGTCAGGAGATTTTTGCAAACATCCCTAAGAAGGAAATTCCCATCATAAAACTGATAGTTACGACCAAAAATACCAATAAAAAATGGAATAAGGTAGAAAATCCTGCCATGCAATGGGAATTACAACCTTGCACGATATGTGAGATAGTAGGACACCATACCCACATCTGGCCAGAATTGGAGCTAAAATCGCTCCTTAGCTTTGCGGTAAATATCGCGGCAACAAGTTCCCATAAAAAGGAACCAACCACCAAAAATCAAGGCAAGGCATTGCATACCAATCATGCATGCTCTATCTGTGGCCATTATGGATACTATACCCATCATTGCCTAGAAATTTCATGATACAAGGATGCCTTACATGCTATGGAGAAATCCTATCAGGTAGAACCCTTCATCAAGTCAGCTGGAGGTGAACCTCGCATCATTATATATATGCAGGAGGAATTAAAGTCACCTGAATGAATCCCATCCATCCCCCCTCTTATCATACACTACACACTGTGCGACAAACGTGACCACTTCATAGATGAGTGCGGAACCCTGGAACTCATCCCCGAGTGGTATCGAGTAGAGTGTGTATACTATGCTGGTTTGCAAGCATAACAATTCACATGCTTGATATGTGCTGACAACCACACTTTAGAACAGTCCCATCATATCCCCTGATTTCGCTTAGCACTAGCTAGTTTGTGCTTAGCCATAGTTCACCTCTCCCAAGAAGATGGCTCTAACTCTAAGTCCATGAACAACTCTAAAACTCAAGAATATGTGATGAGTAGATCCATCATCTTCCTATCAATAGAAAAATGGCCAGTTGGGGAACCCTTAGTCACCCCCAACTACCCTCCATGGAGAAGAACAACATGTGCATTATGTAACACACCCAATCATGTGGTTTCCACTTTCCCTGACTTAGAAGCACTACGTCATTGGTTCCCAGTCATGCCATCAAACGAGCATGACATGAACCCCATTTCTAGGATGTTTTGGTTGGTATGTCAAGGAAATCACCATGAGCATCATCGTACCTACATCCCATGAGTACGCCCTCTAATGGACATGATACATCTATTGGATATGAAACGCTGGGATATTATCAATCCAAAACCTAACAACCACGACGTAAGGTAGAACACCCCCAGGCATTCTACTCCATATCCATGTCGGCATAATAGGAAAGTTAGGAAGGTGTGCCAACCAAGCATGACCCAGGTTCAACCCAGGATAACATGTGGGCTATGTGACAAAATTGGCCACCACGTCAATCAATGCAAATAACTGAAACACTTCTCAAATAATTTTTGCAAAGTCTCTTCTCTCCTGCAAATAAATCTCTCTGACCAAGAGAAACTCACACACAACTATTGTTGGATTTTCTCACACTTTCATCACAAAATAGGATGTGATCATCTCTATTAGGTCCCTATATTACTAGTATAGTCCCTTATTATGTTGATATTGCAACAAGATGATGAGCTTAGTGGAAAGGAGTCACCTTCACTAAGTGGGTCCGCAGGCTATTTTTGGTGCAAGTCTATTTTTAGACTATGTCTATTTTTAGACATATGGATCATGTTCTATGAGTTGCAGGATGCTATTTTTGGATGGTTGGTCAAGTCAGAAAAAATGGATGGACTTCTATTTTTAGACATACTGGGCGGAATCTATTTTTAGATTGCCAGTCTAAAAATAGATATGTCAAATATTATTATCTCTTAATAATATTTAGACTCTAAACATTATCTTATTCTCTTGGAGCACTTCAGTTAAGTGCACAGATGTGGCACAGGAGCTGACAGAAGGAATTACGCTATTCCTGAGGGTTAAGTGGAGCTATTGCATGGATACTTCAGTTATAACTCATGTGACAGAGTTTGGTGGAGTTGATTGAGGAAGTTAGTGGAGTTGTATTCAGTTTAACTAATCTAAACATAGTTGAGCTATTTGTATTCAGTTTAACTAATTGATACAATTAGTGAGAGTAGTGTGAATTAATTATTAATTAATTCACTAATTATAAACTCATTAATCAACTAAAGAATGCATCAGTTAACTTCAGTGCATGGATAGTTTCAGTGGAGACTAGTGCAGAAATAGGTGAAAGAGCAGGTTAAATATCAGTTGTGACTATACAGTTGCTATTTGCAACACATAGATAGGTGGAGAAGCCCATGAGGATTGCGCAGTACAAGCCAAGTGGTTTATCTATTTAATGAAGCCATCCCATAGCATTGATAACGCAATAGAGGCTGGTTATCAAGTGGCAAAAGATTGGAGCATGTGTTTTGCTAGATCTAGCTTGATAGTGTGTGGCAATTGAGGGTGTGCATGAGAGCTTGTGAGGAGCTTTGTAATATCATTTTTACATGATCTCCATGACATATAATATACAGATAGTTGGGTTTTTCAGCTTTAATCTTTCCCATTAAGTACTGTGTTCATATGTGTGATTGTTCGTGGTTTTAATGTGTGCATGCAATTGATTTTATTTTCGCAAATTAATGATCAATGGTAGAAGAGATTCTGTATTATGCATGAAGCTAAAATAGTGTGTGATCAGGAGAATCTCGGTGAATAATATATCAGTTATTCAAATTTTCTACATGGTATCAGAGCTATACTGATCATTGGAGAAATTGCAAAAACATTGAAGCAGTTGAGTTTTGTGCTGCTGGAATTTGAATTTGCAGTAGTGTTTTCTTGGTGTCAAAGTTGAGATGTCTTTCAACGGATTGCGATTGGAGTATTCCCTTGAGGAAAACTTGAATTATATTGTATGGAAGGACAAGATGGAGGTAGTCCTGGATGACAATGGGTTGAAGGAATTCATAGATGCAGAAATTCCAAAGCCTACTTCTCGCGATGCTACCGCACTTGACGCATGGCGAAAGAAGATAGCAAAGTGTTGAAGGATTCTATTGGAAGGTGTGAAGGATCACATAGTATCCAGCCTTCATGGTAAGGCTTCTCCATTCTTGATGTGGAAATATTTGACAGATTTATTTCAAAGCAAGAGTGACCAGAGGAAGTTGGCGTTCAAGGATAAACTTAGGAACATAAAAATGGAGAAAGGTGACAGTATGCCCAAGTACCTCACGAAGTTCGTCCAATGCAGGGATGAGCTGGGAAGTGTGGGGGTGACTATTGATGATGAGGACTTGGTGAGCTTGGATCTCCTAGGGCTTCTGAAGAGTTGGCACTCCTATCAGGACTCTGTCAATGGTCGGGAGAAATTGCCAGGATCGGAGCGACTTTGGTCGGATCTTGTGTAAAAGGAGATAAGGCAAAGTACCAGGGACGGATCTTCATCAAAGAACTCTGATGAAGAGAATTTTTATTTAGCTACCAAAGCAAATAATGGGAAGAGAAATAAAGCTTCTCAATCCGGTGTGAAAGGCAAGAAGTAGGACATGTCCAAGGTGAAGTGCTTTCACTGTCACCAACACGGACATTATGCCACTAATTGTCCACAGAAGAAGAAAAATAAGCAGGCTGCTGGGACTGCAGCTGGAGAGGCCTTAGCCTTGCAGTTTGAGCTGGATTTTTCACTGATCGCATGCTTGGTCTCAAGTGTGATGGGTTCAGTGTGGTTTCTTGAAAGTGGTGCGTCTTTTCACATGACAGGATATCGAGATTTGTTTACTGATCTGGATGAGAAAGATCTTGGAGTGCACATCGAGATGGGCGATGATGGTAGATACAGTGCGACCAGTATCGATACCATTTTCTTTGAGAGGGATTCTGGTAAACCCTTCGTATTGAAGGAAGTGATGCATGTTCCAGGATTGAAGAAGAATCTTATCTCTATGATGATGTTAGAAGACAAGGGATATGATGTTGTCTTTAGAAAAGGAAAGGCTTTCCTGCGCAGTAAGGCAACTGGTGAGACTCGGAGGATAGGGGTTTGAGTTAAGAACCTTTATCAATTGTAGGTATATGGCTGCGCAGCAATGGCAGGCAAGGCAGAAGGAGTGGTGAGCTGGGATGATGGCAAGTTGTGGCACCGGAGATTGGGCCACCTTCACCGTGGAGCTTTGAAGATACTGCAACAGATTTCTACTGGGATTCCTAAGGGTATTCTTGTGCAGTCAGATCAATGCAAGGGATGTACCTTTGGAAAATTTGTGAAAGCCACCTTTCACGAGAAGGATAGTCACAGCACGATGATCCTTGAGAGAATTCACACAGACCTGTGTGGACCTTTCTCAGCAGCTTCGAAAGCAAAGCATAAGTATTATGTGATATTTGTTGATGATTTTTCTCGTAAGTGCTAGATCTTCTTCTTGCAAAAGAAGAGAGAGACATACTCAAAGTTCTATGAGTTCAAGGCACTAATTGAGAAAGAATCAGGGAAGCAGGTGAAGGCTCTTAGGAACGACAATGGTGGTGAATTCATCTCTGGCGAAGGGCTTTTGCAGTGCAGAAGGAATTTGAAGAGTGCTCATAGCACCTCATAACCCACAACAGAACGGGGTTGCTGAGCGGAAGAACAGAACGATCATGGGTGATGCACGGGTGATGTTGCATGATCAGGACCTTCCCATACACTTGTGGGATGAGGCATGCAATACTATAGTATATGTGCAGAACCATTGTCCTCACAGGATACTTGGCATGAGTACACTTGAGGAGGCATTTTCTGGTAAGAGGCCTGATATTTCCCATTTGAGGATTTTTGGTTCACCTGTTTACATTCATGTGACAAAGGATTCCAGGAAGAAACTGGAGCTGATTGCGGAGGTTGGGATATTTTTGGGGTACACTGATACACCCCACAACTATCGTGTGTATTTTATAGACAATCGCAAGACTGTTGTGCGACGGGATATCAAATTTCAAGAGGAGAATGCCATGAAGTGTTCGCTTGAGAGGGAGCCACACTTGCATGCAGATGAGGAGCTATTAGTTCCTAAGGATGAGCTTCAGGATGTGGATCAGCCATAAGAGGAATTTCATGGAGTGGAAGAGACCACTCAAGCAGCACGAACCATCAGAGGGTGGAAGCACACTACAAAAGCTGAGCGACTGGCTCAAGATGCAGAGAAGGTTGTAGGAGCACCTACATCACAACGTAGATAGAGACAGTCACCTGACCGGTATACTGGATACATGGCTCTTATGAGAAAGTGTATCCTGACAGAGCCATCCTCTTTCGAGGAAGCTATGGAGGACCTCGCATGGGTAGATGCCATGGTGGAAGAGTATGATTTGATTGTCAGAAATAGTGCATGGGAGATTTTCCTGAGGCCAGAGGGGAAATCAGTGGTGGGTTCGAGATGGATCTACAAAGTGAAGCAGGTAGCTGACAGGAGTGTGGAGAAGTACAAGGCAAGATTTTTTGCCTGAGGCTTTTCACAGATTGAGGGGATCGATTATGAGGAGATCTTTGCACCTGTCACAAGGTATTATTCCATATGGACGATTCTTGCTCTCTCGGTGTAGATGGGGTGGCACATTCATGAGATGGATGTGAAGACTGTGTTCCTCAATGGAGTCATTGAGGAGGAGGTGTACATAGAGAAGCCCGAAGATTTCGAGATCTTTAACAGCAAGTCGCATGTGTGCAGGCTCAAGAGAGTGCTATATGGGTTGAAGCAAGCACCTTGTGCTTGGTACACATGGATAGACAATTATTTCACCAGACTTGGATTCTCCAAGAGTGGGGTAGATCCTAACCTATACCAGATTGTGGTGGAGGGTAAGTTGCTGATCATTGTACTTTATGTAGATGATTTGATTTTGACAAGTGATGAGCTGTTGATAGTCTCATGCAAGGATGATCTTGAAAAAGAGTTTGAGATGAAGGACTTGGGCCTCCTTCATTATTTCCTGGGATTGGAAATTTGGTAGCACAGTGATGGACTGTTTGTTTCTCAAGGCAAGTATGCCCAGGAGATACTAGAGAAGTTCAACATGCATGGCTGCAAGCCTGTTGATACTCCTCTTCTTGGTGGATGGAGGAAGGAGGATGCTACTTCGGCGGAGGTAGTGGATGCCACTGTTTATCAACAGTTGGTGGGGTCGCTTATGTATCTGGTTAATACATGACCCAACATATGCTATGCTGTGAACCATCTTTTACAAGCTATGGTTAAGCCAACCAAGCTCTTTTGGAAGGCAGGAAAGCATGTATTGAGATATCTCAGAGGCACATATCTCAGAGGCACATCGGGATATGGATTATGGTACAGACAGTCGGATGAGGTGAAGCTGTGTGGTTTCACGGATGCAGATTGGGCAGGGAACCCAACCGACAGAAAGAGCACATCTGGAGGGATTTTCAGTATCGGGTCGATAGCAGTTTATTGGTACATCAGGAAGCAGAGATCCATGATAGTCAGTTCAGTAGAGGCCGAGAATATGGCAGAAATTTTGGCTGCATGCAAGGCTATATGGATGAGGAAGATCCTGGTTGGGTTGTTCGGTTCACACTACATTGACATCCGGTATCATCATATCAGCGATTGTGTGCAGCGGAAGATCATATTATTTTCATACATTCCTATGGAGGATCAGGATGTTGATATCTTGACGAAGGCGCTCACCAGGAGCAAATTCGAATACCACAGGGGCAGGATAGGGGTTGCAGATAATCCTTTTCTTTTTGAGAGGGAGTGTTGAGATTGCAAAAATATGATGAGCTTAGTGGAAAGGAGTTGCCTTCACTAAGTGGGCCCGCAGGCTATTTTTGGCGCAAAGTCTTTTTTTAGACATATGGATCATGTTCTATGAGTTGCAGGATGCTATTTGTGGATGGTTGGTCAAGTAAAAAAAAATATATGGACTTCTATTTTTAGACATACTGGGCGGAATCTATTTTTAGATTGCTAGTCTAAAAATAGATATGTCAAATATTATTAGCTCTTAATAATATTTAGACTCTAAACATTATCTTATTCTCTTGGAGCACTTGAGTTAAGTGCACAGATGTGGCACAGGAGCTGACAGAAGGAATTACGCTATTCCGAAGGGTTAAGTGGAGCTATTGCATGGATACTTCAGTTAGAACTCATGTGACAGAGTTTGGTGGAGTTGATTGAGGAAGTTAGTGGAGTTGTATTCAGTTTAACTAATCTATACATAGTTGAGCTATTTGTATTCAGTTTAACTAATTGATACAATTAGTGAGAGTGGTGTGAATTAATTATTAATTAATTCACTAATTATAAACTCATTAATCAACTAAAGAATGCATCAGTTAACTTCAGTGCATGGACAGTTTCAGTGGAGACCAGTGCAGAAATAGGTGAAAGAGAAAGTTAACTATCAGTTGTGACTATAGAGTTGTTATTTGCAACACACAGATAGGTGGAGAAGTCCATGAGGATTGCACAGTACAAGCTAGGTGGTTTATCTATTTAATTAAGCCATCCCATAGCATTGATAACACAATAGAGGTTGGTTATCAAGTGGCAAAAGATTGGAGCATGTGTTTTGCTAGATCTAGCTTGACAGTGTGTAGCAATTGAGGATGTGCATGAGAGCTTGTGAGGAGCTTTGTACTATGATTGTTACATGATCTCCATGACATATAATATACAGATATTTGGGGTTTTCAGCTTTAAGCTTTCCCATTAAATACTGTGTTCATATGTGTGATTGTTCGTGGTTTTAATGTGTGCATGCAATTGATTTTATTTCCGCAAATTAATGATCAATGGTAGAAGAGATTATGTATTATGCATGTAGCTAAAACAGTGTGTGATCAGGAGAATCTCGGTGAATAATATATCAGTTATTCAAATTTTCTACATATTATTGTTAGTGTAACCCCCTTATTGTTATTATTGTACCCCTGTAACCCCCATATTTTTATTATTGTGCCCTTAAATTATTATTGTTAGGTCGGCTAGGATTACATCGTGGCCCCATGGACTCCTATATATAGAAAGGAGGTTTTGTAATTTGTATCATCTAAGAATTGTTCATTCATGTAATGTATTGGAGGTTTCCCCCTCGAAGTGGCTTATTTCTAAGGTGTTGATATCTCTTCTCTTCTATTTTTGGAGCTGGCTTCACAACATTTGGTATCAGAGCTTTCGATTTTAGGGTTTCTCTGCTCCAAATAGGTCATCATGGAATTTTCTCTATAATTTTTTTCTATGAAGTTCAGAAGCTAAAATTTTTAGGGTGCGAAGCAGAAATCATGAGGAACATTGATACAAAATTTCAGAGCTTGGTTCACAATATTTTCTGAGATATGATCTGTGGAAGTTAGGTCTTTTTGCAGGCTCCTCAATTTAATCTAAACAGGTCATCGTGGAATTTGCGCTATAACATTTTTTATACGAAGGTTTATAATCTAAAATTTTTAGGACCCAAAGCTGAAATCCTGACGAAAGTCATCGCAAAATTTTAGAGCATGGTCCGCAATATGTTTGGAGATATGATCCGTTGAAGGTAGTGCTTTTTCAGGCTCCTGAATTTCATCTCAAAGAGGTGATCGTGGGAAAATATTCATAACTCTCTCTCTCAGCATCGGATTGGAGTGTCGTAAAAAGTTGCCATAATTACACAGACTGTAGTTTCTTTGCTATCAATTTCATAGCTAAAAGATGAAACAATGACACATGGAAATTTGTAGAAGTTCGATCTACTAAAACAATCCATAATTAGGTTATTGTGGGTGATTGGACATAACTTTACCTTGAAGAATCCAAATCATCTTAGACCTATGGCATTTAAAACGGGATTCAGAAGGCTACCTTAGTGCCAAATTTCAGATATTGAAGAGCTATAACCACATAGAAAATCCAATTTAAATATCAAGCTCTTAAAAATCAAGAAAAAGGTGTGTAATGTTTTCCGAATTGCATAAGTCTTGTTTGAAGAATCAATTTGAATTGATTCCAAGTGCATATTGTAGAATAGATATTAGTATTGGGCTATAAAAAATGCCCCGTAAAAATAATTTAACACCCATTAAGCCTTCAGAAGTCTCTACTATGACTCATGAAGATGAAGAATTGCAACATGATCTATCAAAATTACAAGAGCAAGTGCACCAAATTTCGCTCTCGCAAAGAGCAACAAAAAATGAAATGGAAGTTTTGAAGAAAGGCATGGAAGCGAAGATGGATGGTTTGAAGAAAGGCATGGAAGCTAAGATGGATGGTATGGAAGATGGCATGGAAGCTAAGATGGATGAAATGGAAGAAAAAATGAAAGACAACATGGAAAACATGAAGAATGATCTAAAAAGAAGACATGGAAGGTTTGAAAAAGTTGATACAAGAAATGTTTCCTAACGGTGAAAAGATAGTAGAGGAAACTCATGATGAGAAAAAAATAAATGTTAATCGTGAATTCGTAAACTCTAATGTTGGCAGGAAGAACCACCGTATTCCAAAAATGGATATGAGGTAGTTTTATGGAAAGGATCCTGTAACATGGATACTACAGATGGAGCACTATTTCGATCTCCTTGATGTGCAAAACACACAAAAAGTACGCATTGCAACATTACATTTAGAAAAAAATACATTTGTATGGTGTCGATGGCTTTGATCCCATAAAAAAATTGTCACTTGGTAAATTTTTATGGAGGAAATGATAGCCCATTATGAGGATACAAAGTGCAACACCTTCTTTTTCCAATTGATAAATCTCAAACAAAACGGTTTAGTGGGGAAGCACATTGAGGACTTCCAAAAATTGAATATAAGGGTAACTGATATTCCAGAGGAATGGATGATTGATCTCTTCATAGGTACTTTAAAGGATAACATCCAACATGAGGTTCGTGTTTTGGAACCTGATTCATTGGAGAAGGCATTCAGGTTGGCAAGAAAAATTGAATGTAAAATTATGGCGACAAGGAAGCCTACCACTCACTTATATAAAGAAGGAAGTGTTCCTACACCTAGATTTCCACAACCTACAAGGTTGACACCACAAAAATTAGAAGAAAAAAGAGCACAAAGGGCTTTGCTATATTTTTGATAGAAAATACACTAAAGGTGGTAAGTGTGCTGAGAAGAAATCATTTTACATATATTGTGAAGAGGAAGAAGAAAATGAACAAGAAGAGGATATACACCAGGAACCAGCCCTAGAAGAGGAAGAAATGAGTCTGACCATATCATGTAATGCTTTGGTAGGAATTACCACTCCTCAAACTCTCAAGATAGAAGGACATATCAAGAAGAAAAAGGTAATAGTTTTGATTGATTCAGGTAGCACCCATAATTTTATTCATTGTAAGGTAGCTAAGGAATTGAATTGTTCCCTATACCTAGCACCAGAATGTCAAGTGATGGTTGAAAATGGAGGAACTATAAATTGCTCTGGAAAATGGCATAATATCAAGCTAACCATGGGGGAATATTTATTGAATATTCCAATGCTTTCCATTCCTATGGGAAGTGTTGATGTTGTACTAGGAGTACAATGGTTACAATATTTGGGGACAGTAGCTTTTAATTTTCAAGAACTTTTCTTGAATTTCTTTTCAAAAGGAAAGGAAGTCGAATTATGGGGTATTTCAGGGAAGCCAAGAAAGATAATAATCTCTAGTTTCATGACAAAGCTTCTAAAGAAATAACAACGAGGCATAATTGCACAATTATGCTCACTAGACGTTCCAACATCAAAATCATCTATTTCTGCAGATCTCCAACAAGTCTTGGACAATCATTCCAAGGTGCTTGAAACTCCCAAAGGACTCCCACCTATTCATGATCATGATCATGTTATTCATTTAATTCCAAGAAGTGTTCCTCCAAACATCAGGCCTTATAGATATCCTTATGTCCAAAAGATTGAAATTGAACGTATGATTGCAGAAATGTTACAGGTGGGTATCATTCAACCTAGTCAAAGTTCTTTCTCTGCTCCTGTAGTATTGGTACACAAGAAGGATGGATCATGGTGCATGTGTCCCAATTATAGGGAGTTCAATAAGCTCACCATTAAAGATAAATTTCCCATTCCTGTGATTGATGAATTATTGGATGAATTACATGGAGGAATTTATTTTACCAAGTTGGATCTTCGTTCAGGATATCATCAAATTAGAATGAAGACTGAAGATATTCCAAAAACAACATTTCAAAATCATGAGGGTCATTATGAATTTTTGGTCATGCCTTTTGGCCTGACCAATGCACCTTCTACATTTCAAGGGTTGATGAATTCCATTTTCAAACCCTTCCTTAGAAAATTTGTGCTAGTATTTTTTGATGATATACTAATCTACAGCAGGTCTTGGAAGGATCATTTTTAACATGTTGACAAGGTGCTCAAACTATTGCATGAGAAACAATTATATGAAAAAACATCCAAATGTTTCTTTGGAGTACAAGAGGTGGAATAGCTGGGTCATATTGTATCTCACGAGGGTATTAAGGTAGACCCTAACAAAATTAAAGCCATTAAGGAAATGAAAGTCCCCACAACCATAAAGCAGTTGCGAGGATTTCTCTGGTTAACAGGGTATTATCACAAGTTTGTTAATAATTATGGGAGAATAGTTGCACCTATAACAAAATTATTGAAGAAAGATTCTTTTTCATGGACTCCCGAATCAACGAAGGTAGTGTGCCTAGCACCGGTCTTAGCTATGCCAGACTTCACAAAAACCTTTACTATGGAATGCGATGCCTCAGGAAATGGAATTGGTGTTGTTTTAATGTAGGAAGGAAGACCCATTACTTTTGAAATTCGTCCAATAAAAGGAAATTATTTACAGAAACCTATTTATGAGAAGGAAATTTTAGCAATACTGCATGCACTAAGGAAATGGCGAACTTACCTAATGGGAAGACACTTAAAGGTAAAAAATGATCATGATAGTCTTAAACACTTTTTGGAACAAATAATATCTTCAGAAGAGAAGCAAAAATGGGTCACAAAGATGTTGGGTTATGACTTTGAAATAATCTAGAAAAAAAAGAAGCTTAATGTTGTTGTAGATGCACTCAAAAGAAAGAATGAAGAGGTGGAAGCATTGCTTTGTGCCATTTCTATTATCCAACCAGATTGGATAACCGAAGCAATAGATGAATGGAAGTGTTAGTGTCAGTCTATTCACACTTCCATCAGTGATCAAAATTGCTCTTTTTCATTTGCATATTAGGAGTCCCATACCAATAAAATTTCACCATTCCATTAGGTCATGGATTCATTGATAATAGTGATTTTTCATCAGTTTTCCCTCATGTGAAAATTGTTGATTCTACTCTCTATGGTCTTTAGTCATGAGTCATTTTCACTCTCAAAATAATATTATTAGGTCATAGGGTTGGTCTCATTAAGTTCTAGGGTCTCACCATGGTCAAATTAATGAGTCAAGTGTCAATAAATATCAGCAAGGTCATGAGGAAGTCAATAAACTCAAAGTCACAACACCTAGGAAGATCAAGGAGATTTTTTATTTAGTTTGATGTAATTTTCACCTAAAAACCATGTTTTTAGGTGAAAACATGATACTTTACTTTTAATTATCATCTTTATGTAATTTTATGTCATCATATGTAATAAATCACACTTCAGAAGCTGCTATCTCCACAAAGTTACTGCCCTACCCTTCAGAGAAGTTTTCCATAGATTTTTTTTTTCTAGAATCATGTTCTAAGTATATCCATTAGAAAGAGCCCGAAAAGATCTTTCCAACGGTATACTACACTCTCAAAACTGACTCCTGAATTGAAATTTATGCCTAAGTGAATAAAGCCCTCTATACCTTAACCCTTCCCCTTTTTCCCACCTTTCCCTTAAACTTTATGTGATTAAAGTTTAATATTTTCCTTTATAAAACCCTTATTTCCCTCATCCGATGGCAAAATTGCATTATTAAAATTTTTTAAAACACATATGCGATTTAGAAACCACTTCCCCTCATGCCCTTGAAACTTTATAATATAGTTAAACTTTTATATTATAAATACCCCCCCTTCAGTCGCAATTGCAATATACAAACCATTTCCCCTCCATACCTTTTAAACTTTATAATAAATTTTAAAATTTTATTATAAAACTAGCTGACCCAAATCCCTTTCCCTTTCCAGATCTGATCGCAATCGCAACATTTGAACGGTGCATACCGATGAAACCTTAGTGACTATGAAAACTCCGATGCGATTGGTTTAAGCCTGACCGTTGATTTGATCAATAATCCAACAGCCCACATACCATCGACACATTCAATTAATCTTCTTCGATTTAGTGCTCTCGATTGCATACACTCGATGAGATCCCAGCCATCGATCTTCCCATCTGATCGAATGGCCCATACTTCATTGGCACTTTTGTTCGATCCTCTCCGATTGACCCTTGTAAAAACTTCGATGCGAGTGCATTGATCCTGCCCGATTACACCTCTGCCGTTGATCGGTCCCCTCATCTCACGGCCTATACTACATCACTCTGTTGTAATCAGAAATTTCCTTTTGCACATTACACTTTGCCCCGCTCCCCTCCTGATTTCCAACTCCAATTAGTCTGGTCCCACTTTAAAACCTTTTCCGCCTGTTCAAATGAAAGAGGCTTTTTCCCTTTGTAATTCTTCAATTTCATTTTATTTTGTTTTATAAATATTTTTTCCTGTCCCTTATCCCCAAATCGCATCGACAAAGTCTCATTGTGTAATATGCCCACCCTAATTCCCCAATTCCAATTGCAATTGCACTACACCTCGGTCCCACCTTGATCCCTTTCCCCTTTTTAAAAGAAATTCGGTCTTTTCCTTTGTAAAAAATGAAAGACCATTTTCGTTTGTTTTCAAAGGGATTTCCCCGCTCTATTATTGTATTATCTCATCAGACCTTTCAAAATCACATCAGAGCTTTTGAGCCCTGTTCCAAATATATCCAACCCTCCGATTCCGATTGCAATGATGCCATCGCAACGTGTATTTCCAAATGTTTTATTATATATAGCATCCCCTTCCTCCCCTCCGATTGCGATTGTGATTGCGATGTGGACCCCACCTCCTTTCCCTTCACTCCTATTCATTGAAAAGGGATTTTTTCTTCATTAAAGGCATACAAGTCAGTTTTGATCTTCTCAAACGGATTTCTCGACATATATGAGATTTTTAGTAAAGAAAAGCAACAGTCAAAGGGCCGAGAGCTAATTATGAACCACAGAATCATTTCAGTTTGTCTTCTCCTATGTTTAAAGCAAATGTAATAGTGAAATTTTCAGATGTCCCGATATGTCTTACTGTTCCTTCTTTTCAGGGGCAGTGTGTTGGTTTCTTTCCCATATTCAGATTTCAGTTCTTGAGCTATTAAAACATCTTCCTTTTCTCTATGGATCTATTTCTACCACATTTCAGTCTATTTAATGTAATTTTGAACCATTTGTAAAGAAGTTTGTAAATCAGTAAGTAGGGGAAGTGTGAAAATCAAGGAGAATGCTTTGCGCTCTATTATAACAGTTTTGGACACGGAATTAATAAAGAGATGCAGCTCTAAATTTTGGGATCCATGTGGTATGAATTTTAGCACTTGTCCTCTCCTTTGTGTTCATATGTAGATTTTTTATATTCACCTTTCATCCATAAACATTTCCGATTGAATGCTTTCAAGATAGATAGGTAGAATCCATTCTTATGCTCTTCCTTGGGAAATCATTCAATATTCTGTGTTTTCTTCTATTTGAAAAGGATCCATCTCCTATGCCCTTTTCAGCTCCTCACCAGAATTTCCATTCCATCATTATTTAAATTTAATTGCTAAATTTCCTGCCTACCTTGCCCCATGAAATAACCTGTATCCTTGATTTGATTCCCCGATTCAAACTGTCACATTTGTCCCATACATCCCTGAAAAATTCATTTATTAAAACATTTTCCCATTATTATACCTAGCCTAAAATCAGTTTCGTTGTTGTATTTTGTTGAATATCCTTTTACGGAGAGAGCCCTCTCCTGACCTTCTAGGGCTAGCTACAAGGCTGAGCGTGGTTTAGATGTTACCCTGACTTGCCTTTTTCAGCCTGAGGTTCAAATCAGGCGTTAACATTTATGGCGACTCCACTAGGGACTCGATTTGACTATCTTCGAGCTCATGTTCTCGGCACTTGAACTAAATGTGTTTATTCTGTTTTAAAAGAAGGTCATAGTCAGGCCCTGTGTGAATAAAGAATATTCAAACTTCTGTCTAAGGTTAAACCCTGGTTATAGAGAACGCGACAATCCCTTACAAATATCTGTTGTCAAAGTAAAAAGCTTTGTTCTGTTGCCGGCGGAGTAAATATTAGTGGGACACAGCCATTGATTTAATGCGAGGAGTTAAAGTGTCAAACCACAGTGAGAAACTTGAGTTAAGGCGTAGTTTGTTTACCAAAAACGGGTTTCAGAAACCAATACCGCCTTTGTCACGTCACTTTTGGCCCGGAGTGAAACCATGGCAAAAAAATGTGATCCAGTAATATAAGGGCACTTCATCTCCCAAATACCACCCATATCATGAAAATTTTATGTGTTAACCCTCAGCCTTTGAAAAAATGTGAAATTGACAAGGATCGTTTGATCTGGAGAACGATAGATCTGACGACAATCGCACAGGGAAGTGCACGAGCGATAACTTGAGGTATGGTCCAGCGGTTTTGCATTATTAAATATTTATTTAATTCACAAAAAGGCAAATAATGGGTGTGTGGGCCCCTGTTGAATGAAATGTATGTCGCGTTGGTAGAATAAATGTGTTTTATGATATAATTTCGAATGTTTGAGGTTCTTAAGCGAATAGGGCCATTGTTATAATATTTTCATATTATGACTAGAGTGATAAGGTTTGCCTAAATGTTTTAAGTGTGTTCCCATGTATCACATGAACCTTTAAAGGATTTGTTTGAGAAGTTTGAATATTATTGCAAAGCGAACATTGTTGAAGAACTTTTGGAGGGGAATATAATTACAAGCACTTATTCCAAAGATCCACGGTCATAATATATTTTTGGTATCAGAGCATAAAGATAGATCACCCTAGTAATATTTTCCTTGTAAAGTCCTGGACTCTGGAAGACGATGTTCAAAGTTTGCTAGGTTAATATTGTAAAATAGAAATTTAACCACACTAGCTTCAAGAAGATACACAAGGGCCTGTTAAGTCTCTGTAATAAGCAAGATTGGCAAAAGTCCGATCACAGAGTTAACATCATTTCAACCAACTTTGGGATTCTAGGATCTAGCCCTCCTAAATCCGAAGAGGGATCTCTCCAATAGGTACAAAGATGAATTTTTCTTTGGGGTTTGGAGTAGTGATATTAGGCTAGTTATAAAGACCAAGGGTTTTGTTTTGTTTGGATGGTTGAAACATAATGGCTGTTAGAAGCGGAAAGATCTGTATGAAAATAGGCTCACAAGTGAGAAGTTGCAAGCAAGAAGAGTAAGTTTCGGTCAAGAAAAGAAAGATAATTGCAGGTTTTCAGTCCATTGGTCTATGGAGTCATAATAGGATTTAATTGGAACAGCAAGAGGCAAGAGTGGTCTATGGGGCAAGTCATCTATGTCTAAGGATCTCTTTTAAAGTTTGATTTGTGGAATGGAATGGTACATCAAGAAGGGGAAATAACAGATGCAGAACAAAGAGTAGCCCAGGATCTGGTAAGTACTTTGAAACTAGCCAGCCTTTGACCAGGCACTTAAGAAAAACATGAAAACACAGAATGGCCTAAGATCTGATAAGTACTTTGAAACT
>JAXQQM020085349.1:0-213689 GCA_034641835.2 Pinus albicaulis
CCTTGTTAGAGTCAGCCTTTGCAGCCTTCCTTCAGTGATCAAACATGCTCTTACAAAGTTATTTTAAGGTGCCAAGGTCAAATTTTGTCATTTCAATAAGTCTTCAAGCAAAATTTGGTCACTAGGCATTAGGTCTAGGGTTTGTTTTCACTCCTTCCAAAGTTGTCCAAGTGTCGGTCCATGTCACCATTCAGCTGAGTGAACCATCATTCAGAGAGTTTTCATCATCATGTCAAGTTCCGTTGGGTCATTCTACACCTCGTTCATGCTTCAGTTGTGCCTAGGAAAGGTCCATTTCCCTCTCCTAGGGTTTTGGAGGAAATTTCTCTTGGATGGTCAAATCATCGGAAAAACTTGTATCCTGATGTTCACACACCCTTCCCTATACTTAATTCACCTTATTAAACACTTCCCATCACTAAGATCCCCCAAATTCCTCATTTTTGCACAAACCCTAGTTTCTTGCCACAACTTGGCAATTTTCTAGGCAAGGCCTGTGTTTCACCCTTTTGGACCCCTTCCCCTCACTCAATATCTATTATTCCACTTTCCCCTGCTTCCTAACATCCCTCCCTACTTCCAAAAATTTCCCCAAGAATTTAGAAGCCCCCTATCCCCTTCATTTCGCTTCATTTCGACAAAATTCCTTGTTTCACACATCGGGGTAAGTTTCACTCAAAAGATGTTTCAGAGCAATCAAAGATGAATTTTGGAAAACTGAGAGAGGTTTTTGTCCACAACATCCCAAGGAAGAAAAACCTCCTTCACTTTTTACACAGGTATCATGGTTTTAGAGAAATGTCAAAAATACCGTTGCCTCAGGAGAATTGAATGCACCTCTGAAGTGACCTTGGGAAAATCAATATTTCTCCTAGAATGGTTGGCCAAATGACTTTCTTGATGATTTAAATGATAACTAGACAGAAATAACTTTCCAATGAGCTATCATGAGCTCAATTTGGAGTTGAGGAAGACCTTCAAAAGTTGACTGCAACAGCGCTCTGCCTTGAGGCAGCCTCATTCTGCTCATTTTGACTAGTGTTGGGAGATTTGATTTTTGACAGGGTAAATGGAATCCAAATTGCATAATTCCACTTGTGTTGGAAATTAGACTCCAATAGATTTCCAACGAGCTATCACACGCCCGATTTGGACACCGGGAAGGCCTCCAAAGCTTTCTGCAAAATGCACTATGTGGCAAGAGGGAACAGGAGCGACCCACCTGGGCAGAGCGACCCACCTGGGCATTTTTCATAGTGTAAATTTGCACAGGAGCGACCCACCTGGGCAGAGCGACCCACTCATCAACAGAGGTCCAAAAAATCATTTTGAGCGCCCAGTCTTGTTTGGGATTGCTTCAACTGGCCTTCAAACAGGTTTCTATTAATTGCTTGATGTTTTTGAATGCATTGGTGGCATCATTGGTGGTTTCAAACGTTTCAAACGGAGGATTTAAACCCCACAGTCATAGCATGATCGTTTTCAGGGTTTTAAAATGAAAATGAATGGTTGCATGAGTTTGTTTTCTATCTTATGTCAGTAATACATTCAGCCTTGCCATATATTATCAAAACCATATTGTTCTCATGCCCATTATGCCATTGTGACCATTGCTATTATTATACCATGTTTAAAACCTTTGTTCCATGGTGACTGTGGTTGTATTATGTCTCACTGCCCAATGTAAAAACATTCTCATGACTTTGTTCCAAACTGCCCATTGACACCTTTGTTGTTATTACTCATAGACAAACACATTCTATTGATGCCATGCTCTCCTTTGATAAGATTTGTTCAATATTTTGAAAGTTGCCCGCTCCCTTTGATCAAAGTTTCACTTGCATTTGAACACAGAGATTGTGCCTCTTTTCCAATCCATCTAAAACAGAGATTTTATCCATGGTTTGTTTCCTTATGGTGCTTTGACGGTGGGAATATTGGTTGGGTGTTGAAACACACTTCATAACTTTGTTTGCACTGCTTTCATATCAGTATACATAGTGCCAAAAGCTTGGTCAGAGCCATGTCGGAGACAGAGTCAGAATATGAGCTAGGGTCAGGCAGTGATTCGGTGACTGAAGGTAATGTGCCACGGGGGTCTCACAGAGATCACAGAAGTGGTAATCATCGCAGAGAGGAGCCTACTTCTTTGGCTCGATTGCAGGCATGTCCATTAGCTATGGATTGTTTCCGATATTTGTCATGTTTCAGATTTTGTGAGATGGTTGCACAAACCCGGCCTCATCGTGAATTGGCCCGTCTGTTTGTTCTTCATTTACGGGATGGTCGGGTAAGCCTTGCTGGGGTTGATTTCATTGTATCACCCTTGACTATTGCTCAAGCCACTGGTATACCGAACATGGGTGAGGAATGGAACAAGGGTCAGCAGTTAGAGAAATTTCACTATGAGCCATACATTAAAACTGGATATATGGCTTACTTGAGCAAAGTTTTTCCATTCAGATTCTTGAGAGATGAGTATGCACCGCTCATGAAGCTCATCATTCAGTATTTTAGTTGTGAGGGCAGGTATGCTCGTCTTTTCGCGTACCATATTCGTTTGTTGATGCACTTCACAAGGGTACGTATGATGAATATTCCGTATTTCATACACCGCAACATAGAGAGGATGGTGACATTTGTGCAGAAGAAGACGAGCCCAGTGCAGCAGTACAGGAGTATATATCATTTCTCTTTGATCAAAATCTTGGTGTCACATCAGTTGGCAGAGCAGGGCATCACTTGGGAGGATTTCATTTCTAGAGACTTTTTCAGAGTGCCACAGCAGCCTCCCGAGGCAGTTTATGATGCAGGAGAGCCCTCACACCAGCCGGACATGCTTGAGGTTGAGCATATCGTCACTCCTTTAGTTCAGACATATCAGCGAGGCCACGGGGCCTTATTTGCAGCGACTTTTGGTGCTCACGCAGGGTGGGGGGGTCTGCCGACTTCATCGTAGCGGCGTGTCGTCCGGGGAAAGGGTTACCTCTTGAGTAGATGGGGGTACAAGGTGAGAGAGGAGCCCATGCATGATGAGGGCCCATCGGGGACGGACATGTGAATGTTGATGTTGATACAGGGCTCTCTGGCTCGGGCGAAGTCATCCGGGGAGCAGTGAGAATGACTGACTGAAAGACCAATTGCGAAGGCTCAGTGGGTGATTAACTATTTGGAGCGGCGCAACAAACAGCTTGAGGATGAGCTCACATTTTATGAGGTGCGCCAAATCCGTGAGGACAGACAGTGGAATCGAAAGAGACCCGGTGACATGACACCAGCTGACAGAGATACTGTACTCACGCGGGTGAATATACATCTGGAGAAGTTGTTGGCGAAGGCCAATCGAGACAAATACATGCTTTGCCACATGAAAGGCCATTACTGGGCTCGCATGCATGTTTGCAAAGCGAGGATGAAGATCATGAAGAGGAGGTTGCGCAAGGCACTGCGACGGCGGAAAAGGCCTAATCCACTTTGGATTTTGGCCGAGGCTTCATTGACTGGGCAGGACACATGATGGAGGACCTCCGCTCTGAATTTGGGCAAATTCGGAAAAAATTTTGTCATTTTCAAATTTTTGGTCTAAAAAACATGTTTTGCAGTTACGTGGGTCGCGCGCTCATGCGCTCACTTTTTTTCGGGACACTTGCTGGAGGAGATTTTTACATTTTTGGATTTTTCATGGTTAATTATGCATCCTCTGAAGTCAACTTAGCATTTCAACAAAATCTGGATGGTCAAACAGCTCAAAAACACCATGAAAACCACCTTGCTGCCACCTTTTGCACCAGCAGGGAGTACTTCTGGGAGATTGAGGATTTGGAGGGTCAAATCAACTCCAAATTCAGAAATTCTACTTGGGTTGGAAATTAGACATCCAGGGCTTTCCAACGAGCTATCATGAGCTCAATTTGGATGCCGGGAACTACCTCAAATTCAGCCTGGAACATGAGCGACCCACACAGTTCAGGAGCGACCCACCTGGAAATGTTTCTGAATTTTCAGCTGCCAGCTCAGTATTTCGCCTATTATGGACCAGTTTTGCTTGAGGATAGAATTTTTGGGTTTTTATGATGTAAATGTATATTGGGCATGTAAATTTGGCTTGTTTTTATCTCTTCTAGAAGATTCACTCTCAAATGAGTAAAAAATCATGTAATGGATCAGTTTCCACTCTTTTAGAGGCAAGTTGTTAGCTGCCTAGATTGTAGTTTCATGATTAGAATTGGTTGAAACTGATCCCTGAAGAGGGAATTCGACCCCTAGAGGTGGGGAAAGGTGTTAGAGTGATCTATATATTGTAATTTCTCAATCATTTTCGGAGGTTGGAGAGGTTGGACTCTTGGGATACTTTTGATATCATTGTACATACTTTTCATATTTTGGCTAAGGAAAGATCAGGGGTTTTGCGGCACTTGTTGGGATCCTTGTGGTGTTCTGTTCTTGATGATGTTTCTTCTTTGTTTACTATAAGTTTCTTCATGTTTAATGTATGCCATCCTTTCATTATGCTTCTGAACTAAATTGAATGAGTGATTAAGGTTGAATCCATTGTTTATAGTGCTTAGCCTTTGAATTCAGTTAGTTCTATATGTTTTCAGCTGTTTGGAGAGGATCCAAGTTCTTCTTTGCCCTCTTCAGCTCCTCCTCGGTCTTATCTATCCATATATCCAATTTAAAGCATCAAGATCATCACCTACCTCACCCCAACTTGAACTCTGCAAAGGTCTGACCTTATCCCCGGACCCAAAACTTGTTTTCCCATTACTCCAGCGAAAAACCAAAAATCAAAAATCAAACATACCTATCTCTTTACTAGCCTAAAATCAGTTCTTATTGTAAGTCATCTCGCATCCTATTGCTCATTTTCTTGAGATTGACGGAGAGAGCCCTCTCCTGTCCTCGTAGGGCTAGCTACGAGGCTGAGCGTGGTTTGATGTAGCCTTGAGTTTACTTCATTTCAGCCTGAGGTAGATTTGAGCACTAACATAGTGGCGACCATACTGGGGAGAAACTCAAAATGTTTGTTTGTTATAGACGGAGTCTGAAGTCACGCCAGGTAGCCTTCGAAACGCTGTTGCTATGCATCAGCGAAGTAGATAAACGCTGCTTCAGTCGATCTCCGGTATAACTTGTAATCGTAGTACTTAACTTATAAATTGCCCCAGTACGTGTATCAAGTTCAGATCTGATGGTTAATGGTGAACAACGGTCAGACATAAGAAGGCTGAAATCATTCACTTGGCGACTTCATTCACTGAACAAATCCAGAAATCGATGCTTCATGGTGAATTCACTGCAGCGAGATCAGTAGCTGTGAGATTTTCAAGATGGACCGAATCACGAGAAGATACGCTCCCATGAGCCGAGACCACATTCCAGGTTTTCCGAATAAGATGCCCAAGGTAGATTGGTCAAGTAATCTGCCTACTTTTAACGATAATGGTAAGAAAGATGCTGCTTTGCATTTGGTTATATTTCACATGCATATTCGCAAGTTGAAAGTAGCTTTTCCTGAAGATTGTTTGATGAAGATATTCCTGGCCACTCTGGAAGGTGAAGCTCAGTCTTGGTATGAAAATTTGCCGCCGTCTTGTATTTATTGTTTAAAGGATTTTCATGCCCTGTTCATTGAAAGATATCAAGTATCTTATCCATCGTTAAATTTAGTTCATGATTGTTGCAAACATGTTTCTACTTTTATTGAAAGCCTTGAGAAATATTATGAAGATGATAATTTCATGGATGATGAGATCATGGAAGCCCTGTATGAAAATCCATTTCAGCAGCATAAAGACGATCATGAAAATTTGCAGTAGGATCAAGATCTTAGTACGGTAGAAAATGAAGCCATTTTGCATGTTGACAGTGAACAGGAATTACATGAAATGGATCAGCAATATGAGGAAAGTTTGTATACTCCTTCACTTGAAATCAATGAAGACAATCACTGTTTGAGCAAAAGAAAACAAAAGGTATTATCTCCTCTGTCTGAAGATGAGATAGATCAGCTATTGAAAGGTCATGTTCTAGCTCAAGTTAACGCAGATCCGCAGTGTGCACACGGTCCAGAAGGTGATGGTGAAACTTCTTCCTTTTCTGAAAAGGATGACAGTCTTGTAAGCAGCTTTATAGATCAGCAGGTTGAAGATGTCTATATGGCTGAAGATGATGAGAGAGAAGAGCTTGTTTCAGATCTGCCCACAGAAGAAGACAGCATGCCGGAAATTCAAGTTTCAAATGCAGATTGCGATAATGTCCACTCAGTCATATCAGATCCAGATTCAGATTGTAATGACCAAGCATACCTTGTACCGAATCCTGAAAAGGAGAGTTTTACTGTTGAGATCATAGACATAATTTTTGATTCAAATGTTGTCAGTTCATCAGAACAGAGTCTTCATAAAGAGGTAATCCAATCAGTTGATGTACGACAAGATGGGATCTTCATTCAAGTAAGTGAAACAGTTCCTTTGGATGAATTTATGGTAGATGATAGAGATATCATGTTTGAGCATCAAGAATCAGCTCAAGTTTCTTTCCTTATGATTGATAATGAAAATCCAGCTGTCCTATCATTTGAAGATGACCTATCATATTTTCAGAGTACCAAAGATCAAAACATTCCGGATTGCCATTCATTTTCTTCATATGTCTCATGTGTTGAAATGTTTTCTCAAGAAGAGATATGCTCATCTACCTGTTCAGAATTTTTTGAAGCCCAGGAACATATTGTTACTGAAGTACATGATGAAGGAAGATCAGAATTAGAAGCAGGAGAAAAGGACACCATGTTCTTTCAGCAGGAGGTAAATCTTCATGTTTTTCATGATCCATTGGAAAAATTGTTACAGTCAGCAGTAAAGGTCAGTATTGCAATGTTCAGTGATGAAGGAGATCATGGTCAGCTATGTTTTTGGATGCTCAGTTATCAGTTTGTATTGTTGACCATTAGATTTGATCGGGAGAATCAGTCAAGAAGCCATCTGCTTGACTGGTTACATTGGAAAGCCAATTATACATGATTGTACATATTTCATTGGTATGCAGGTGGTTGTCATCATGATTCCAAATCTTGATGGACTGCTGCCTTTTTTTCAAAAGCTTGGTAAAGTTTTGTTTTAATTCAGTCATGAGTCATTTGTGTTTGGTCTGTTGAGTCAGTTTTTTCAAGTTATTTCAGTTTGCCATTGAGTCAAGTTTCAGTCAAGTTTCATTCAGTTTTCAGTCAAGTTTTCATTCAATAAATGTGTCAAAGGTTTTGGGTTATCCGTTCAAATAATGATTCCATAGCCCAATGGATGGAGGCACTGTCTGCTCTCCCAAAGTTCTACGGTTCTTGGCACCTCCACGGAGCTGGAGCTACCATCCCCATTGGAGCCAATGTTAGAGTCAGCCTTTGCAGCCTTCCTCCAGTGATCAAACATGCTCTTACAAAGTGATTTTAAGGTGTCAAGGTCAAATTTTGTCATTTCAATAAGTCTTCAAGCAAAATTTGGTCACTAGGCATTAGGTCTAGGGGTTGCTTTTACTCCTGTCAAAGTTGTCCAAATGTCGGTCCATTTCACCATTCAGCTGAGTGTACCATCATTCAGAGGGTTTTCATCATCATGTCAGGTTCCATTGGGTCATTTTACATCTTTTTCATGCTTCAGTTGTGCCTTGGTAAGGTCCATTTCCCTCTCCTAGGGTTTTGGAGGTAATTTCTCTTGGATGGTCAAATCGTCGGAAAAACTTGTATCCTGATGTTCACACACCTTCCCCTATACTTAATTCACCTTATTAAACACTTCCCATCACTGAGATCCCCCAAATTCCTCATTTTTGCACAAACCCTAGTTTCTTGCCACAACTTGGCAATTTTCTAGGCTAGGCCTGTGTTTTGCCCTTTTGGACCCCTTCCCCTCACTCAATCTCTATGATTCCACTTTCCCCTGCTTCCTAACATCCCTCCCTACTTCCCAAAATTTCCCCAAGAATTTAGAAGCCCCCTATCCCCTTCATTTCGCTTCATTTCGACAAAATTCCTTGTTTCACACATCGGGGTAAGTTTCACTCAAAAGAGGTTTCAGAGCAATAAAAGATGAATTTTGGAAAACTGTGAGAGGTTTTTGTTCAACACATGCCAAGGAAGCAAAACCTCCTTCACTTTTTACACAGGTATCATGGGTTTGGAGAAACGTCAACAATACCGTTGCCTCAGGAGAATTGAATGCACCTCTGAAGTGACCTTGGGAAAATCAAGATTTCTCCTAGCATGGTTGGCCAAATGAATTTCTTGATGATTTAAATGATAACTAGACAGAAATAAATTTCCAATGAGCTATCATGAGCTCAATTTGGAGTTGAGGAAGACCTTCAAAAGTTGACTGCAACAGCGCTCTGCCTTGAGGCAGCCTCATTCTGCTCATTTTGACTAGTGTTGGGAGATTTGGTTTTTGACAGGGTAAATGGAATCCAAATTGCATAATTCCACTTGTGTTGGAAATTAGACTCCAATATATTTCCAACGAGCTATCACACGCCCGATTTGGACACCGGGAAGGCCTTCAAAAGCTTCCTGAAAAATGCACTATGGGGCAAGAGCGACCCACCTGGGCAGAGCGACCCACCTGGGTTATTTCTGCAGTGTAAACTTACAAGGTGAGCGACCCACGCATCAATAGAGGTTCAAAAATTCATTTTGAGCGCCCAGTCTTGATTGGATCGCTCTCATCGGCCTTCAAACAGGTTTTTTGCAATTGCTTGATGTTTTTAATGCGTTGGTGGCATCATTGGTGGTTTCAAACGTTTCAAACGGAGGATTTAAAACCCCACAGTCATAGCATTATCGTTTTCAGGGTTTTAAAATGAAAATGAATGGTTTCATGAGTTTGTTTTCTATCTTATGTCAGTAATACATTCAGCCTTGCCATATATTATCAAAACCATATTGTTCTCATGCCCATTATGCCATTGTGACCATTGCTATTATTATACCATGTTTAAAACCTTTGTTCCATGGTGACTGTGGTTGTACTATGTCTCACTGCCCAATGTAAAAACATTCTCATGACTTTGTTTCAAACTGCCCATTGACACATTTGTTGTTATTACTCATAGACAAACACATTCTATTAATGCCATGCTCTCCTTTGACTAGATGAGTTCAAACTTTTGAAGGTTGCCTGCTCCTATTTGGTCAAAATTTCATTTGCATTCAAAACAGAGATGCTGCCTTTTTTAGTCCTTTTAAAGCTGAGATTTTATCCATGATTTGATTCCTTGATGGTGCTTTGACGGTGGGAATATTGGTTGGGTGTTAAAATATACATCCTAATTTTGTTTGCACTGCTTTCATATCAGTATACACATTGCCAAAAGCTTGGTCAGAGCCATGTCGGAGACAGAGTCAGAATATGAATTAGGGTCAGGCAGTGATTCGGTGACTGAAGGAAATGTGCCACGGGGGTCCCGCAGAGATCATAGAAGTGGTGATCATCGCAGAGAGGAGCCTACTTCTTTGGCTCGGTTGCAGGCATGTCTATTAGCTATGGATTGTTTTCGATTTTTGTCATGTTTCAGATTTTGTGAGATGGTTGCACAAACCCGGCCTCATCGTGAATTGGCCCGCCTGTTTGTTCTTCATTTACGAGATGGTCGGGTAAGCCTTGCTGGGGTTGATTTCATTGTATCACCCTTGACTATTGCTCAAGCCACTGGTATACCGAACATGGGCGAGGAATGGAACAAGGGTAAGCAGTTAGAGAAATTTCACTATGAGCCATACATTAAAACTGGATATATGGCTTACTTCAGAGCAGTTTTCCATTAGGTTCTTGAGAGATGAGTATGCAGCTCATGAAGCTCATCATTCGATATTTTAGTTGTGAGGGGGTAACCTGCGTCTTTTTGTACCATATTCGTTTCTTTGATGCACTTCACAAGAATCGTATGATGAATATTAGAGTATTTCATACACGCAACATAGAGGATGGTGACATTTCAACACCGCAAGAACGCCCGGTGCGGCGGTACGAGTAGAGAATTTCGCTTTGATCAAAATCATGGAGTGTCACATGGATTAGCGGGCTTGAGGACATCTTGGGAGGATTTCATTTCTAGAGACTTTTTGAGTGCCCACGGCGGCCTCTGAGACAGTTCATGATGCGGAGAGCCTTCACCATTGGGACATGCTTGAGGTTGAGCATATCAACACTCCTTGGTTGGTTTATATCGTAGGCCACGGGGCCTTATTTGCGACGACACAGTGCTATCTCCACGTGAGGTGGAAGGGGTCCTGCCGACTTCATCGACACGGCGAGTATTATCTCCACATGATGTGGAAAGGGTCTCACCTATTTCTTCAGTACAGGTACAGGTACAAGACAGGGGCAAGAGGCCCATGCATGATGAAGGCCCATCAGGAGGCCGGGATACAGATTTCGCAGTCATTGATGTTGATACGAGCTCTCCTAGCTCGAAGCTGAGGGAAGTCATCCAGGAGCAAAGGGCCGAGAATGACCAGCTGAAAGACCAATTGCAGAAGGCTCAGTGGGTTATTAACTATTTGGAGCAGCGCAACAAACAGCTTGAGGATGAGCTCACATTTTATGAGGTACGCCAAATCCGTGAGGACATACAGTGGAATCGAAAGAGACCCGGTGACATGACACCAGCTGACAGAGATACTGTACTCACGCGTGTGAATATCCATGCAGAGGATTTTGGCGAAGGTAATCGAGACAAAGACATGCTTCGCCACATGAAGGCCATTGCGGGCTCGCATGCATGTTTGCAAAGCGGGGATGAAGATCATGAAAGAGGAGGTGCATGAGAACCTTTGCGACGGCGGAAAAGGCTAATCCACTTCAGTTTGGCGAGCTGTGGCCGGGACACATGATGGAGGACCTCCGCTCCGAATTTGGGCAAATTCGGAGAAAATTTTGTCATTTTCAAATTTTTGGTCTAAAAAACAGGTTTTGCAGTTACGTGGGTCGCGCGCTCATGCGCTCACTTTTTTTCGGGACACTTGCTGGAGGAGACTTTTACATTTTTGGATTTGTCATGGTTAATTATGCATCCTCTGAAGTCAACTTAGCATTTCAACAAAATCTGGATGGTCAAACAGCTCAAAAACACCATGAAAACCACCTTGCTGCCACCTTTTGCACCAGCAGGGCGTACCTCTGGGAGAATGAGGTTTTGAAGGGTCAAATCAACTCCAAATTTAGAAATTCCACTTGGGTTGGAAATTAGACATCCAGGGCTTTCCAACTAGCTATCATGAGCTCAATTTGGATGCCGGGAACTACCTCAAATTCAGCCTGAAACATGAGCGACCCACACAGTTCAGGAGCGACCCACCTGGAAATTTTTCTGAATTTTCAGCTGCCAGCTCAGTATTTCGCCTATTATGGACCAGTTTTGCTTGAGGATAGAATTTTTGGGTTTTTATGATGTAAATGTATATTGGGCATGTAAATTTGGCATGTTTTTATCTCTTCTAGAAGATTCACTCTCAAATGAGTAAAAAATCATGTAATGGATCAGTTTCCACTCTTTTAGAGGCAAGTTGTTAGCTGCCTAGATTGTAGTTCCATGATTAGAATTGGTTGAAACTGATCCCTGAAGAGGGAATTCGACCCCTAGAGGTGGGGAAAGGGGTTATAGTGATCTATATATTGTAATTTCTGAGGCATTCTACAGGTTGGACTCTTGGGATACTTTTGATATCATTGTACATACTTTTCATATTTTGGCTAAGGAAAGATCAGGGGTTTTGCGGCACTTGTTGGGATCCTTGTGGTGTTCTTTTCTTGATGGTGTTTCTTCTTTGTTTACTGTAAGTTTCTTCATTTTTAATGTATGCCATCCTTTCATATGCTTCTGAACTAAATTGAATGAGTGATTAAGGTTGAATCCATTGTTTACAGTGCTTAGCCTTTGAATTCAGTTAGTTCTATATGTTTTCAGCTGTTTGGAGAGGATCCAAGTTCTTCTTTGCCCTCTTCAGCTCCTCCTCGGTCTTATCTATCCATATATTCAATTTAAAGCATCAAGATCATCACCTACCTCGCCCCAGCTTGAACTCTGCAAAGGTCTGACCTTATCCCCGGACCCAAAACTTGTTTTCCCATTACTCCAGCGAAAAACCAAAAATCAAAAATCAAACATACCTATCTCTTTACTAGCCTAAAATCAGTTCTTATTGTCAGTCATCTCGCATCCTATTGTTCATTTTCTCGAGATTGACGGAGAGAGCCCCTCTCTGTACTGTTAGGGCCCAGGACTACGGGCCGAGCGTGGTTTGATGTAGCCTTCGAGTTTTATTATTCAACTGTGAGGTGAGTTGACGCTAACACACCTCAAAACAAACTTACACCTCAACTTTTCTTCACCCGGGGATAAAATTCAATTCACCTCCCCCGACAATGATGCAAAATATGTTAGTACGAGGAACCACTCCTTGACTACAAAAGGAGTAAGTCTTACACATCATAGTTCGTTTCAAATTTAAAGGGTTTTGAGTGGTGGGAGGGCTTCTCAAAGAGCTTTAAATGATCTTTTATTCTTTAATACTTTCATGCATTTGGTAAGTTGTGGAAAGTATAAATTGTATGGGTAAATTGGTAGTATAGAGACAAAGTATATAAAAAATGAAAAGGAGATGGATAGCTGATGGTTATATGAAGTATTCATATCCTAAATTAGTCACATAGCTATAATGATGTCTTTACACAAACTTTGTTTTACGTAAAGTTAAAAAAAATTATAAAGTGAATTACATGCATAAAGTATTTAATACTTATGATATCTTCACTAACCTACTCCATCTAACATATATGATTTGCGGGAAGCTAGAAAGCATATAATTTACTATTAAATATTTTAACGAGTTTAGTACTCTCACACCTTACTAGTTGTTGCAACTCATAAATTAGAATAAATTAACAAAAGAGAGAAACACGCCATGCATTAGATAGTTCTTGAGTCACATAATCCTCAGGCATAAAGTGCAAAAAAAGATTTTCTTTATTATGTTAAATCTTCAAGTAGACCAACATCAAGCACTGAAATGGTATATATAGAAAAATTTTTAATCCACCTCTTCTAAAATAGAAACACTACTCTTAACATTACATTAGTGTGCAGGGACGTAAAACCATATCCCATGACAATCTAATTGAAAATATAGATGTAAATGAAAGAAGAAGATAGTTTGAGTTCATGACTAGCCAATTATCTTTGACATATTCATACACTTACCTGTTGATTTGTCTCCTCATGTCTTTAAGTTTCTTAAATAACCACGTATATTCATTAAATATGACCTCCAACAACCTCATAACTACTTATCACCACTTTGATATATCCCCATTTGGGTCCTGAGTCCTTATCTTTCTGGTGGCTTGCAATTTTGCTGACAGATGTCAAAAATCATTTAATACGGGCGTTCTTGGAAAATCTGGACAAAAACAATAGCTGATACTGGCCTTAATGTTGCTAGAATTACTGATAAAAACTTTGTTTCCTTTTCGAAAAATTACTTGCCTACCAAACACTTGAAAAACTTGTGCATACTTATACTTTGATATTTGAGCTTTTTAAATTTATGATAAATAAAAAAGGTATTTTATTAGAAGCCCTTATCTTTCTTCCATGTGGGATGCGGCTTAAGTAGCTTGTCAAGTACGATTTGCTATGTCGTGATCTTGATCTTGTGGTTCTCGTGCCTGCTTCTTTGGCGGTGGCCTTTTCTTCTTTGAAGCCTTTTTGGATCTTTCTTCTTTTGGATGTTTCTGCTCCTAGAGTTTTGTTTTTTATCTTTCTTGGTCTCATTAGTCTTTAACCCTTCATAATTTCCTTTTACATCGATGAACTCTACAACAAACTTGGATTGTGCGGAGCCTTACACTTAAGCACGAACTTGTTGTTGTCTCTGGTATGTATTTTTAAATTTTCCTGAGGTTTAGTCTCTCTTTCTTTCTCTTTCTCAGTTTCTGCATACATCTTTGAAAGGGCTCTTCATCGGAATTACAGGTTGATGTTATTTACCATGAGTTTTCTCTTGAATTTGAATCTTAGATTTGTGCCTTATACTTTATATTTTTGCGGTTCCGGACGTTCCTCTTCAAGCTTTCATTCTTACAATTCTTGAATAGTAGGAGGTACTATCTTCATGGATTTAAGGATTAAGCCTACTGATGAGCTCTTTGTATATCCAACTTACTCTCAACCTTGATTGAAGGATTATTTTATTTTAACTCTTGGCCTTATAGGATATTCTCCTTCGGCCTTTCTCATCTTTGTTTTTAAGACTAAGGGTGTTGTTGCTGATTGGAGATAGTTGAAGGCTGGAGGAGTAAGTGTATGTTGGCACTTCCCTATAAGAAAATAAATGGTCCCATGTTTGATTTCTTCTATCATACTCCTTCTTGACCTGCCTTTAGGAATCTTGACGATACAAGTTGTAAATGCAGACGACGGTATGTGTTTGAATCCTAGCGGACATATTTTCGGGCTCTTCATCAAAAAGTATAGAGTTGAGGGTATTCATACATGCAACATGAAACAAAAATATCATATGATAAAACACTACGGTATACCTCCTCTCACGAGTGAGGTAAATTTTGATGATTTTAACAATTTTTGCCATTCATTTTTAAGGAAACTATTGGGAATTCCTTTGGCCCAATTGGGATATTTGTGTCCATCTTTGAGGAAAATGTTGAGGTCTCCTCTAGTGATGATTTCAACTTTAACCCACCTTTATCCTTCTTCGAAATTTTGAATTCATAGCAATTGAATTTATTGATACCTATAATATAAGACCATAAATGGTTTCTTGGAAATTGTCCATTGAAATAATTTTCAAACTCCCCAAGCAGGCTATTCCTAGGTGAGAGCTTCCTAGTCACGAGCATAAGTCACATTTTTACTTGAAAAAACAAAATTCTCAATTAGTTGTATCCACTAGGCCAAACTCCTTATGGTTCAATTCATTTTAGATTTCCTCCTCTTGTATTCATCTTCGGTAATTAATAAGTATGTTTTACGAAATATGATAAGTGGCAAAGCTAAGAAGAGCTCGACCGAACATGTGTTGATGTGTATTCTGAGATACGCCCGAGGCTCTCAAGACTTCTTCCTCAGAAATTTGCACCTCGAAAAATCGTTCTCAATAGTTAAGCTCTTTATTTGATAGTCTTCCTTATTTGTCGGAGATTTAGGACATCTACACTACCTTCTTGCATGCGAAGATTTTCATTATGGTAATTATCCTGGAATATATCATGCACCAAGTGATAGAAATTATCTTTGTTCATTTGACCATGTAGCTTCATATAACATGTTGCGTGTGTCTTGGGGTCCCGGCGGATCTCAGTGGAAGTCACCTCAGCAGCATGTTGATTGTTGACCTAAATTTACGGCAACATATATGCATGACCAACCAAACGATCATCGTAAGGCTTGTGTATCCATGATATTTTCAATCGATAATCACTTGATTTAACATGAATCTAAACCAACTCATCGACGGACGGGACGGGATCAATGGGCGCTATGTTAACACTGAAATTGACACCTAGACACTACATATATAAACATGACTTAAAATTAACATAGTGATGCGCCACTCCTATCAAGTGACTTAAAACATAATAAAAATATTTAAAATGTATTTTAAACAAGAAAACATGGCTTGACACAAAGCGGATGCGATTATATTTTATGTTTTTAAAACGGGGAAGTTACGAGAATTTTCGATAACATCGAGATTAAGAGAAAAACGGACAAACATAATTAAAGCAAGTTGTCGAGAAAAGGGCTAAAATAGGTGCTACCATAAATTTGGGGTAGTGATCAATTTTTCAAAAATTTTACAAAATCTAGTCCCTAAAAACAAAAAAACTAAAATGGACTCATGACTTAGAAAATTTGTGCTAATAGTATCATGGCGCAGGATCCCTTTCCATCAAACATCCTCATATCGATATTTGGAATATTGTGGGTCTTGATCCAACAATAGAGTTTATGAAATCATGGCTAGTATTTATTTTTCTATCATCATGAGTTACTTGTACTACCTTCTCTCCATTAGGAATCATTTCTTGCTTGACTTTGTCCTTCTTCCTTAAAACCTTTCATGTCTCATTTTATATCATTCTTCATGTCTTCCATGTTGTCTTTCATTTTTTCATCTATCTTAGCTTGTGTCATCCATCTTAGCTTCCATGCCATCCATATTAGATTCATGCCATTATGAAAACCATCCATCTTAGCTTCCACGCATTTCTTCAGAACCATCCATATTAGCTTCCATGCCTTTCTTGAAACCATCCATCTTAGCTTCCATGCCTTTCTTCAAAACTTCTTTATTTTTTGTTGATCTTTGTGAGAAAAATTTTGGTGCACTTGGTCTTGTAATTTTGATATTTCATGGTGTACTTCTTCCTCTTCATGGGTCATAGTACAGCCTTCTAAGGGCTTAATGTGAAAATTATACGCGAAGTGTCCTGGTTTACTTCTCCTACTTGATTAAATCGTACAAGTTATCTTCGGAAAGTTAGATTCATAAAATATCGAAGTAAACAAAACTAACGGTCACACATACACATATCATTACTAAATATTAAGCTCATTCAAAAAAGGTGACACACTGATTTTTGGACATAAGTGCCGGAAAAACCAAAAGCGGGAAAATCGATGCAACTTCTCTAAGGCTTTATTTTGTAAAAGTAGAATCTAAGTACAACAAATATGGGTTCTATATGGAAAACTGATAAAGAATACAATAAATATGCGACTAACATGTTGTTACATGACCAAATTTACAGTTGATCCCTTCACCCTCGAATGTTATTTACAAGACTCGGCTGGTTGGCACTAGAAACCGGTCTTTGCACACGAAGCCCAGAGTGTCGGCCCTGCTGGAAGTCTTCATGCCTTTGCACTATTGAGAGAGGGATTGCGTAACCCCGGATTAGGTGTTGTAGTCATTATGCTACCTCCAGGAAGGTCTCATGCCGCTTAACGCTCTACGAAGCCACAACACTTCCTTTCTCGGCACAACGTACCCATTTGAAGCCTACTGCGATGCGCGGTGCTACCATTGCTCTGTCGAAGAAGGACCAAGAGCTTCTCAATATTCACCCACCTAGCCACAAAAGGGAAAAAAATACATCATAATAATTAATGAAAGGAAGGACGAGATAATAAAAATAGTAAAGTTAAATTTTTTTACAATAAGGATAAAGGAAAAATGGAAAAGATAGTCCCAAGGTTGAGTCCAAAAGAGTGTAGAAATGAGGGAATCAAACATAGGAAATAAGTACAAAAATGACACCCAATACAATGATGAGTTTGTTAGATCACCGGAAGATGAAATCCTAGTGAAGACATCTTAGATTCCCAATCCTTCATGATTCACAAGTAGCAATGCAATCCTTTAATGCCTATGAGGAAGAAGATACTACCTTGCATCTTTGCGGGTCGGGGATGAATCTTGAGTTCAATGTAGACCTCTTGTGCTTCCACAAGAGTGATGCATCTGATATGCTTCTGATCTCAATACACTGCACACAATCACAAACATCTGAGGAACATGAGGATATTCCTAGGAAGATCGTTAGATAAATGATAGCATAAAACAATTACGGAATCTAAAACTCAATCATATGGGAGGAAACAAAGATCTTCATTGAGTAGTCAAGGTGATCTCCTAGGGAATGCAAAACTCTAGAAGCATTTTTCACAATTACGATATTTTTTTCTCAATTATATCTAATGTAAAATAATTATTATCTCATAATTATAATATTTTGGGAAAAATAATTATGATAATTTCTCAATTATGTAATTTCACCCTTCTATCCTTAAGACAAATATCACATAAGTAAAAAGAAAAGGTGAAAACGGATGCATTTAGCCAAAAAAGGCGAGGTAAGTTGATATTGGGCTTATCTCACTATAATGGAGTGAAGTAAATACGTTTATAACACCCCGGAGTTGATAAATAAATTTGGGTAGCACTTGGGAGTTGCGGCACTCTTTGTGAAATGCAGGGGCTCACAATGCCCATCCCCTTTAATGAGAAACAACTTCAATTACATCCCTCTAAGGAAGAAGAAATCATCTAATAAATAATAAACTCAAAAACCTAGATTTATCTATCGATCCAACACGTCTTTGGTTTCTAACAATGTACCCATCATATTGAAAAAAATAGGGCTCCATCGTGTGTGTATCAATTTTCAACATACGAACAAATCTTGTCCGAGGACAATTTTCCCACTGTTTTAACAGCTTCGACATAGATTATTGCGTTGTTCATGAGGCCATATCCTTAATGGATGGATTCTTTGGTGTTACATGTAATTTTGTAACCATGAAATTTTACTTTCAATATGGGTTTATCACCATCCATATCATGTTCCCTTAGAGGTCAAAAACACCATGTTCCTGAACCAAGTCTTGAAGTGGGATGAATGTCTTTGAAACCTTTAAAAATGTTACCTCGCTTTTACTTGGCCATACTTTTTGTAGCATTGATTATTCAGCTTCTTGGTGGTGGTATTTACTATATTTCTGCCTGCGCTTGTGCTACAAAAACAAAAATTTAAGCAAAAATGTGCTTCAGAAGTCTGTTGGTGAGATAACCTTAACTTTGGAAGCACTCAGAGTCTCACAGTTCGAGCTTTATCCCTCTACTCATGGAACTTATCCCTTGGATAAAGGAACTAAATCCCTTCATCGGAGGAATTTATCCCTCTTAATGGATACGAAACTGCCTTAATCTCTCTTATAAATTATGTTGAATTTTAAGGGTTGATGGGTATATATTTATTTGTATAGATTCTAAGCTAGAGAAAGTTCATAGAGTTCATAGTTTTCTGAACTAGTAAGTTGTTGTTGACACATTGAATATTACACCTTTGTGCATATGAATTCATCTTGGTCATTTTGAAGAGGAAAACCTATAGGATTGAAGGAAATGATTTCATGAACACGAGAGAAATATGTACAACATCAAGGAACATGTTGTAAGATTTATCCTTTTAATTTCTAATAATACATATGGATGTCTTTTTCTCATTGTCTTGTTTTACGTTTCATGGAGAGTATGTCAATACTTAGACTCCTTGATCACTAAGTTGGATTAGTATTTATGATTATTACATCTTTGCAATTTCATTGATCTTTTGGATTGTTGTGATTGCAGGTTCTTCTACATTGAATAATTTCTTTAGAGTGAAAGGCAAAAGGCTACATCAAACGTCTCAGTTGAAAGGTAGGAGAATAAACTCCTTATTTCAAGGTTGTAATAGTATAAAATACAAATAGTCTAGAGAAAGAGATATTCAATGAATCTTTGTTTCATAGTTGCGCATTGTATTAAGCTAGATTTCTCTTGTTTACGCAAGGAAAGTTAATCCACAAAAAGAATTTGGCCACCATAATATGGAAGACAAGTTTATTTTTCTTTGGTTATGTTTAGTTTGACATTCTATATTTCTTATTTTGAATTCTCTGGTGTGATTCCGGTACATAACCTTATTTTAATTACTACATTCATACTTTGCTAGTTGGAATATTATCTTGCTCCATTTTTGTAGTAGAAGAGTAGAAAGTCAATAAAACAAAGTCAGTGTGAAAAAGGGATCAAGTTAGGAGGATAAATAAATCCACCTTGGTGTGAAAGAGGAAAATTATGGTGAACTAGATCCATTTGACCAAGTCAACGGAATTTGTTCCAAGAGGGAAACAACGAAGAATGGTTTGAAAGGGAAATCTTCTCTAGGAAGCCACCACATCCAATGAGTGGGAATAGGGGTGAGAGGCTCACCAAGGATAAGAAGGAGGAGATAGTAGCAAGGAAGGCATTCATTATTCATCTATGTTTAAATTCTTTTAGTGATTCAGCTTCATTGTTTACTTGTAGTTGCAACAGCATTTAGTGCGAAGAATTCTCATGCGGGAATTCCATCTTCACCTTTGGTCTAGCTTGGTTGAGAGGTCAAAGGAAAGGTCTGAGCTTATTTTCCATCATATAACTTGAAAATTCTCGTACATCATCTACAACACGATCAATTTTAGTATTTGCATCTTTTTTACGGGTCACGGCGGTTGTTAGGTTAAACCCTTTATTTTGTGCTTGTTTTGGAGGAGGAGGTGTCTATTTCACTCACGGAAGGTATATTGAAGGAGGCCTTGGGCCAATTTCTATATCATTCATCTATTTCAAATCATATTGATCTTCTCTAATACATATTTGCGGTGTACTACGTTATTTTCTACGAGTGGTGCATTTTATATTGCTATTTCTTTTGGAAACCCTTGTAGGGATGTTCGATGTGCGTGTAAAAGAGGTCGAACATCTCATTTCTGATTCTATGATTAATGAAAGTTATATATTTGTATTGAATCATATTTTCTTTTGATTCCCTAATAAAAGTAATGACTGTTGCGATCTTGGAAATTCTATTTTGTGAAGTCATGGGATTAGGGTGATTTGAGCATATATAAGATGGGGAAGTCTGTTTAGTGTAGCTAGAATGATTTTTATCTGATGAAATTATATATTTAAGCTAAATACAACATATATAATAGGATCCAAGTCATTTTGTTTATTTTACGTTTCATGGCTTTCCTTATACGGCGTCCTTATTGAAGAAATTGAAAATTCTGAGGAATATTATAGTGGTATGAGAGCCGAGGTATCAAGGTTGAGAATCATGGAGTGTGGTGGGATGTAATGTCCCATGTGTCGGTAGGGCCCATGACCACATTTTCAGGTACGTATGTGGGGTGTTGCACAAGGGCCTCGCCCTCGAATGCTCGGGTGGGCCTTAAGACCCCCTTAACACCTGGGATGCACCCTCACTAACCGGTCTATGATTTTTTTTGTAGTGTTTGGGCCTTTTTGGTATCAAAGCTCTGCTCTTGGATCATCTTTTGGGGATAATCTTCAAATTGGAGGAGGAAGATATTTCGGAACTCCCTACTTGAGACCTGCAAAGACTTAAGGACCTCAAGGAGATGAGGCATAAAGAGAAGGTTATATAGGGTTTTTGCACTGAGGGAAAATATAAATACACATGGCATGGAGCATTTAGCTACATCACAACACTCTACCATGCCTTCATTCCTATTTGGAATAAATGTGTAGGAAACCACGGGGAGGTGCTTTGAGGAATATGAGTCACAACCTCGAAAGGATCAGGAACACTTGAGTTTTGAGGTTTTACGGATCAAGGATGGAAGGAGAGTTAATATTCATAAAAGGGATGGTTACATGTGAGGGTCAGATATATAGTGCAATATGGGGAGGTTCTTACCCACTTATGATGGAACACCTAAGTGTACGGCCCGAGCTCGAGTAGAAAAGTTTGACACTTACTTTCATCTCAACAGGTTTTTGAAATAGAAGCCATCAAGATAGTTGTGTTACAATTGGAAGGGAGGCTCATGAATGGTGGTTCCATGGGTTGAACACACTTGGGCATCACCATATCACTTCATATTCAGTCTTCACCAAGAAGTTAGTGGAAGGTTTGATCCAAGGGTGGAAACCCATTTTGTCAAATTAACCAAGCTCGAGCGGGAGGGAGATCTTGACGACTACATTGCGTCCTCTATTTCTTCCGGTGATGATTTCTAACCTCACTATAAATGAGAGGTATGCTTTTATTGATGGGATGGCTAGACCATTGCGGGGATTGGTAAAGTATACTAAACCACCCACTCTCCTTGAAGGCATGGAGAAAGCTAGAGAATTACGGCACACCTTGCCTAAGAAGGCGAAATTACCACAACAAGGAACCTCTTGAGACAAATAGGTCAATATTTATTCATGATTTGAATGAAGAAGGTGTTGCGGGAGGAGCACATGGTGTTATGACCTTCTTCGAAAGATTGCGGTGTTGTACCATCCATAGAGACTTTTATAGAAGAGGTATTGTAGTGTTAAGAGGGGTTCCAAAATATCGACCTTGGTGGTACTATTTTGAGAAGGTGTATACGTACTCATAGAAAGTGGAGCGAATCATAATTTTATTGATGCACGAAATTTGATGCAAAGGAGAGGGATCCACATGGAGGAGTTTGAGGGATTCTCGGTCTTGGTCCCGAGAACCATGACCCCTACGGTGCTGCCAAATGCTCATCACCAAATATCCATCCCTATGGGAACCTACACCTTGACGGATCACTTCTTTGTAGTAGATATTCTGGACATAATGTCATATTCGGAGATAGTCGTTGATGTCTTGGAGAGTCACGAATAGATTGACTTTGGAGATGGAATGGAAAGAAGAAGAGTGGTCGGTATCAAAATATCAAGGGCATCGACGCATACCCCTTAGTGAAAATTAAATGACTTAGAGCAATGCAAACACATAAAATATGCGGAAAAATACAAGCACACAAAACACACCGAACGAGAGAGAGACACGGATATCTGTGGTTCACCCGGTTTGGGCTACGTCCACCGAGCAGCCCGGTCAGCCTTTCTTATCCAACAAAATGAAGAGACAAAACCTACGGCAGTCCGCGCAGCATCCTCATTGTTTCTCACGGTCTCCCTCTCTGTTTCTCGCTCCGAGAATACACATGATGCACGAGCGCGTAATACAATGCCCCCATATATATACGGGGGTTGCCTTAAAGGAAAAAAACCCTAATCTAAACATAACTTCTACCGTCGGATCATTTGCCTAATGAGAACGGCCCGGATTGACTAGAAATTACTATACTTTTACAAGGCAATTTTACACATCTGTTACCGCAGCTTCGGGCGCCCCGACACTCGGGGGGGGCTA
This sequence comes from Pinus albicaulis, assembly GCA_034641835.2. Classification (NCBI taxonomy): domain Eukaryota; kingdom Viridiplantae; phylum Streptophyta; class Pinopsida; order Pinales; family Pinaceae; genus Pinus; species Pinus albicaulis. Next base: position 22,803 of record JAXQQM020085349.1, read on the forward strand.
CGCCAGCTGCCGCCCCCACTGGACCCCCCCGACGGTAAATTTGGGCGGCGTTGCCGCCCTTTTCGTACGGGGTCCAAGGCTGTGATACAAAGTAAACAAGATAATCGGGCTCCACACCCCGCCGTCTCCCACTTGGAGTACGATTGTGGCAACTCATGTTGCTTCATTTCTTTAATGACTCCTCTTTGGACATGGTGGTCTCATCTTTCATCGTCATCCTTGAAGACCAATTGAAGCTGAGCATGTTCTCGGTTTCTCCTGGTCTAGCACATTTCGCATATGCGGATTACGCTGATGTGTATCTTTCCCGACTTCAACTCTCCATCTTCCAATGCGGCCCGAAGTATAAAATGGTGGCAAGATGTATGTGTTTAGTCCTTGAATGAAATGCGAGTTCTTTGCAAGATGAATAGCACTTTGACTATCAACATGTCGTGTGCCCATATCATGCTTCTTACCCAATTCATCACATAAACCTTTGTAACGGATCATTTCTTTACTAGCCTCTGTAGCGGCAACATACTAAACACGATTTGAAAGTGCAACAACACTTTGGATTTTGAAACCCAATGACGAACATTCCCACCTAGGTAAATACATATCTGTAGTGCTCCTCTTGTTATCTGTCACCTGCCATATACGCATCAACATATCCTGTAGAGCAATGTTTGAACCACCAAAGCATAATGCTCGATTTGTGAGTACCTCTCAAATATACGAGAATCCATTTTACGCACATCAATCATTCCTTTTCTTTGGATTGTTCATATACATACAACTCCCTTTGCATGTGCAATATCGGGCCTTGTACGGACCATTGCATACATTAAACTTCAAGCTGCGGTACCTTGAACTTTAGACATATAATCCATGTCTTCTTGGGTCTTTGGGCATATCCTTACTAAGTTTGAAATGGCTAGCAAAAGGTGTACTATTTGGTTTGCATTACGCATATTAAATCTTTTCAACACCCTTTTCTATGTACTCATTTTTGAGACGGTGTTAATTTACGACTTTTCCGTCTCTGGCGTTATCCTCATACCAAGGATTTGTTTTGCGGCTCCCAAATCCTTTGCATTAGATTGCCAATTTTCTTTGAGCACATTTATTTCTGCGTAGTGAACCACCTTGAAGCATGTCATCTACATGCAATAATAGTATAAATATGGCCTTCCTCATCTTGCCTTTTCGGATAAACACAATGATCGAGTGACATCTAGTATAACCTTGTTCGGACATAAGCTTTGTCAAATTTCGAGATACACGCATGGACTGTTTTAAAGCCATACAAACTCTTATTTAACTTTTACCAATTTTTCTTTCCCTTTTACCTCATATCCTTCGGTTCTTTTATGTATATCTCTTCCTCAAATCTCCATGGAGAAATCTTTATTTTACATCTAGCTGTTCAAGATGTAAATCTTACAACATAACAGACTTAAAACGGTTAAATTGAATTCATCTTAACAACGGAGAAAATATTTCATCAAAATCAATACCTTTCTTTTGGCTGGCCTTCACACAAATTTTAGCTTTGTACCTCTTGTTTTCCTCCATCTTCTTCCTTTGTACACGTAAACCCATTTGTTACGCAATGTAATTTTACTGCGAGGGCAACTTGACTAAATCCCAAGTACGGACATGCATTAAAGTCCATCTCTTCTTCCATGGCCTCCCCTTTCTTCACCTTGACTGCATTGCTTCATAACATTCGGGTTCACGGGAATGGGTCTGTGATAAATAATATAATGAAGGAGAGTATCGTTCGGGGGGGTCATATCCTGGTAGATCTTCTAACACCACTTTCGGGTGTTTGAGGTGCTATTCTTGTTGTGGTGGTTCTTCTTTGTTGTGGTTGTTGATTATTATTATTTTTAGGGCACCTTTACTTTTCGGTTATGCATCGAGAACCGTGTGTTCTTTTTCTTTTTTCTGTTCTTTTCACTATGATGATTCTTATACGAACATTTTCATTGAATATTACATCTCTACTATCCTAGCTAGTTGTGGATTTTCATAATCCTTTATGACGATAACCAAAATCATTAGCACCATATCCAATAAAGATGCATTTCTTTGATTTTTTTGCCTCAAGCTTTGTTCTATTTTCTTTATTAATATGGACAAAGGCCTCCTGATAAAAAGGCTTTAAAAAGTAGTTTACACTTTTGCACATCACATGCTTCCTCTGGAATACCACCATCCAAGGAACTTGAAGGCGCTCTGTTTATTAGATAAACGGCGGTATCTCGACATGCGCAAAATTGTAAGGGCGTCACGGCAATCTCATGCACCTTGCACGCTCCATGATTGTTGTTCATCCTTTACGACACCATTTTCTTGTAGATGTTCTTGGTATCTTCTCTCTACGAATTCCATGCTGCGAAACGATTTCCTATCAAACTCTTTGCGCGATATTCACCTCCATTGTACGATACGGGGGACACTTCAACTTCTTTCTTTGTCTCAATCTCAACCAAAGCTTTCATTTCTTGAAAATATAAAATACATGATTTATTACGAGTCTGCGATAAATCTGTGTTTTCTATAGTTGCATCATCGATAAAGTAACATAATAACGAGAGCCAGAGATGATACCTGACGGGTCCCCATACATGCGCATGCACAAGCTCCAATTTTTCGCTCTTCTTTTCTTTCCCAACTCTGAGAAATCTGACTCTCTTCTGTTTTCCATAGATGCAATTCTCACGAAATCCAAATCAACATTCTTCAAACCTGGCAACAAATTTCTTGAGTAGAAGAATCTTCATTCCCCTTCTCACTCATGTGTGTCGACCTATGCGCCATAATGCGCATACGCTCCTTTGGAAGTTAAAGCATTAACGAGTTAGAAATACCATTGCATAATGCAATGCTTACCAGCCTTTTCACCTTTGCTATTACCGGGGCTCCTTTGGTGACCTTCCGAGTTTATCTGTGAAAGTTGTCACACAGCCTTCACGCCTAAGCCTTGTTGAAATCGAGCGAGATTTTTCTTCGGATACGGAACATGCCTTACCTCCTTTAGTAGCCATTGGTTTCATTCTTGTTGTTTTACAAGAACTTTACCCATTCCAACAATTTTACGGGGTTTATCATCACCCAAACGAACCCAGCCAGAAATCTCCTTGGACATAGTCATGAAAATACTACCATCGTTAATAGCATGGAATGGCTTACTGAATCATAAAGAATGATAACATTTTGAAAGAAAGAATCAAAGCATCTTGTAACACATCACCTGCTCACATTTCTTCATGATTGTTTTCTTGTTGTGTGTCTCCTTCTTTTCCCTTCGAGATCTCTTGATCTTTCTTTAGTGTCCTTTCTTATAGCAATTCAAGCCACTATCCCCGATGCGGACTTGGATACGCACTGTGATTCCTTGCGATATCCCGAGCTCTTTCCTCTTTCCATTCTTCTTCCCCTACAGACTCTGCACTCAAGCATTGCACAGTGTCTCACCGGAGGCTTTTCGGAAACTAGCGACACTCGGCCCAGGATAGCACCGACAACATCATCGAACTTTAAGTACTAGATCCGGAGACGAGTTACTAATGACGTACTAAACCATTCCAACTCTGCGGCAATGAGCACAAGAATAACGAGGCTCTAACTTCATCATCAAAGTTTACCCCTACGAACTTGGCGAGCGTAAGCGTATTAAATTCATTTAAATGGTCTGCAACTGAGATCCACCTTGAGCATCTTCATATTAAATAGTCGTTGTAAGAAATACCTTGTTTGAGGCGGGGGTTTTTCATACGGTTTAGCCAACGTACGCATCAAACCTACATTGTTGTTTCCTTCGAAATATTGAAGGCGGCCCGCGCCCGCAAGACACAACCGTCTTGTTAAGTGCCTTTCTATCGAGAATGTTCCATTCCGCGTACATCCGTAATTGTCGGCTTCTTTGTTTTCCGCTCAATGGTAGGTACGGATCTTTCGATACGGATAATCTTCCATGCATCTTCCACAGCGCAAAGTTTTGGCCGTTAAATTTCTCGACCCTAAACTTACCATCGTCGCCATTGCTCCCACTGAACCGGGGAACCCTTCTTTCTGCGAGTTTATCGACGGAAATAGACCTTCGGCTGCGATACCGGTTGTTAGAAAATTAAATATTACGAGAGCAATGAAACACATAAAATATGCGGAAAAATACAAGCACACAAAACACATAAAACCGAGAGAGACACGGATATACGTGGTTCACCCGGTTGGGCTACGTCCACCCCGAACGACGGGTCCTTCGCTGTGTGCCTTATCCAACAGAATGAAGAGACAAAACCTACGGCGGATCCGGCCGCCAATATCTCTGTTGTTTCTCCCGGTCTCCCTCTCGTTTCTCGCTCGAAATACACACATGATGCACGGCCGTAATACAATGCCCCCATATATACAAGGGGTTGCACTTCAAGGGAAAAAAAACCTAATCTAAACATAACTTCTCTGGTGAGATCATTTGCCTAATGAGCAGCCCCGGATAAACTGAAAATTACTATACTTTTACAAGGCAATTTTACATCTATTTTTAGCTTCGGGGCGCGCAGGCACGGGGGGGCTCCCGAAAACGTGCCGCCCCCACTGGACCCCCCACGAGCGACGATTAAATTTCGGGCGGGTGCCCGCCTTTTATACGGGGGTCCAAAGTTTGTGATACAAAGTAAGCAAGATAATCGGGCTCCACCCAACACCCACGAGGTGGTTTCGGCCACATAGGATGGAAGAAACGGATACGTAACAGAGGAGATGTAGAATGGGAAGTAGAGTTGTGTATTAGAAACGAGGGCAAGGATTCACCAAATGCATCACAGATGTTCGATCTCTTTTAGATCGGTATTCTATAGTATTTGGAATGTCAGCAGGAGACCTCATAATCGAGGTTTGAACACTATTAAGTTGGAACAAGGGATACAAGTAGTGATCTCCACTCCTTGTAGGCACCCAAAGGCTTATATGGATGATATTGAGAGGGCCATCAAGATTTGCTATCTCTGGACACATCGACTCGTACTAGTCCTTTAGCTAGCCAGAGTGGTCTTAGTAAAGAAGAAAGATGGCACATTGAGGATGTGCATTGATTACGGGGCATTGAGCAGTAATAAAATGAAGAACGAGTTACCATGTACCTAGAATCGTTGAAGCTGATGGATGAGTTGAGGGATCTAAATACTTCTCTAAGATTAATTTGAGATGCGGGTATCTCATCAAATCAAGGTAAGAGAGAAAGATATCCCCAAGGTATCATTCGGATTTCATTATGGGAAATTTGAGTTTCTAAGTAATACTCCCTTTGGATTGACCAATGCCCCAACCACTTTCCAATCTTGCATGAGCCACATCTTTCGTGGTCATTTGAGAAAGTGTGTATTCGTCTTCTTTGATGATGATATTCTTATCTATAGCGCACTTGGGAGGAGCACTTGCAACATATTGAGATAGTTTTACATATCCTCGGAGCGAAATTCCATGCCAAGCTCTCTAAATGTGAATTTGGCCTCACGGAGATGTTGTATTTGAGACATCATAGGGTAGATGGAGTGAGGGTACATGAGGAGAAGATCCGGGCTATCGAGAGATTGACACAGACCGAAATGTTCTGAACTTGGTTGTGGGCATAGCAAAAACTATTGCAGAAGTTTGTGAAAGGGTTTTCACGGCTAGCAACACCACTCATAGACTTGAAAAATAAGGGAGCTTTCCATTGGACACCTACGGCGTAGAGGGCTTTTGACAAGCTCGGAGGTAATGAGTAGTTGTCTTGTTTTGGTTTTGTCGATTTTTCTCAACCTTTTGTTCTAGAATGTGATGTATCGAGGTGAAGGGATTGGAGCATTCTTGATGCAAGGAGGGCATCCTATAGCCTTTGAAAGCAGGAATTTGCTTCCCCGCAGAGGTTATACACCATGTTTATGATAATTAAATTTTGGCTATCATGCATGCATTAGTCAGGTCGGCCATATGATGAGGAATATGTTCAAGGTGAAGGCCGACCATAACGGAGTCTTAGATTCTTCCTTGAAGCGAGAAACAACTCAGAGAGACAACGAAGTGGGTGAGAAAATTCCAAGCATATGGCTTTGACATAGAGTATTTGAAGGGGAAGAGGCTGGTAGGCGATGGTCTATCAGGAGGCCTACGAGCGCTATCTTTGAGGGGCATGGATGCGGTGGGAGGATTAACTTTAGTTAGTGTTCAAAGATGATTTTGCATGTGAGATACTTTTATGGGGTGGTATCGGATGAGAGGTTTAGGGTGATGGATGAGATCATGTGCGGGACAGATCTTCTTGGCTAAGAATTCCAGCTGGGGAGAAGATCTTATTGGCATCACATGATTCCCCACTTACTTAGGGCATCAGGTTTTCACAAAGACTTGTAGGGCCATAAGAGAGAGATTCTCATAGAAGGGTATCGAGGAGGATGTGCTACGACATATCAAAGAGTGCACCATTTGTAAGCATAACGAGGAGAACACACCCACCTGCTAGATTATTACAACCACTACATTCTTGATGGGAAATGGGAAAGCATCTCTATGGATTTCATCATCGACCTACGACGATGGTAGGATTGTATCTGGTTGTTGATAGATAACAAAATACTCTCATTTCTTTTCCATTTACGCATTATACGCTTCAAGGTAGTCGACCTCTTATTTAGAGATGTATTTAGACTCCATGGTCTCCCGGGGACCAACGTGAGTGATGAGACAACTTCTGTGGGTGGCTTTTGGTAAGAAAGTTTCGGTTAGTGGGGAATAATTTTTACTCCAAGCCTTAGCTATCACCCCCAAATCGATGGATAAAGCGAGATAGTGAACAAGTGGATGGAAGTCTACTTGAGGAACTATGTAGCGGGGGGCGGAAGAGAGCTTGGGCTGTGTTGGCTCCACTTGGGAGAGTATTGTTACAACACTACTTGCCATATTTCTATTGGCATGACTCCATTTCGGGGCCTTATACTGGGTATGAGGCACTCTCATTTTCTGATGTTATGTTTGGGGCTAGTAAGGCTCCAGGGAAAAGGAATGGATTCGGAAACCAAGGACATCCTCAGAACTCAAGGACAACATTGCCTACGCCGCAACAACAAAATATGTATGCGGACCATCGGGCGGATAGAGACGAGTTTGAGGTGGGGTATCTTGTCTATATACGCCTTGACCTTACAAAAATTCCACCTCGAGGAGAAAGTGAAAATCTCAAACCATGTTATGGGCCATACGGGGTGATCGAAATTATTCGGTAAGTTAGCATATGAGGTAGACTTCTAAGGAAGCAAGATCCATATTATCTTCCATGTTTTTCCCTCGAAGGCCATTGGAAGGAATATAGTTGCGAACATGGATCTCACTATTGATGATGGGGGCCACCTAATTTTGCGGCCAGAAGAAATCTTAGACACAAGGGAGAGGCGGCTAAGGAATAGAGTCATTGGGAATATCTAATTCTATGGAGGAATCTAGGATGAGGATGCCACTTGGGAGGGAGAAGAAGTGTGGCAACATCCTTCTCTCTGTTTCTTGTGGGGAGAAAAGGGTACAGTGGGAGGGAGGCGTAATATTCCCGATTAGCCATGGATTGGAATATTAACGATCCATTTCGTAGTAGAAGTGTAGAAAGTCAATAAAAAAAATCCGGTGTGAAAAGGGATCGGGTTAGGAGGATAAATAAAGCCACCTTGGTGTGAAGAGGACAATTCCAGTGAACTATATCCTAAGTTGACCAGTCAACAACACTGAGGAAACCAGCGGGACGTGCGATTTTGAAAGGAAAATATTCTCCGAGGGAAGCCACCACATCAATGAGTGGGGTCCCGGGGTGAGGAGGCTCACCGAAGGATAAGAAGGAGATATAGCAGCAAGGAAGGCGAACAATATTCATCTATGTTTGGTCTTTTGATTACAAAAACCCCGACTATTTGGGTTTGTGGTTGCGGGAAACATTTGGAGCAAGAATTCTGTAATGTTCATCTTCCTTTGGTCTAGCTTGGTTGAGGTTAAAAGGGAAGGTTCCCAAACTTATTTTCCATCCACATATAACTTAAGGAATTCGTCGCATCATCTAAAGTGCGGTCTTCAGTCTTGCGTCTTTCTACTTGGTCTGTTGATTCTTTGGGTTAAACCCTTCTATTTTGTGCTTGTTTTGGAGGAGGAGGTGTCTATTTCACTCCCAGAGAAGTCTATTGAGGAGGCCTTGGGCCAATTTATGTATTTTATCTATATTTTAGATCATATTCAATCTTTTCTAATACATATTTGTAGTTCTTTGTGCTATTTTCTCTGATCTTTTGCATTTTATATTTCTATTTTGCGGAAACCCTTACCGGGATGTTCGATGCTTGTAAAAGGAGTTAGCGATCTCATTTCTGATTCTATGATTAATGAAAGTTCCAGATCTATATTAAATCATATTTCTGTGAATTCCCTAATAAAAATTATGTTGTTTCGGTCTTCAGAAATTCTATTTTGCGAAGTCATGGGATTGGGGTGATTTTGAGCATATATGAGGTAGGGAGATGTTGTTTTAGTGTAGGCTTAGAATAGGGGATTTTTTTCGATGCCATTATACATTTAAGCTACATACAACACATATCCAAGTCTGTTGTGTGTTTCTATTGCATTTTTTTCCTTATATAGTGTCTTCATTGAATAAATTGGCAAAATTCCTAAAAAGGAATATTACACTTTTAGATTCTGCGAGACAGAGAGAAAACCTTAAATTATTTTTTCCCATTTTCTCTAACTTTGCGTAGTTTTACGTAGGCAGAGTATAGAATTTTGTGACTTTTAGCATAGTTCGTGCATGTGCATTTCTGTGAAATGAGAAGTTTTACTTACAGGGGTGAAAAAAAAAAAAATTTTTATCTTCCGGTGAGAAACCAAATTCTTGAAGTTCTTCACAATGCATACGATTGTTAGAATACTGTGTATAAAATCCTCTTTAACAACTTAGAGTCATGCTTTATAAATCATCCTTTTTGAATTATATAGTTAGGTTTTTACCTAGTTTGTTATTTCTCCTTTTGGAAGTACTTAAATTTGCAAAATCGGTGGTTTTATGCTATTTTCTCCTTCAGCCACTAGGATAATTGCCAACCTTGCCTTTTTGAATGATGACTGTTTCTTATGGAGTTGAAAAACGGAAAAGCTTCTAGATCACCGAAGTCACAATTTATCTCAATCTAAGTCTTTCATGATTTCATTTATGCTGGGTCAAATTGAAGAAAAATTTAGTTTGATTTAAAACTAAGACAAATCATTAGAAAGACTTTCGTGAGTATCTTAGTTAGGATTGATAATTATAGCTTTGATTTTCTTTGAAATTTTTATACGTCTTAGGGTTTAGAAGTTGCCTTCTTTTGATATTTGTTTGTTTCTCAAAATTGTAGCTTTTGAATTTATAATCAATGGAATTTTTCTTAGCCAAAGAGACCTTAAATATTTTAGAAATGACGTTCTTAATGAAATTGTTTTCTTAACGAGAAAAGTAATTTTATTTGAAGTTTTAGGGAACACTTGTATTTTTTAAGTTCAAAATTCTTCAACTTTATCTTAAATAGAATTCATGAAATAAAAAATTTTCATTTTCATATCGATGCATTTAAGATTATTTTTGAGTTAGGTCATAATATCATGTGATTTCATCTCCATACCCCTTAGCTTCAATAATAGAGCAAATCAATACAACGCCTAACAAAATAGGATTCTGAATGTTTGTTTCTAGTGCTTTTAGGAATGATTGTAGTAAACGTTCCAAAGAAGTTAAAACAAGCAAGTAGAGAATCTTTAAACGCCAAAATCAATTGTTGCATTTCTACTGCGGGAAGCTCTCCTTAAAGTGGCTTAAGTCATGTAGGACGTAGTGAGGTAATCATACCTACTTCATTTGGTGAAGATATAAGACATGCACACATAATAAAAAGTAAACGCCCAGTTAACCATTGTCAAGGAGCCTGGGTCACTTGTTGAAAACCCTTGAATCTACCATGTCGAGGAGATTTCAAGAGTATGGAGCTTGATACTCTACCCTTGCATGTATATCGGATGTAGATTATTCCCCAGGTGAAATTGTCTCAGTGTAGTGTAGTGGCCATAATATTTAGGATTTTACCCAAGGTGACGGTGGGAGGGAAGGTCCTAGTGTACAGGAGTAGACATTGACCTAGACTCACTTGGACTTTATGAAGGGTATTCAACGCCAAAGATGGCGATTACTTGCATCTGGTATAATTAAACGGAGTTGTTAGGGTAACTATTCCAACCGCTAGTTTTCCACAGTAATTTTGCGATGTTAGATTTCCATCACCAACTAATGATTTTATTGTGGAAACATATGTTTGTGTGTGGTTTGTATCTTATATTTTGTAGGCGCATGTTGATTTGCTTGATTTGTTTTAGTGAACTTGATCTATTCTGAATTTCTTTGATTTTCATGTGTTAATAGATTAATCATGGTTTAATTAATGATACATTCACGTATAATGCAGAAACCAGTATGTCGTCAATTGGAAAAAAATTAAATGACGTTCAAAAATCACGAACCGGGTTTACTAATTAAGGAGAAACATCCTTTGTAATACATCTCGATTTCGAAGTTAATCAACCTCGAGATAATTGAAAAACATCAGGAACAATAAAGAAATGTTGATTAATTTATAGTTAAATATTTATTAGTGAATTTTCGGATAAATCGATTCACTAAACACAGTATACGAAAACTGAATCTGAATCTACTTCATCTAAGTCACCTTCGGATCTCATAGCCCCGACTCTAGTCTTCCTCGTAAGCTTCTTATTCTTGAGAATACTCTCCTGGCCTAGTGGTATTGAAGAGATATCTAATGTAGGAAGAGATATGACCAATTCCTTCCGTCGGAATGTCATTAGATCTAAGGTTTAGTGAACCAACACTACAGAAAAAAGGACATTGGTGAGTTCATTCTTGTGACGGACCTTTAAGGTCCGTACGATGTCACATATGAGTGATAGTCCTTAAACGTCATTGTAAGTGCATATGGTGATGATGCTAAAGTTTGTCACAAATCAATTCCAATCACACTTTTGGTGAGGTCGTTAAAGGCCCATGCTATTTCTCTCTTTGGTTATACTTCACAGTGTGTTGAACTTTTAATGACCCTCACCGATGCTCTTTTTGTCACTTTTGGTGATGGTCGAAAATGTTTGTCACCATTGATCCTTCCAAGGATGCTATATTCTATGTTAATATAATTTTTTCAAAAGACAACGATTTTAGGCCATTATTGTGGAGTATTTTTATAATATGTCCAGAATATAGTGGTTAGAATCGATAGAATTGTTTAGAAGTAATTAGTGTGCATCATTTCCCTGAAGTATTTATTATTAAAGATGGAGTTTTCCTATGAGTCAACACACGATTCAAATATATTAATTTTATTATCTATAATTCCCTTTAGATAAGAAGTTCCACTAGTGTGCGTAGGAAATATATTATTTAATACATAATAAACCTGCGACAATTGTAGCTACTATTTCTGAAAATACTATTTCCCTCCTCAACAATCCCTCACACCTTATATTAATGCTTTGTCCACTAACATTTATTAGTACCTCGCCTGGCTTGGAACATATTTGTACCTAGAACATTTTTTCATGACACGGATGCCCGAAGCACATGGTGGCATGTGCTAGCACAACATGGAACTCTCCCTGGCATGTGTTGGCATAGATGTAGTCCTAGCATGCCTTGGAACACCTTGGTTGAATTAATTGACATACATTAGCACTTGGCACACAATGTACACATGGCTGTATTGGAGACTATTATTATTGTGACTAGCATGCCCTTTTTGAAAAATATAAAATACGACATATTAATCCTCTTTTTTGTTCATTTTCTTGCTTTAGCTTGGTTCTTCTTTTGCCTTGACACTTCTTGACACATATTTGAAGCCTTTGCAGCACCTTGCACATCCTTAGCACATGTATTGGCATATCTTGGCACAATTTGGCACATATAATTAGCACACTAGAACTCGCTAGCACACTTTGGCACTTCTTCGACGTGTGCCGACATTCCCTGTGTACCATTCTTAGCATACCTTTGTTATTGAATCACTTTTTAGTACCTTTCGAAAAAGGACCACTAGCTACGCATAACTAATAGCCTAACGACAAAATTGTTTGCCAATATCTTCGAATCTGCGGTTAGTTGAGCAAAGAGAAAAGAGGCGCAAAAAACCGAGATCTGTACATGGAAAGACATTAAGCGGTAAAAAACAATTTCTCCATATACCAGCCAAACAGAAGACAAGAACAATTTTTTGAAAAATTTTTGTATTAATTGGGCATTTCAGGGAGAAAACAAGAAGGTGTATCCAATTCTCCTCGGTGGGATGGGTTCTTGGAAGCCCTCGGCACTTCGGATCTAGATTTCTCTCTCTTGTTGGTGTAGAAAACCCAATGCAAAGAATAGAGCTCAAGGGAGCTCATACGGCAAATAATTGAAAAATGTGACCAAGTGTATAGATCGAGTAATGCAATAGGCAGCAAAAGGTGAAGAATGGTAGGAAAAACCCTCCTATTTATAACAAAATATTGGGTCATTCTAGATCTTGGTGCATGATTAAAATAATGTTAACCAAATCTAGATCCACCTTTTATGGAATATTTTATTATATTTGTTGGAGGGAAAGGTATTATTTAAGTTAAATCCCTTGAATTATTAATAAATAAATAAATGATTTATTTATCTTTTTAAGGAAGCGGTTAGAAGATAATCAAATAAATAATGATTTATTTAATTATTTGTGGGTGATTTGGTCATATTTAACAGGAATATTATCTAAATAAGATTTAAATAATTATTCCTAGAAAATAATGAGATAAATAAAGGTTTATCAGTGTTCTTTGTTTTGATTAAACATATTTGAGGAATAATAATTAAATTATGGTTTAATTAATTATTCCATGAGGAAAAATCAAACAAATATAGGTTTGTTTAATATTTCCTTTTGGGGTTTCATTTAGACCATAAACAACCTAATAAATGTGGTTGTTAGTTATTTAACATAGTGAAGGCAATTTTACTTGGGGTAAAATTGGTCTTACATGGTGTACTTGGGTCCATCTAATGATAATAGGTTAGATGACCAAAAAATGGTGTAACGGTGCCCCCGACGTACGAGTCGAGAGAAAACAGTATGACCAAAGTGCGTTATGCTTCGATCACGGGCAAAAAAGGGAAGTCGGAGAGAGAAATGCAAGGTGAATGGTGTCTTGAAGAACTAGACCTGAGGAGACGAGACTCACGGGTGCAATAAGTCTCTTTTTATGAGAGGGTACAATGTTTGAAAGGCGGCGGTATATGCCCGCGGGGACAAAGTACAAAAGAATAGTATTTCGTAAACAAGGACCGAACCATAAAGTACGGCGGCATAATCATGAGCAGGATAAAAAAATACAGTAGAGTCCACATACATGTTCACGGGATGCCGTGAGGACTCATACAATAATATGCGAGTACATGAGATAAAAATGCAACCCAAATGCCCCCTATAACGGGGAAGGGCTCTAAAATCTGGTGATACATGCGAATCAAAGAGGGCGCAAGTGGCTAAGGCCAACATCATCGGAAATATGCGGAACATCGAAGGCTGCGGGGAGGGTCATCGGGCATGTGGGGGTCTACACCAAGGGCACCCCTCATGAGGTTGAGACATCTACCACACACACAGGGAATCATCAAGAGGCATTCTTTGTATCCTTTGAACCATCAAGTATACGGATCTCGGTCATCCTGAAAGGAGGCAGGTGGAGAAAAAAATCAAGTCAAAGGGAAATGAGAGATCACTTTGCACGATCGAAGACACTTAGAAAAGAGTGGAAGGAACCAAGGTACACCGCCCTCTAGACACAGCACGGAATGAATGAGTTGATGTTGTTGACGAGAGGAAGTCTGCCATAGGTGAGGCAATGAGATATCCTCAACCCAAAGAGCGCAGGAAAATAGTAGAGCGACGGATGGTGACACTAATGATGATAGTGAAATGGAAAGAATTGACTAGCGAATGGACGACTTCCCTTGTTAGAGCATAAAGGGCATGAATGAAATGGCGACGGCCAACCACAATATCATATGGGATAGGGGACGGTGGGGCGGGAAGGGCACTAATGTGCGACACAGAGACCAAGCAATGAAGGATGGAGGGCTATAGCGGGGTACAAAGGGACTCGGGGGATGGACTCCATGAATGTGATGATGACTCAACTTGGATGCTCTAAACAAGGGTGACTCGATGGTGCTACCACACATTAAAGGCTATGAGGGGACCATGAAAACATGAGTATAAGATGGTAACTCATGACGAAAATCGACACGAACAAAGACAAGTAAGGAGGCAAAATGGTGCCCAGTACGAGTGTCGTGAGAGTGAGGAAATTCGATTTTAAGGAGAGGTGAAGTGACCCTTCTTGGACAAAATGTGTCATGTTGAAGTATCAAATCACAAAAAACTAACCAAATTGCCATTTGAGGGCTCGGTGAGGAATTTCCATGAGTGCGGACGGTTTGTCAAACGGGGCTACGGTATGGTCGTAGGCCCCCGTCGAAAGAAGAAACAAGGGTTCTCTTTTTAATAATGCGATTTTCCTCAGTTATGTTTGCTATTGTTCTTTGTGGTGAAGGTAGAGAGGAGAGAAGGCCTAAATCTTGCGGCGAGCATACGGAAAAAGCGGCCGGAACAGGTCGAGATCTCGTCGAGTTGCGGGTAAGAGGCCTAACCTTACTCTTTCATTTTGATGGATTGAAAGTTCGAGTTTAGAGGGCCCAAAATCTCGAAACGAGACCCTCCTTCATCTCTACGGTCGGGTCGCACTTTTTGGGCCAAAAAGTGCGACTACGGGAAAGGGTTTCGGGGCAAAGCAGGCACGGGAGATGAGGGGTTTTGGTCTTGTTTAATGGGCGAGGTTGGGTTTTTGTGTTTGGATATGGTATTCCCAATACGTATGTTGACAAAGATGATGTTTTGTGCGGAGGGTATGGGCAGTTATGGGTTAAGCGGAGAGAGAGAGACACGGGTACATTACGGGCGGTCACGGGCGTTCAGGGTGTCCGTTGTGTGTTGGCGAGTTTGGGGTTCTAAAGTTTTTGGAGAACCCTTTGATGAGGAGAGCCTTTGTTGGCTCGGATTATCAGTGCGGGATCAGGAGGCACTGAGGTCTTTGTAGTGTAGGGGCACGGATCGAACTCACGGTCAGGGATGTATGACTGCGATGAGTCTCCCACCACTTGGGGATGGTGGGAAACACACGACATTATTCTTGCGGGGCGACATATCATGGAGTTTGTGGAGCGACATTGTCGGCGGGTCTCCAAGTAAAGGGGACTCGGATCTGGAAGTCGGGGATCTAGAGAGACTAAGCAGCGTGCGGTGGCCACGGTTTGTCTTGCGTATCACAGACGACCGGGCGCTCCATCACATCATTGGGGGGCGGATAGTGATTTTGGAGAGTGTGTTGAGTGGGACCAATATGGTGGGCCCAAATGATGTTGGTGTCGCTAAAACGGCCGGTTGTCACTCTGTAAGTGGCAAGTGAACCACGGTGCTCGTATGGGACTTTATTGTGCGCCTTCCTTCTTTGAAGATCCCGACCTTGCGGCCTCGTATACGGCTTCTAGATGGGGGCGAGAGAGCCCGGGATGCGCCGGTGGGGGCGGTTGCGTACGGAGGAGGGGAGGAGGGGTGGTCCGGGCGATGTTTCGACTGATTTTTTTTCCCATTGGGATCAGATGTCGTTATACATAGACGACTATCCCTATAGTGGGATGAGTTATTGTGGAGATACGGACTGCCACTTCCTTTGGTCGAGTATGGGGGCCGAATGGTAAGTAATGATTTCTATTCTTGTATGGGCATGTTAAATTTTTTGAATAGTAGGTAGGAGTGCGGTTCATGTACTTTTGGTATACGAGATATGGCTAGGTAGAAATATGGGATATATGGGATGACGGCGGCATGCGGAGGCTGGCCAGGTCGGCGGTGGGTCGAAGACGTTATAATGAGGGATGCGGCCGCCCTTCTAGAGGACATCCACCGTAGATGCGAAGGTTGCGGCCGGAGTATCGAGAGCGTGGGTGGCGGGACTTAGACAACCGGTACATAGAGCCATGTGTTAGTCCTGGAATGACGGTGTCATGCGGCGCATGGCGATGGCGGTCGGGGGGGATGCGTGATCCACGAGACGCGAGGGCGAGCCATTGGCTCGGGATCCGCCCGAGATAGTGATTAGGTGTGGGGCATGTGGTGCCCCCTAGTGTGTATGTGGGCGGTGGTTTGTTCGGTTTGAGTTGTGTTTAACATGCTATGGGCATGTCATATGTATCGAGTAGATGGACTCTAAACACATGTTTTGAGCACATATTATGGATATGTATCGTTTTTAATGATTATGAATGTTATTGTCTTGTATGAAATGTGTGTGATAAATGCCAGTCTAGAACTTGTAGTTTGCAATACTATCTACATAGTGATTAGGTCTGAGGTACATGGTTGAAAGTTATGGTTTCAAATTCAAGTATCGAAGTTTCACTCGTAAATATCGTCATGACACGGGGTTATGCACGCGATAAACACCATTTGGGTGCCTTGACCGTTACCTACAGAGAATCAACGAACATGCGAGATGGAGGATGTGATGAAAAGGGGCATCGGCCCAGAAGATACATGTTTGCATGCGTCGGCCACGATTTTGGTGGCGATGCAATCAGGGCCATTGTTTGAGAGGACAAGGGCATGCGGGGGTGAAAATGGCCCCGACTGCCAAGGCTAAATTCGGGAGTAACGACTTGCACCATCGGCGTAACCGATAAAGGGTGGGGACGGGGAGGTCACAATATGGAGATGGTGTTACAAGACAAATGAGGGAGGAGATACGATGACGGCAACGTGAGTGTATAGAAGACATCGAGCGACGGCTTGCGGGGGAGGGGTGCGAGAGCGAGGATGACTGCAGATGTATACAAACTAGAGGATGGTATATGAGGGCTATCGGGAGTATGGCGAGGACTCGGGCTGCGAAAGTCAACCGAGATCCGGGTGGGAGTCTAGGTACTGTGGGTAGAAAAGAGGGGGTCGGGCGGGGAACGGGGAGGATGCGGGGGACTAGGCTCCGAGGGTCTCGCAGAAAGGAGGAGAGGTAAAGAATGGTCGTAGTGGACTCTTGTCATCGAACATCGGGGGGGGGGGGGGAATGTCGATGGGAGCGAGAGGATCCTCGGGCTGGCCCGAAGCATGCGCACAAGTATGGGAGGCGGATTGATTTTGTTCAACCTCATACTCTCGGACTACCTGCGAAGGAGGTGCGGTAATGCGTTAGGTGAGGACAATGGTGGGAGTAATGACGCAGACACCACAAGCACGGGGTTTTGGTGCGAGAGAGTCTTGGGGTTATTGGTTATGGACGAAGAAGGAATGGAAGCTTCGGGGACCGTAGACTCGGGAATGCGACTTTAACCATGGGATGAATACGGAATTAACTCGGGACAAGCATGGGTGTCATGACCGGCAACATCACACGAGGCACTGTAAGGCTTTGCGGGCGGGGGAGGGGCCGGATCGGTCGTGGTGGTCTTGTCTTTGGGTGCCCCCTTGCGAGCTTTGCCTTTCTTCACGGGAGCCGTCACGACGGGGAGAAGGTTCTTGTGGAGGTCTTGGGGTACAATGGCAATGGAGAAGCGAGGACCGGTTGAGCCGGTGTCAAGCCCATGTAGGAGGGTTGGGGTGACCGAAAAAAGGAGGGGTAGTGGGTGGAGGATCGAGGTACCAAACCGATATTCCCAAGGTCGAGGTTAGGGAGAGAGAGGGTGGCCATGACGGGGGATAGAACCATATGCTTGGGAGGGAGCCGGGGAAAGGTATACGCCGGCGGGGTAATGACCGGAGGGACGACTCCCGAAGATGGTTAATGCTGGGGAACCGATCCGGGGGAGGATAAAGGGTTCGGATACCGAGGCCGCGGGGAGGGCTAGAAGGAGGAGGTCCGAGTGAGTACAGGGATGAATCGCCCAGGAGCGGGTTGCGGAGGGCGAGGGGGATGTTGTTGACTGGCAGCCAAGGCCGTAAGGGCAGCCCAGGCGGTGCATCGTACGAACGACCCGATAAGTGGATTGGTAGTAGGAGGAGGAAGACCGGGGGAAGGTTTCGACGAGGAATCTTTGTAGATGTCGGGGGGCAACGCGGTCAAGGAGTCGGCCCGGTTTGCTTGTTGGCTACGAAGAGATGGTCACCTCGAGGTGAGGGTACGGTGCTGGCTCATGATATGTCAAGCCGGGTCAATGGTGACTATCTTTAGGTATGGGGGAAAGACATCTTGCGGAAGCGCGGATGGGACGGCGGACGCGGCATAGGTGTGAAAAACCGCCCCCGGTGAGAATTTTGTAGTCTCGCGGGGCGTCTATGACTTCGTCGTTAATGCAAACGGAGTCTTACCGTGGGGATGATAGGACAATTCTGAGAAATAGGCCAATGGGTAGGAAGCATGTGCCCATCACGCTTGAAGGAGTGATCGTGGAAGGGGCCAGCTCGGGGGATGGGTGCTTCCAGACGAAGCGGACACGCCGGTGGATGCCCCCTCATCAATTATACACGGGAACCGTGGCGTTCGGTGCTGACGGTTGGAAGGCGACGGAAGGAGGAGAGGAGGATGGTCGATTGGTGGCGTCGAAAACAATCATTTGGTCATCGAGTGGGGTCTACGGCGCCCACGGTAGATGGTAAGTCTTCTTTTGGGAAGGGCACAGTGGAGGAGTTCCGGTGTGGAAATGGCGAGCGGGAGATTGTGCCAAATCATCTACTATGTTATACGAATGAAGCGGCCCTCGGCTAGGGAAAGCGACGCATTTCGACGTAAGTCCCCTTAGGAATCTTGAACGAACCTCAACTTTGGGTTGAGGGATATGTAAGGGGCCAACGCGGATGTCGAAAGAACTCTGTAGAACACGAAGAAGGAGGCTCGAGGGCGGGCGGGCGGGAGGCCCAGGGTGCGGGTGAGGCTGGCGAGTTTGAAGGTGAAGGTCGACGGTTGGGGATGGATCGAGGAGGTCATCATGAGGATGCGGTAATCGGAAGGGATCCGAAATGGAGGGTGGAGTCGGAGCCGCGGATCGAGTGGTTGGGTAGCCACAAATCCTTGCTTGAGGGAAAGGATCGGTAAACACGGTGGTTGGTGGTGTCACCGGCCAGGGAACGTGAGGAGGCATGTTGTCCGCGTGGCGGCGGAACTCCCCATATCTTGCCGCATCGTGGTAAAAAGGGGACAATCGTGGAGTGTAATGGTAGTAAACACCGCAACACGAACGAGGCTTGTTGGTACGAAGAGGCTGTCCGGCAGGGCTGAGTGCCTGTTCTTTGGTTATGAGTGTTAGGGTCAAAACCTTGAAGTTGGGTCCAGAGGCTACCGGGGAAATTTATTTGGATTGCCTCCTTCTTTGAGAAGGGGGATTGAAATCCGCACCATCTTTATTTTAAATGGTGCCTTACGAAGGGGCGCAGGTCTTCTTCTTTGGGGTTGAGGAGGCAAGGGAGGTGGAAGTGCATATGCGGAAGGGCTAGCACACCAAGGCTGCGGATAAGGGTGATGGTTAGGTTGGGAAACATTGAGGTAGCGGGGAGGTTGGGCAAAGGAGGAGCATGTCGTATGCAGGTACATGCTACGGGAGGGGGAAGAGTGCTAGAGGTACGCTAGTGAGGAAGACAGCAACCCATGGGAGGTTGAGCATACGGATGGGAGAAGTGCTCCAACGATGCGCAAGTAGATGGAATGCCCTGGGGTGTTAGCGCCACTAGGCACGGGGAGGTCGGGAAGGGACGGGTATAAACATAACCGGACTAGGCGCCGTCAGGTCATATTTCAAGGCTATTTGGAGGGCGACTTCTTCGGTTGAGGGAAATGGGGAGGCGACATCTTTGCGATGGGAGCTAGAGAGGAAGCGAAGGAACCGATCCATATAGATCCGATCTTGAGGGGGAGCTCGACATAGGCACAACGTCTACGTCGACATTCACGAACATGGGTGGAAAGGCGGGTCGAAGATGTTTTGTAAGGAAGTCAAGAGCTCGTGCCGGTATCGTATTGGAGAGAGGAGATGGAAGTAAGATAAAAAGGCTTGGGCAATGGTGTAAAGGTGGTATGGGAAGAGGTGGCTTGAGTCGACATACCATTTATAAGCTTCGTCGGTAAGCGTGCGTTGGAACAAATATGAAGACGGATGGAGTCATCGGTAATGGAATTTGAAGAACACCATGTGGAAAAGATCGGACATGATTGGTTGGATCTTCTCCGGCAAGGCCTTCGAACTTGGGGATGTTGGAGTGGAGCTTGATTGGCATAGCAGACCCAGCCAACTTGGGTGGTGGATAGGGTCATTGATCAGCAGTTGAAATCGGGTGGTGGGGCACTGCAATGTACGACGACAAGGGTATGGCCGAGGTAAGTTCTTGTGGCGGTTCCCGCTAGTAAGTGGTTCCCGCATTGGGGCTGGAGCACGCTAATGTTGAGCCCTGGACCGAGACATAGTGAAGGTGACGGGGGAAGACCGGGGAGGAAGAACCCAATGAATCGAGAAGAGGAGTTGGAGTGCGGACTCGGAGGAGGAGCGCTCGACGACGGCGGGACGGACGGAGTCGATCGGCCCCGGGCGGGGTGGGGGCAGCGAGAAGTCTTTGGGAAAGATGCCTTGGGGGCACGATGATGACGGGGAAGAAGAGAGGCCGACAAGGGAAAAAGGGACGAAGTCAAGTGAGGGTCAAGGGCAGAAAATGTGCAATGACAATTGATTTTAGAGTCTTTCCGGGCGGTGTTAACCGGGCACTTCTTCACTTAGGGTGAGTGTGTGGTGTGCGTTAATTTTAATTTTTTAAAACCCTTTTCATTTTGGGAAGCGAAAAAAGTGTGTTGCGTAGCGAAAATAAATCTGCGGGCTTCGGTATATGTCTTGAAATAACGAGAAAAATTAAGGCTACTATTGCATCTATCTAACCCAAGAGAAGGCGGGTCCCTGAAAACTAGTCTAAAAAGGAAAAAAATCTAGTCAAAACACCTTTGAAAAGGGCCAATAGATCTGAGTCGGGAGAGACGGGGATGCAAGGATAAAGCTGCGAAAGAGGTGCGGATCACGGCCCGAGATAGAGGCAAGGTGGTTGGAAAAAGGGGAGGAAATCAGCAAAAAGCGAAGGACGGGGAGGGGTCCTAAAGAGAGGTCCAAACAAAATGACAGAAGGTGATTTTAAGGAAGAAGGGGTGAGTTTAAAGGGATGGGGAGGTTTCGGTACGAAAAGGGGGAGCGAAACTACTACGGAAAAACGGACGGCTGGAAAAACGGCTAAGAAACTCCTCACAAAGTGGAGGTGCGGCTCCCCTAGGGGCTAGGTTCCCACTTAGATGGTGGGGATTAGAACTAGGTGGTGAGGGACGAGACGGGAAATTTGGAAAACACGACGGAAACGGCAAAACCGAGAAAAATTGCGGAAAAACCAACGAAAAATTGGCGGGTCGCGGTTCGACTGTTTTCGGTGCGGAGTCGCGAGAAAAGAGGTGAAAAGTGTGACACGGAGGTCCGGAATCGCGATTTTTGGGGTACAGAAAGTGGGCCTCCCATTCATTTGTCTCGATTAAGCGGTTACCGGAAAGTTGCGTCTCGATTCTGGTGATGTAAACTTTGCTAATAGGGCGAAACACACGGAAGTTAAAAATTTTATGTTTTAGGGTTTTATGTGAGAAAAAAAACAAAAAAATAGGAAAAATGGCAGTAGAAAATAAACCACAGGTTTGATAGCGGATATGCGAATATGAAAAACGACGGCGGTAGTAATTTAAAACCCGTGTGGAGTTGCCATTGTTAGTATGAATCTTTTGTCGAAATTAATACGAAAAAGGACCACTTTAACTACGCATAAAAACTAATAGCCCTAACAACAAAAGTGAGTGCCGCCAATATCTTGAATCTGGTTAGTTGAACAAGAAAAGAGCAAAAACCCGGATCTATGCATGGAAAGACATTAAGTAGTAAAAACAAGGGTTTGCTCCATATACCAATAGATAAGACAAGAACAATTTTTGAAAGAATTTTTGTGATAATTGGGCACCTGGGAGGAAAACAAGAAGGCGTATCAATTCTCCTCGGTGGGATGGGTTCTTGGAAGCCCTTAGCACTTCGGATCTATTTCTCTCTTGTTGGGTAGAAAACCCAATGCAAAGAATAGAGCTCAAGGGAGCTCATACAACAAATAATGGAAAAATGTGACCAAGTGTATAGATCAGAGTGATCTAATAGGCAACAAAAGGTGAATAATGAGTAGAAGCCACTCCTATTTTATAAAAAAATATTGGGTCATTCTAGATCTTGGTGCATGGTTAAAATAATGTTAACAAAATCTAGATCTGCCTTTTTATGGAATGTTTATTATATTTGTTGGAGAAAAGAGTATTTGACTTGGGGTCGATCACACTTGATTTGTCAAAAATAAATAAATAAATAGATTTATTTATCTTTTTTAAGGAAAGCAGGTTAGAAGATAATCAATAAATAATGATTTATTTAATTATTTGTGGGTGATTTGGTCATATTTAACAAGGAATATTATCTAAATAAGATTTAAATAATTATTCCTAGAAAATAATAAGATAAATAAAGGTTTATCTAATTAATTTATTTGTTTTTGGATAAACATGGTAGGGTGTAGTAGTATAGTTTAGTCCATTATTCCATGAGGAAAATCAAACAAATATACGTTTGTTTAATATTTCCTTGTAGGGTTTCACATTTAGACCATAAACAACCTAATAAATGTGGTTTATTAAGTTATTTAACATAGTGAAGGAAATCTTACTTAGGGTAAAATTGGTCTTACATGGTGTACTTGGGTCCATCTAATGATAATAGGTTAGATGACCAAAAAATGGTGTAACACTTTCCACTCCCTCCTTGGCATGACATCTAGCACTCATTAGCACTAGCCACAGCACACATTCTTATATTCATTAATTTATTTGTGAATTTTGACATAGTGTTCTCTTAATGTTTTTCCTAGTACTCCTTAACACTCCTCAACATGAATTAGCACTCTCTAGCACACTTTAGCACACTTCAACATGCCATTCCACTTCATAACATGCATAACACTTCACGACACATATTGGTACTTGGCACTATAGGTGCTTGGAAAGTATTAGCATGTATTGAACATGTTGAGATGCCTTGGTATGATTTGGCATGTTTTGATATTAAATTTATTTGAGATCAATTTTTGGAAAAGTAGATGAGAAGCAACAAAGGGAAAAATTAGCACTTAGAATAAATTAGGAGCTTGCACTTCCAGCACCTATTGGCACCTAGTCTTGGTGTTCCTAGCATGCCACACTCTTGGAAAAGGTAAATTGATGACTTATTAACCTTCTTATATTATTTATTTTCATATAGTTTAACTTTTTCTCCCTTTTGTTTCCTTGAAATTCCCCATCACGTATTGGCGAGGCCCTTGCACATATTTCCATGCCTTATCACTTGGCACATATTACAATGTTTGACATCCTTCACACTATCTAACACATCTTATCATTCCCTAGGTACCTTGGCACTCATGTCTTTACATCTAGTCTTTACATTTTTCATGACTTGGGAACCCAATCAAGTCCTTGGCTACTACGGTTCATGTGAAAACATTGGCTTGCTTCAACTACAACAACTTGACCAATTGCATCTACTACAACTATATTGCGTCTTGCTCACCTAATGAATACCTATAAATAATATTATACCACTCATTTCGAAGATCAAATTGTCCCACTTAACTATTTACTAAGACAAGGATCACATGATCTAGCCATGGCCATAAAACAACTAAGCGACATAACACACGGAAATCTTTCACATGTATGTTCGGTTCATATAAATAGTAGAACATTAATTGAGAGCTTGAAAGAACCACAAGATTCACAAGGCACACAATGTAAACTGAGAAGCCTAGTATTTTGAAAAAATTATACACACAAAAATGTAAAATATGAGATTATGCAAAATGATTTAAAACATGAGCATGCTGTGAAAGTGTACTTACGTCACACACAATAATAAAAAACTAAAGGAAAAAAAAATGTTGTGCCTAGCACGAAAGTGATCTCCCCTTTGTCTAAAACTCCTATGCTAAGTTACTTATAAAAGCGTAGGCTTTCCTCCTATAAATCCTATTCTAAACTTCTCCTAACACACTTCGTGCCTAGCACACTTGAATTCGCTAACACTCCTGGCACACACTCTTATTTGTTCGTTTCCATGCATTTTGACCTAGTTATCCCTTGATATGCCCACGGCCTCCCTAACACTCTAGTTCAACATGCATTGACATTTTCTAACATGTTTAGCATGCCTTTTCATTCCTTTGCATGCTGTTCCTCCCTAGCTATCAACTTGCCCTCATAACTATGCTTACTTAATTTTCAACTTGGGAGCAGAACCAATCCCTTGTGACTACAAGATCTTGAAAAAGTTATAGTTACTACAACTAGACTATTTTTTTGAATTTTGTAGCTTGGGAGGTACTCCACAAACCTAGTGAGATGGCCTTGTGTGAGTTTGGTCAAAAAAGGCTTTGTGGGAATAGAAGCCAGAAAATGGATTTTGACCCAAGATGAAGTTTAAAATCTAAAAAGAAAATTAAAAAAGTAAAATTAATATTTCAAAGATGCAAGTGGATAAGCCATTAATTTATATAGGGTTCCTAAGAGAGTCTCGAAAAAACTATTTTGGGAGTCCTTAGGATGTAGGAAATAACGTCTCAGTGAGAAGGACCTCATTTGATCAAGGGGGCGAAGAGAGATGTAGTCCTAAAGAGGCCATGATCATTATCATGTCTAGCATTCATTAAGATTCCACGGTATGCTTTGGAATGGTTTAATATTAAATTTATTGAGATCAATTATTGGAAAGTAGAAGTGATAACAAAGAGGTGATTTGGCACTTCAAATGCAACGACACTTGGAACATGCCACTTATTTCCACTAGTGTTGGTGTACTGCTATGCCTCTTGGAGAAAATGTAAATTGATGGCTTATTAAACCTATGATGTGTTCACTTCCTTGTATTTTAACTTGTTTCTCCCTTTTTTTGCCTTGATAGTCCCTTGTTAGTGTAGAATTCTAGTATACGACATACAAAAAATGCTCACTTTAGATGTGCATAACAAACAACCCTAACATCAAATATGGTTGTCAATTTCCTTATATCTACGATTCTTGATAATAACAAATGATACGAAATCGAGATCTATGCGATTAAAGATATTAAACGAGAAAATAAGAAGAAAGAGTTGCTCCATGCATCCAATGAACAAGGCAAGAGTTTTTAAAGATTTTTTTGTATTATAAAACCCGGAAGAGAAAATAGAAAGTGAATTTACTATTCCCCCTCGATGGGATGGGTTCTGTATTTCCTCATTGCTAGATCCTAGTTCATCTCTCTTGATGGTCTGGAAAACCCAAAAAAAATCGAACTCAAAGGGAGCTCAAAGAAAAAAGGAAGTAGAAAAATATGACAATGATGGAGGATCAAAGTCAGACTAAAAGTATAGATCGGTGATATCTAGGCAAATAAAGGTGGTGAAAGGAATGGAAAGCCCATATGTTTATAACAAAATGTTGAGTTAGTCTATATATTGGTGCATAATTAAAATATTATTAACCAAATCTAGATCCAACTTTTATGGAATATTTTATTATTTTTATTGGAGGGAAAAAGAATTTGAATTTCATCAAGTATTTTTTATTTGCTAAATAATAAATAAATAAATAAGAATTTGGTTGAGTAATAATTAAATAAATAATTATTTATTCAATTATTTATAAATGATTTAATTAAATTTAACAAGTATTATTTAAATAATGTTTTAAATAATTATTCTGAAATAATAAGATAATAATTATTTATCACAAATAATTTTTCCTATTTTGGTTCAATATGACCAGGAATATTAATTAAAATGGGGCTTAATTAATTATCCCTTGAGGAAAATCAAACAAATAAGGATTTATTCAATTATTCCTCATAGGGTTTTTACGTTTAGACCATAAAAACTTACCCAATAAATTATGGATTACTAAGTTATTTTTCATAGTGAAAGATTTTTGTAGGGGTAAAATTGGTATTGTGGTGTACGTTGGTCCATGCAATAGTAACACGTTAGATCACCAAAAATTGGTGTAACATATTTCCCCCGGCGTGCGAGCGTTAGGAGCTAATCGAATGAGCCGAAATATGTTGTAAGAAATCAATCCTTTGGACACCAAGGGAGTCGGAGAGAGAAATATAAAGGTAGACCAAAGCGTGAGAGGAAAAAACACGAGGAGGTGAGACTTAAGGTGTGACAAGTCTCTTTTATGTGTGCGTACCTATTCTATATGAGGCGAGGGAGGCATACCTATGCCCGCCAAGATAAAAAAAATACAAAGAATGATGTAGTAGCAATAGGCCGAACTATAAGAGTACATCTTGGCATAAACATGGGCAGGATAAAAGAATGATAATGGATCCCACACTTCATACTATGCCTTGGAAAATAGTAAGGACTTATACAATAATATGTGAGTACATGAGATATAAGTAAAACCAAAGAATCTTGTAAAACAATAGGGATCTAAATCTGAATGATATATGCAAACTAAAAGAAGGCGCCACAAGTGGTGAGGCCGAGAACCATCCAATATATGGAGTTGCATCCAAGGCTATAGTAGAGAGGTCATACGGGTTTGTGGGGGGGGGCTACTTGAAGGTCACCCTCATGGGGTGGGAAACATCTGTGCACACAGAATCCGCCGATTATGTCTGTGCATCACTGAACCATCAAGTATATGGATTTGGATCATGACATAAGGAGATGGAGGCGAGAATCAATCGAAAAGGGAAATAAAGAGTCCCTCTTGCCTATTAGAGCAACATGCAAAAGTGGAAGCTCGAACCAAGGTACACCGCCCTCTAAACCTGTCTTGGAATGAATAAGTTGATGTCTAATGAAGGAGTGCACATAGTGAAACGATAAGGGATCCTCAAGTAAGGAATGAGAAATAATAGTAGAGGGACTAATAGATTGACAGGGATGATGGTGAAATTGGGGAGTCTTGGTAAGCGGTGGCAGCCCTTGCAGTAGAGCATAAAGGGCATGGATGACTGGAAGCTACTAACTTGACACCAAACGAGTATGGGATAGTATGAATAAAGGCCAAAATGTGTGACATGAGAAGGAACAAAGTAATGAAGGATGGAGGACTCCGGTGGGATATAATGGGAATAGGGCTTACTACATGGATACGATGATGACTCAACTCGGATGCTCTAAACAATGGTGACTCGATGATGTTTGCCACATGGAAGAGGCCCGGTGGGGATATAAAACGACACCAAGATGGTTACTCATGACAAAAATTGACACGAGCATGGATAAGTATGAGAACAGAAGTGGTGCCCAAGCCTGGCTTGTGCAAGTGAATAAATGTGATTTTAGGAGTGGTGAAGTGACCTTCATGGAAAAAATGTGTTCGGGTAGAAGTAATCAAATCACAACAAATGAAAGGATACACATTTGATAGCTCGGAGAAGAGCTTTGAAACGATGTTGATGATTTTCAAGCGGGCACATGGTTTAGTCCACTACGACGAAAAAATATGAATTGTTTCTTTTCCCTCCAATTTGATTCATTTGCAAGTGTAGGTGTTGTGAATGTAGAGAGGAGAAAAGGGCCTAAATATTGCGGCAATCGTGAGGAAAAATCGGCTAGCAGATCAAGATCTGTCGATTGACTAAGAGGAAGCTAACCCTAAGCTGATTTAGTGGATTAAAAGTTCAATTTAGGCACCTGGGGCAGGAATAGACCTTTTCTTCTTCATGGTTGGGTCACACTTTTTGGGGATTATTCACAACTTGGGTAGTAGGTTTGGGCGAG
Source organism: Pinus albicaulis (assembly GCA_034641835.2). NCBI lineage: Eukaryota > Viridiplantae > Streptophyta > Pinopsida > Pinales > Pinaceae > Pinus > Pinus albicaulis. Next base: position 50,774 of record JAXQQM020085349.1, read on the forward strand.
AAAAAATGTGACATGTCCAGGGAATGGCTTGAAAACTCCGACCTTTCGGGGAGAGGAATTTTTTTAATGTTTTTTTTTATGAGAGCTGGGATTTGATGGTTACAATGCAATATTTCACTTCTGTACAACGGGAAAACATGATGGTTTTGTGCGAGAGATGGCGAGTTGAGGATTAACTAGAGATACGAGAGACCTAGACATGTTACGTTTTGAGATCGAGAGAGGATCATGGTGTCTGCGTTGCACTCACCGGCTTTAGGGTCTAGGATTTGTGGAGAACCCTTTGATGGAGTTGGAGAGCCCTTTTTGGCTTGTATTTTCATCTATTGGTATCTAGATAATGAGATATTTATAGTGTAGGGAGCACGGATCAAGCTAACTATCCGAGATATATATTTCACAAGTGGTCTCATACACTTAGGATGGTGGGAAACACGTAGCCATTGTTACCACAAGGGTGGAACACTATGGAGTTTGTAGAGTGCCACGGTCAACTAGGTCTCCATGTCGAGGGGACACGGATGCATTCGGACATCTCAGAGGCTAGAGACTTGTGTAATGGCTACAACGGTGTTGCGGATCCTAGGAAACTAGAACTCTTTAGCAATGTTCTTGATCGCAGAACTTACTGCTCCATCGGGAATATATCGAGATATTCCAATTCCTTCTTTAGTGAGAGATACGACAAGTCCATTTCAAAGATTGAATGTTGGGGAATTTACAAGGGATATGTCTCCTTCAAAGAAGGAGAAGATCCTAAGGCTAGATGGCCCTTCACGGACTTTGCTGACTGATATGCAATATTCCGGTTAAAGGAATTTCTGCCACGGGGTCCTTGAGGGGCCCGTATAAGGAAAGTTTGATTGTAAAGATAAGACAAGCCATTCTTCCAAAGGATGCCTTAGAACACACATCATACAACTCTTATGCGAAAATGGGGATCAAAATAACTCTAGATGGGTTATTCAAATCTCCCCAATCTGAGTCTCTAAAACAAAGCTCGATGAGAGAGATTACGGCAATATATGAGACATAAACAATGAACTCTACAAATATGAATACAAAACCAGAGGGAAATATATACAGCAAACACTATATGATTATATCGGCATAAATATACAAGAAATAGTTTGAGGAACAAGCCACTCAAACTTAGAAGACCAACCTCCGATTAGATAATGATAGAGAATACATGAGTTAACGCTCCAAAAAAATGCAGGAAGCATTGACTACGTTGTGTATATGAAGGTATGAGCTGCTGAATATGAATAAATGTAAATATGGGTAGAAGGAATACAAAATAATGCCCAATAACAAAGACATGGGCCGAAATACAATATTTGTAGCCAATCTAGGAAATATTACTGAGAAATACGAAGAAAACAAAAAATGTGACAAGTTTGAGTTGTCAACTACTTATTGTCTGAGAATAAGAAGAATGAGGTTATTATTTGAAGCCCAAAAAATCTTTATTTTCCCCTCCTGCGATAATGTCTCCAACACAAAGGGTTGATACCTTTGTCTCAAAAACACTCTCTTGATGAGCTCAAGAACCCCTCTCTCACTACCTCCTCTAAAATAACGCGAGTTTCCTCCATGGGCTCACGTAGTGGGGAATGATGGAATTTTGCCTCATACCAAATATGTAAATAACTGATAATCTCTCCTTTTAGCTCCTCCAATGAATGGATGACTCCTCCACTGAAGAAAACAATGAGATGACTCCATGAGTTCCTCCTTTGTTTTCCCCCGGCAACACAACGTCCTCTCTACTATAGAGCTAACGTTGTAGATGATAGTAGTAGTTGTGGCCAATTCTAGATTGAGGAAAATTAGCTCATTCTTCAGCCGCTTCCTTGAGTAGAGGTAGGGATTCACGACCGGAGACACCCTAGTGCCGAGGGCACCACCACCCTGCTAAACGGCACAGGGATGCAAGGCTTTGCGGCCTCGGTTCTAAACTCCAAAAACATGATGCAAATGGGCTTCCATCTCCTCCCTATAAATAAAGGAACCTTTTCTCCACCATGGTCCCAACAATTAGGGTTTCCACCCTCACGTGAATGTCTTCCCTCCCAAAGCACGCAACTTCTCTGGAAGCCACTCATCCTTGGGCAAATATGTTGACTTTAGTCAAAGATGACTCATTAGTGATGCGGTTCCATTCACACCCTTGGGTGCTTATTCCAGAAATTTGCTTATTTATCTCCTTTTCACATAAGGTGTTGTTCTTCATCTAAAAGGGGATAAGGTGTCTCCTTCCCATTTATTAAACAAAAATAAAATGTGCAACTATAATGTTCCATTTGTGAGGCTAAAAATTGGGAACATTACGGTCCTCCCCTCCCACATGTTTCTTGTCCTTAAGAAAGCTGCATAGAAGAACAAAAATCCTCCCCCTTCCTTCTCTTGTGGCCTCCTCAGACAAGCACACTACTCAAAAGATGCTGCAATAAACATGTCTACTGATACTCTCTCCCAGTATGCAAGTTGAAAATGAAAATTATCACCATGGAAAGATAGAAGGTGTGGTAGGTCCCCTACAGCCTTGTTGTTTTATGGCCTCCTTAAGACGGAGTGATGATATGCATGGGAAAATTGTGCTCCCAATGATGATCCTCTCATCCATTCTGTCATCCAAATGGAAATCTCACCCTGATTTACGGTAAGGTTGGGGCTGAATGGAGGTTGGCCTTGCTTAATGCTTCTCAAGACGACCCTCTCTCCATTTTAAGTGTCCATGGGCTGCCTCTGTCAGCCAGGCTGAAATGGTATGGCCTCAATAATGGCCCAAGCTACCCCATCAAGAAAATAAGCCATGAAATGCCTTTGCAAATTCTCGAGTGGTCCTTCCCACAAGAGGGTACAAGTAAACGTGTACCAATCATGGTTTTCCCATGGTGTCTCACCAAGATAAAACATATAAAATGGGGATAATCATGCTCCCGATGGGCTATACATACAATACTCTCCAAATACGCTCCTCAAAAGTGTACAACATTAGAAATACAGGGAGCGATACACAATAAAAGCAAGTTGTCAATGACAACCGGAGAGAGTGGTTCAAAGTTCCCTCTCATGGAACCTACGTAGTGCCTCCTTGGCACCTTACTCAAAATTAAAAATAACAAGTGTTGTACTAGCCCTTGGTTTTTTCCATGAAATTTCCTCATAATATGAAAACATGAAATCAAAATTTGGTGCCAATGGTACTTGCAAGAAGCATGTGCTTTCCCCCCACAAACCATCATAAGAATAACCAAAATCAAGGCGCTACAAGTAGTTGCAAGTACATTATACCAAGTGCAAGAAGGGATGGCCTTCTCGGGACATTATGCTACTGTTGCAGTGAGTACAAAATATAATGCGAAATTATACCTTCTCTACCATGTACTTGTCCTACTTATTTGAAATATAGCTCATCTGGATATCTCCCTCTCCTCCAATGAGTAAGGGAAATGGTTATAGCCTTTTAAATCATCCGGACTATGCATCTATCCATATGATTATTTAGATCATCTGAATTCCCTCCCAAGTGAACTCTAGAAAAGCGGTATGCATCCAAATGCATAGCTAGGAAGTCTTCATATGCTACACGCGATAGTTTCTCCTTGAGACTAGAATCCCTAGTCGAAGAGTCTACCATAATGGTAGATGACCATATCATAAAAATTATGTATCGAAGAGGCATCTCCATCCTGGTCATCAATAATCATGCATGCACCAAGATCCTGAGATATCCTTCAAGAAACTTGAGTCCTCGGCTGGATCAATCCTCCATAGACAACATTGGTGTTCTGTGATATGGCTGTCTCACGCTGCTTGCCGGCTACTTTGAAACATCCCCCATGCCAAATTCATCCTTCGGTTACTACTACATGCCCATGTGTGCAATTTTTCATGCTCAAATAGAAATGATGATCTACGAAAATAAGCCTCCCATGATAGACTATCATCCTCAAGAATGTCCGTTACGACGTGTAAGCATGAGTGGACTCCATCTACTCCGATGTATGAAAGAGTTCTCCCTCAAAGGAAGAATCTTCTATCTCTCCAGATCCATGGAGAAATCATCCTCCATCATGAAGATGCTATCCTCCATCTATAAAACAAACTCTATCGTATGATGTAAGTGATGAGAGTGGGTGAAGAGGCCCAATTTATGGGAGAGTGTCCCTCCTCCTTGAGCTTGTCCCAAACTCTTTGCCTTGTGTTGGATCCCTCCAATGTCTCCACCTCTTCGAAATCGAAGAGTGAGTGAATTAAATGACATGATGCCTCCCATCATCTCTAGATCATGGCCTCCTAGGTGGAAATCCTCCAAAAGTGAGACAAGAAGATAGGAAGTGGAGAGTTTGTATATGAGAGGAATGAAAGGTCCTTCTCTCTCTACGCACGGTTTAGTCTTTCTCCTATGTGAAGAAAATCTCTGAAGTAGATAAGGGTGAATGCCCATCATCCCTTCATGTTGATCCTTCTGCTCTTCTTCTTCTCCCGTGGTGCTTATTTGTAGGTTCATACATGCACCTCCTATCTACCAACATGTGAGTGTATATCCTCCTTAATGAGAGGCCTTGGATCTTGTGCTAGCCCAGAGAGGAATATCTCTACACCTCACAAATGGAAGAGTGCCATTCATACGATGGGGGTCTTGCCTCTAGCAAGCCATCCTCCTGATTTACTCCCCCTCTAGAATGGTGGGAATGATATTTGTTTCATGGTCCCCTTCCATGCATGCAAAGTATTTGAAGTTTTATCACACTATGTTGCACATTGGTTTTCATCAATGCCTTTGCAAAAATATTTTTTACTTCAACATATGATCTCTCATTTGCATGAAAACATGAAATGGAATTCGGAAACCAATCATCATGAATCATACCTTTGAGTTGCGGCCAACTTGCTCCTCCAAAAGGCCTGTACCTTTTCCTCGAGTCATTACTGTCATTTGTGAAATGTACTGCAATATCGATACACATGTGTGGATGAATGCTCACACCCTTCATGAGAATAGCTAGGGCTTGCTTCAACCACAAAACCTTTCAAAAAATTCCTCCAAATTTTCCCTTTCATAAGAGATCTTCAATAATCTCCTCGATGGTCTAGAAAAGAAGAAGGAAGCCTATTCTCCATCATTCATCTTTCCTTGTTTCCTCGTAAATCTTCTCTCGTGGAGAAAAATATGTCTTTTGATGGCATTAAATCTTGTGCACGAGGCGGAAGCCAAGATTGATGTAAATACCCTTGTAATGTTCCAAATGCGGAACTTTAACAACTTATAGGAATATATCCAGATATTCCAATTCCTTCTTCGGTGAGACACACCGCAAGTCCATTTCGGAGATTGAATGTTGGGGAATTTACAAGATATGTCTCCTTCCAAAGAAGGGGAGAGATCTTGAAGACTAGTGACCCCTTCACAAACTGCGCACATGGATATGCAATATTCCACTTCGGGAATTTACCTTACGGATCCTTGAGGACATTGTATAAGGAAGATGCTTGTAAAAATAAGACAAAACACTCTTTTGGGATGCCTTAGAACACACATCATAAAACTCCCTGCTCTTAAATGAGCTCAAACAAATAACTCTAGATGGGTTATTCAAATCTCCCCAATCTAGGTCTCTAAAACAATGCTCGATAAGAGAGCTTACAACAATATATGAACATAAACAATGAACTACTGGAAATCCGAATACACAAGAGGGAAATATATGCAGCCAACACTATATGATTATATCGGTAGAAACATACAAGAAATAGTTGAGGGAAAAGCCACTCAAGGCCCCACTTAAGAACCAACCTCAGTGAATAAACAATCGGAAAGCTAACGAGTTAACTGCAACTCCATATGAAATTACGAGAGAACGGTAGGCGCAACAACCCTTGAAGGTATAGTTGATGAATGAATACACATGTAAATATGGCTGAAGGAATACAAATAATACCCAATAACAAAGTGATGGGCTGAAACACAATATTTCTAGCCAATCTATGAAAGATTGCTAGAAATGCCGAGAGAAAACCAAAATGTGACAAGCACAGTTTTATCCTTGCAAGCTGATACAAAATAAGAATGAGGCTTTTGGTGATTTGAAATATTATTTTCCTCCTCTGATAATGTCTCCAACATAAAGGTTGAGTCCACTGTCTCAAAAACATGCTCTTGATGAGCTCGAACCCCTCTCTCACTACCTCCTGCGAAATAGTAGGTTTTCACTCCATGGATTACGCGATGGGAGATGATGGAATGCGGAATCATGCCAAAGATGTAACAATGACATGGAATCCTCCTTGTAGCTCCTCCAATGAATAGATCACCCCTCCATTGAAGAAAACAAGCTAAGATGACTCCATGAGTTCCTCCTTTGCGGCCAACATAACGTCCTCTCTCTTAGCCAGAGCTAACAGCACGTAGATGATGGTAGTAGGCGTAATTTCCGGATTGAGGAAAAATAAACTCATTCCTCATCCTTCCTTGAGGAAGAGGTAGCGATTCCCGATCGGGAACACCTAGTACCGGAAGGCACCACCACCTATTGCATGACTCGGAGAGATGCAAGCCTTTACGAACCAATTCTAAACTCCAAAACATGATGAAAATGGGCTCCCATCTCCCTCCTTATAAAAAAGAAAGGAACCTTTTCTCCACCATGGTCCTGAACAGGGTTTCCACCCTCATGTGAATGTCTTCCCTCCAAAGCTGGCATTCTTTGGAAGCTTCTCCTCCTTGGGCGGCGGCATTGACTTTAGTCAAAGATGACTAAATTAAGTGATCCGGGTTCCATTCACCCTTATGAACATGCTTTCAGCCTTGTTATCTCCTTTTCACATAATGGGTATTTCTTCATACAGGGACTAAGGAGTCTCCTTCCCCATTTTATTAAACAAAAATAAAATGTTCAACTACTATGTGTTCCATTTGACAGGCTAAAAGTGGGGAACATTACATGCTCCCACCACATCATGGGGGTTATAGATGTGTTTGAGAGTGTGTTAAGTGGGAACTACTATGGGTGGGCCCAAATGATGTTTTTCATGATTGAAAATACGATTTCATATGCGGGGTCGAAAGTGAACCATGTTGTGCGTGTATGGCGAGTGCTATGATTTCTCTTCTTTGAGAAGATATCGACACTTTGGCCTCATACGGTCTAGAATAGAGAATTCATTGAGAGCCTAGGATGCGACGTTGGTGGCGGTTATTGTGCGAGAGGAGGTGGGGCGGTCGGATGGGTGTTCCAACCCAATTTTTTTGCTCATTGGGATCATATGCATTGTACATAGATATTCTCTATGGTGGGGTGGTTATCATGAGGACCAAAACACCATTGCCACCATGTCGAGCAGGGGACGTGATAGTAAATTTCTTTATCTTTTATGTTTATTTTAAAGTTTTAGAATATTGTATATGGTGCGATTCATTCACTTTTGGTATGCGAGATACAACACCCATGAAACCAACCAAGTATATGGGGAGGCACAGGTATCAAGGATTTACCGGCACCTAGTGGTTAGAGGTCCAAAAATGGGATGCAGAGTTTCCACATTATTGGAGGACATCCATCGTTGATGTGAGAGGCTACTTGTGGAATTTTCGAGCACGGCGCGAGATCTTGATGACTAGTACATAGAGGCGATGTATTGAATCACCACCCACCCTCGAGTGGCTTAGGGTCATGTGGCGCATGGCGATGGTCGGACAAAGTGCATGATCTACGAGGCTCCCCGGAGATGCGATTATTGGCTCGAGATCCTCCGAGATAGTGATTATATGTAGGGAATGAGAGTACCCCCCGGTTCGATTTTTGTAACATGCTATGGGCATGTCATATATCGGAAGTTTATGGACTCTAAAACATTTTGAATGACACATAATGTATATGCATCACTTTATGGCTTATTGTTATTTTCTTGTTGCATTCATGCGATAAATGTGAATCTAGAATATTGTTTGAAATGCTCTCTAGATAATTATTTTGTGCTCTAGGTACATGAATGAAAGTAATGATTTCAAATTCATGCATCAAAATCTTCCTCGTAAATATCTTCTAAAAACTATAGGATGCTCATACACGATAAAAACCATTCAATTGCATGAGGAAGTAGCAAGGAATATAAACGAACATGAAGGTGAAGGATGTGATGGGAAAGGGAATTGGCTAACAAACTTCTCCTTGTACCATATTTGGCACAGTTATTGGTGGAAGTACAGTACGAGACGCGGGTCAGAAAGGACAAATGAGTGAAAGGGGTAAAAATGGCCCATATTGTCGAGGCTAGATTCCAAGAGTAGCGACTTGAACCATCGAAATAGCCGATATATGATGTGCATGGGGTCCATATAAATGGTGCCTGAAGACGGCCAAATGAGAGGATGATGAAAAATGTTGGCAAACGCAAGGTAGAAATCGAACAAGCACTTCTAGATTTGGAGTCTTGTAGGAAGATTTCTATCACCCACACAATGAAAGGTGGATGGGATGGTGTTGGGGAGCTTCCCTTGGGAGTCAGAAACATTGCTTAGGTTTCAAAGTCACTGTAGACATGGATGGTACCATTCCTCTTATGGGTGGGAAAGATGAAGTCGGGGATGGAAGAGCGTCCATGGTCGTCATCACGGTAGAAGATGGGGTGGTAGTGGAAGGGTAACCACAAGATGCGACAAATCTAGTTGACTCGGCACATCATGAGAAGAAAGGTTTATGTGCATTGTCACGAGCGGTGACAGAATAACAAGTAGATAAAGGATCCAGAATGTTGAGCCCGGGATTATTCGAAGGGAGGTCGAGCGAAACATGAGGGGAAGTCCAGAGGGGTCTTCTATCATGAATCTCATAGATGATGATAGGTAGAGGATAGTGGCTGAAGACTTCATCATCTCGACATTGGTGATGGGAATATTGTGGGAGAATATGTATCCTTGTGGTTGGTCTTGAGACATATTACACAAGTACGGGAGAAGCGAGCTCATTATGTTTAGTATTGTACTCACGAAATACTTCCCGAAGAGGCACGGTAATGCTTGAGGCGGGGAAAGGGGTGGACATAATGGACATGGAGATCACACAAATCACGGGGGTGGTTGGTGTGAACGATCTTGGGGTTCTTGGTTGCATTTGGTAAAGTAAGTGGGGCTTCGTAGATTTATACTTAGGAAATGTGACATGACCATAGACTTGATACAGGAAATTCGGGATAGTTATGGGTGGCATGACCGACAACATCACGAAAGCACATGAGGGGTACGCTTTGGAGGGTGAGCGAGGAGCATGGGTTGTCTGGGTAGCCTTGTCCTTGAGATCCTTCTTTCGGGCCTTTCCCCCATCACCTAAAGCTTTCCTGATAGGGTAGGTTCTTGTTGAGGTGGTTGAGGCACAAAAACAAAGGGAGAGTCCACCGGCGACTAGTGGGACTGAGGTCAAATAAGTATAAGGTTTGGGGTGACCGGAGGTAGGATAGTGACGAGGGATCATTGTGCAGAGACTAGGATCCCCAAGGTCATGTTAGGAAGAGACGAGAGTCGCCATAACGGGTATCAAAAACACCCCATGAGGGGGGGCCAAAACAAATGTCGAATTCGGGGGGGGTAGTGGCCGGAAGCGATTACAACTTTGATGCAGTTAAGGCATGGGTGGAACTATTCCGCCGCTGGGGTGAAATGCCTCGGTGTGGATGCCAACTATAGATGAGGGGCCTTGGAGAGGGTCCTGAGGATCTGATGTTCGAGCTAGGGTAGGTTGCGGAGGGCGAGACTGCGAGCTAATCAAATCGGTACGTTTGAGGTCGGAGGACGAGGCAACCCCGATTGGATCATGCAAAAATTTTAATGAGCTCGGATCGAGGAGATAAGAGGGGGAAGACCGAGGGGAATGAATAGAAAGATGAATCTTTTCTAAGTGAGACACTAGTCGAAGATTCATTATTTCTTTATTGACTCAGAAGAGATGATGGACTCGGGGAGTTACGAGACTTCAATTCATAATATGTCAACTTGTCGATGGTGACGATTTTTGTGTTGTGAGGAAAGCAAGTATTATGGTGAACCTCATATGGGACAACGGACATTTCATAGTGTAGTTATGACCCAATATAATGTTGTGGTCTAAGGGGGCATCAATTACTTCTAAGTCAACAAAAAAATCTTGCCTAAAAGAGTAATGGGACAATTGGGGAACATGCCAATGGTGGGAAGAAGTGGCCATCCCGCTGCTCGGAGGGTGATAGTGGAGAGGATAAATCATGGGATCCAGTTGCTTCAAAACCGAAGAAAACATCACGGTGGATGCCCCCTCATCGGTAATCTGATGAAATCTTGCAATTTCGGATCTTGTGGGGGATTTGGAAGGCACCGGAAGTAGGAAGGGAAATGTTACGGCTAGTCAACGTTGAACACAATAAAAAAATCATCGAAGGATCCAAAACACCCTTGGTAGTTAGCGAGATCTTTTCATTGTGAAGAAGGAGCACAACTGAGACTTCCAATATTTACATGGGAGAAGGGATTGTGCCAAGTCATCTATACTATAAGAGTGGGCAGCTTTACCGGAGAAGTGTTAAAGGCATTAATGGTCCCTTGCAGATCTTGGTATGAACCTGCCTTAGGTTGAGGGATAAATAAAGGACCATTGGGTTTCGAAAGAGGCTCTTATGGGACACGAAGAAGGGCTCATATGAGACATAGTGGGGGGATTGTTGTCTTGACGGGACCGTCAGAGGTTTGAGGTTAGTAATAGTGGGTTGGTCGTAGTTCACCATGAAGATGTGGTAATCGGTACCATATGGAAGAGGGTTGTGGCCTCCCGACTTTGAGGTTTGATGTATTCACATATACTTGATAGGGAAAAGGATTGGTAAACACGGTCGGTTTGATAGGGGCAACATTGGGAGGGGCTGAAAGGAGGTAAAGAAGACAATCATGGGTGCTAGTGATCATAGACAACGAAACAAGAAAAATATTTATTCATGTGAATGGGCTGTCCTACTTGGGTTGAGTTCCTTGTTTCTAGGTTGCGGTGTTAAGCGCATTCCCTTGGGGATTGCTTTACGTATTACTTGGGGCATATTTCTTTTGGTTGTATTTCCTATTATTTTTTTGTAAGTGGCAAGTTCGTTGCACCACACTTTACGCATACACATGACCCTGGGGGGTGGTGTTGTTGCGAGCTTGTGAGGAAGTTGAGGTGTTAATGTTGGGAAGACTAGAGCATGGCTTTATGGATACGGATAATAAGGAGGTTGGGAAACATTGGGGTAAATATGATGGGAAAAAGGAGGAGGCATGTCATATCCTAGATACATGTTATTGGGAGGGGGGAAAGTGCTAGAGGAGCTGGCCCCTCCCTAAGGGAAACTATAACCCATGGTAGGACAAGTGTACAGTGTGAAAGGGCTCCAATGATACCATCAGTGGCATGGGATTCCCTAGTGCGTTGAGCGGAGACGGGTCTAAGGGAGATGGGTAAGATGGTATAAACACGACGATTATCACATTATATGATTCCTCTTTCACTTACAATGCAGAGGGCGACTTCCTCGATGCGAAAGTGAGTTGAGCCTGTTTTCAATGGGGAAAAAAAGGATGCGAAAGGCAATAATCCATGTAAGCACTAGATCTTCGAAGGTAGGGGCTCCACATAGGCTCTTTCTTCTCCACTATTCTTGGACATAGTTGGATAGGCAGGTCATAGACGATTGACGAAAATAGGTCAAGATTTCGGTATTGATGTCATAGTGAAGGGGAAGATAGAAGTAAGACAGAAAAGCCCTAGAAAGAGTCACAAAATTAGTATGATAGGAGGAGGCCTGGTTGACATACCACTTGGAAACATAGCAAGTGTATGTTTGGAATAACCAAATATGAGTCTGTGAGTGATGAGTTAAATAGATACCATATGGAAAGAATGAACATGGCAGTTGGTAGGATCCTCTCCGAAATTCAATCCAAAGCAGGGATGTACAGAAGAGATTGTTTGGCATAACAAACAACTAGGATCATGGTGTATGGGGTCATTAATCAAGCCCCAGATAAAATTGGGAGGATTGAGGCACCGCAATATAAGGGAGAAAGGGAGTTGTTAGCCACCTCTAAAAATTTGTTATAGCGAAAGGTGGCTAAGACTTTTCTGAGCCTTCAAGGAACAAATTTTATTGCTAAAAGTGTTGGCTCTTGAGGCTCTTGAAGAGAGGCTCATGCCTCTGTTAAAATCTTCTTCTTCTTTCATTTGTCACTACAATTCAACTAATTTAGGAAAGACTATTGAGAAACCATCATTTTCCCTTCTCCACATAAAACTAACCTTCATTTGTTGTTCCCATTTCTCTTTTTCCTTTAAACCATGGGCTCGCCTTGCGCTTAAAACCTTGTAATATTTCTTCCCTGACGTTATTTTTCTTTGTAAAACCCAAAAACCCATTTATCCAAACTTTTGATCCCATGTGCTAGGTAAACATATTAATATAAAATGGTTAGATCGAAAAGACCCGATGCGCAACGCATGGAGAAAATCAAGGGTTGATTGAAAGACCATCAAACTTCCCAGCGAGTTAAGTCCTACTATATATAAGCCTACTGGTATACTTTCATTCCATACAACAGCCAATCTACACCCTAGGACCAAGTGTTAAGTCAGAAAGCGTAAATCGCATCGGCTTTGAATGGGTTGATTGAAAGATCGAGCTCGAAGCTACGATTGCAATTGGACCTTGTTATGTAAATCCCTGGGCCCATTGTATTCCATACATCCAGGCGACCTATGATCGGAGCACTTGTCACTTCATATATATATATATTTCCACCACGATCCCACTAAAACCTTGCATTTTATTAAGGTGTAGTTTTCTATGATTATAAGGGTTTTTTCAGGTGGTCTAAACTAATTTCCACCATTGATCATAAGTGATGAAACGACTGGTACTCAATTACATCATTTTTCAATCGTGCATTTTGTTTTTTTCACTCCCCGATCGGCCAATCCTCGATTCATTCTCCATAGTTGATACAATCCTTAGATCGATAGTCCTGTATCGTATGTAAATTTTCATCGGTGGGTTTTGTTTGTTCACCCCGATCTCCGATCTCTTTGCTTTAATATCCACCATTGATCTCTATACGTTAATCGCATACGACGGCTCATATTTATCCCGAAACCCATTTCCCTCCACTCTCCTTTTTAACCTCTTCTACGCGGATCCCCATTTCCCCCATGCCATCGGCAGTTTTTTCCCAATTACGTAGGATTTTATAATATTTTCTTTGTTTTAGGGTGTTTGATGGGTTTTCCATTATATAAAAGGTTGAAGGCACGGGATGACGATTCCTAATACCTTGATTCATAAAAAGGGAACCATTCATGAAATTTGCCTCACGTTTCATCAGATACTTCGTGGGCATTGATGCCTTGAGAGCCCTACGCATTTGCACATTGACAAGTGCTTGTGTTATTAAATCACCATCTAAAAGTATCGGTGTTAAAGAAAAAAGCACAACGAGAAAAAAGAATATTGAGAAACTGATTTGGGAATTACGGATAAATTTTTTTATCAAAAGCCTAATTCAATTAAAACACAATTAAAGGAACATCATAAGTGTTTAACGGATAGAAAGGCCTCCATAGCCACATTTGAGTGAATTGATTCCTCCCGGCTACCACGGTGCCACGTAACTACAAGCATTCAACGGAGGCCGAATTGTGATTTCGAAATTAGATATTCACCTCGGCGCGGCCGGGGAGTTGCCATGAGCAGCAATGCAGAAAATATCTACGAGTTACTCCAACGTAGCAACGAGCCTCGAAGTCAGCGAAAGCTCCCCGTAATTCATGGATGTAAATCAATTAATACAGAGTAACACACTGTAAACTTCTCCATTGAGCCCCTCTCAAGGCCGAAGTCTTGAATATATATTAATTGTCACGAGAGATATTTTTATCGGATCTCACCTCCTCATTCTTATAAATCCTTACCTTAGAAAATGAGAAACTATTGGTTGATTAGGTTGCTGAACGAGTGTAATGTAATTGAGCTTGGGACTTCTATGTCTGTCGTAGTGTTCCTTTGGCCCTTGAAGCTGTTTGTTTGTGTTAGGCTAGCTAAATTTGGATAGTGAAGATGATTGATGAGCGGAAACATTGGACACGAAGTCTTGTAAGCTGGTTTGACATCAATAACAAGTGGTTTCTTGGGATCCTAGTCTATATCGCTAGTGAAGTGCCCCTTTCTTTGTTATTGTTTTTCCTTGTGTGTATGTCATTTTGTTCACTTTTCTTTGATAAAGAACAACATTTACGAGTTAGGATCTCTTGTTTATCGGTACCCTTCTCTAAGCGATAGCTTTATCTCTAATTTTCCTCTAATTGTTTATTTAAGAATCATTAAATATAGCTTAAGAAGTTACGAATGTTGGCATTCCCTTGTCCATCTTTTGTTGCTTTAAACATTATTTCTTGAAAGTTATTTTCGTCATTTGCTCATTAAATTTAGACTAGAAAAATTTATGGTTGGAAACTTGTTTTCAAGTTTCTATCCTCCAAAGGTAGATTCTAAAGATTTCCCTGGATGTTTGGTGAAGAAAACTAGGTTTCAAAGTACTTTATTTGATCCTAAGTTACATTTGTCTTCTCTTATATGCTTTCATACTTTACCGAAGGTAATCACGTGGATTACTTTGGATTTTTTCATCAATTACGTTGCTTTAATACAAGCATTACCCAAAGAATTCGATGGTTAGCCCTATCCTTGGCTGGTTTTAAACAATTACTTAAGAGGCTTTCTTTTCTTTTGGCTTGACTATAAATCCTTTGTGAAATTATTATCGATTTCCACCTCTCCAACACTTTATTGTTTCCATTCCATCACTCACAATCTCGATAATCTTGTGATGTAGATGACTTTCCCATGGATCCTCTTTCCAGTTTTTTTGCTTAATTAAAGCCTGTTTTTATGACTCCATATCCCGATGGACATAAAAACCGGCATTATATCTGTCTTTTTAGGCTAGCTATTCTATTCATTTCGACTTCTCACCTTTGAAACTATTTGCACTTAGGACATTCCACCTCAAACGGTATTCATACTCAACCATCCAAAAACAAAACAAACCCTTCGCCTTCATAACTAGTCTAATATTATTACCCCAAAACTTCAAAGACAAATCCATCTTTGCACTTATTGGAGAGATCCCTCTCCCGGTTTCGGGAAGGGATAGATCCTAGAATCCCAAAGTGGTTGAAACGATGTTGTTTACGTGATCGGACTTTGCCAATCTTGTTGGGTCCCATATTCCTAACATTTACGGTGACACTAACGCGCTGGGGAATCGGTTGAATTTTCACCTTTAGGTTTCCTTAAAACACTTCATAAAATTTGTGAGTAAAAAGAAGCCTTTTCAAGCACTACCAAAGAATGGTAATCATGATAAAACTTAATTGAATCGATACTCGAACTAGGTAAACCCTAGTTTTCTTAAGACTTTATCTGGCTGTGAAAGATCAAGCGGCTTAATCGTAAGAGTAGGCTTGTCTTTGTCTGTATAGCCTGGTTTTGACAGTCGGGACATTCTTAGAAACCACACAGCAGAAAAATAACAGAAAACCTCAATGCTGGGTTAGTCTGTCAGTCTAACATGGTGGTGGTATAAAGGCACTTTACCTCCTTAGGAGCTAAGAACTTCCACTTGGCAACTCACAATCTGGAAACCAGACCTTAAGACTCTACGGAAGAACCCTTATCCTTATAAATCATTCAAACTCGGTTAGAGGATGTTTGTAGGATTAAAATATTTGTAAATAATTTAGTTAACCTCTCAAAGATTATCATACACAGTTTGAACTTTTCTTGTTTATTTGGGTCTAAAAAACACGACATAGTGGCTCCTAGAAAGATTCACACTAGAGCCTATCACGACCGATCACTTTGAGTTAGTTGATAACCCCGAAAGTATCCTTAGGAAGTCTCCTAGGATTAAGTTATCGAAATTTGTTTTCAAATCACCCCTTGAGAGCTAATTCGGTCCCTAAAAATCTTTCGGCTCTACAAAAATCCTGAAGTTGACTTAGTAAATCCCTTTAGAACTAGGTCTCTTGCGGTGATTTAGATTAGTTCGTTGCAGTCTTCTTTCTTCTCACGAAACCGGTGAAAATCTTCGGTGGCCGAGCTCTTTATACGATTTACATTTTCTTCACAACCTAGGTGTCTCTATTCCTGGTTCATCCACTTCTCTCATCCTACATCCACTTTTCAAACCACTCCACTTCAGCCCATTTTCCCTTTGACCAATCTACCTTTGTAAACCCACCTCCACCACATATCATGTCGACATGGTATGCTCCCTTAGTCCTTCCCTTGTCACCATTAGTTAATCTTCCACGGGACTATCATTCCAAATTATTGTATGATGCTAGCAATCACTACAAGCGCATCACAACACGTGGATAAGATGAATGACTACTTTGACGAAATGAAATTGATGATGATTAAGTTTTGTCAAAAGATTAGACTATTGCTCAAAGTACGGGAGAAGTAAGAAAATGGTTTAAAGGCTTAACCCCCATAGTATTAATGATCTCCAAGCCTTCCATCAAACTTTCTTAAACAAATGGGAAGTAAGAAGAATCCTCTCCAAGTCTGTAATACATTCACAAGAGCCTCCATGAAAACACTTTGAGGAAAGTGTGCTGGCACTTATTACACTGAATAGCAGTGTACAATACACTTTCCTAGAACTAAAACCTCCACAAGGCTCAACTTTAAACAATTTTCTGAAGGGTTTGAAATGCTGAGATTGCCTATCGAGTACAGAGGGTGCAACTCTTGAAGATATGCAAGAGGTTCCTTTACGTGGAGGTCAACGCAATGGAAAAAGAGAGCAAGAATGAAAAATGAAAAAAGGGATGTCTTTAAGGAGGAATCTACACCCTCTACTTCCAAATAAAAAATGGAGAAAATGATGGAAAAGATGATGAAAAGAGATGTTTATAATTAAGAGAGCACAAGCAAACCAAAATCAAACTACTCTTCAAATAGAAACCAAAACCAGAATTTTAGAAGGAATCAACCTCCAAAACGGACTTGGAAGATGATCGACGAATCACTCCCTCCAAGTTTCATCAAAACTATGTAAGTGAGGTGAGAGAATTGTTGAAATACTAGGTAAGATGATATCTTATGTTTGGGGTAGGGGATGATGACTTTGAAGCTCATTATGATAGAAAACAAGGTCTTTATACACCTTATGATGATGAAAGATGATTATGAAAGTTATTATCAAGACATGGAAAATGTAATCATATAATCTCAAAGAAGATATGACCTTAGAATTAAAACTAGTCAACAAACTCAACACAAAACCTGCGAAAAATCCTCACAAAACATTGTGCAACCAAACTCTAAAATGGTGAAACAAAAGGACAAAAAAGTTGATGTAAATTCGATAAAGGTAAAGAAAAATACACTCAAAAAAATGAAAAACGAGTGCGATTCAGACCTTAGTAGTACTAAAAATTTATCTAGTATTACTCCACCCAATGAAAACAATTTTGTCAAGTATAAATAGAATGGTATTTTCTGCATGTGATGAAAATGACTTAACTAATAAGGATGAAACTAGCACTTTAAAGGTCAAATTCCTTTGAGCTGGACGAGTACAAGATCAAAATCTCTGAGAATTCCCTTGGTGAGTTAGCTACCCAACATGTATAAAAGACCCAAATTTTGAAGGCTTTAAACATTGAAGAAAATGAGGATATGAGCCAATTCTTAATGATGACCAACTTGAGAGATGAATTTTGGTCCTGAGACTGAAGGTAGATATCAAGAAAGTTTCATTCCTCCATTTTATACCGTTTAAACGTTCATGACAAGATCTTGCACAACGCTATGCACGACTCGGGAGCTTCTCACAATTTAATGCCAAAACCGTAATGGATAGCTTGGGTCTAGAAATCACCGAACTTTTGAGAACCTTTACTCCTTTGATTCCGGCGAGTAAAATGTTTAGGATTAATCGAAGACCTGTATGTTAACGAGTTCATTAATGTTAGTCATGGATATTGGTAATGGGCAGTGTGCCCCAAAAGTATGGAATGTTACTATCAGAATATTGAGGGGATAGTACAAGGGACTATGCAAATGGACATGATATCGTCTATCCTTGTTTTCAATCAAAATAGAAGACTTTACGGGGAACCATATGAAATTCACTGATTTACAAGTCGAACGGAACCACAAAACTCTCCCTTTTGTATTAGTAAATACGAGGCCTTGATTCTTTTATTATGTTTAATGATGAAACACTTGGTGAACAAGTCGCTTTAATAGGATTAATGGCCGATAGGAAGAAGGAACACAACGCGAAGTGTCAAAATAGTTTGTTGTATTTAAAGACGATGAAAACCAAACAAAGGTCTTGAGCTACAAGACGGTGTCCTTTCACTTTTAAACATTCACAATCAAGAAAACAACCCTCAAAGAAACGAAAAACTTGAGGAATCAAAACAAATACAAATAAATACTTGAGATTCCGCAACCATATGAGCACATTGATTAAAGATGACACCAACCAAGGAGAAGCAAGAAAATAGTCCTGTGGAGTATGCGTATTTTGATGGGTCATACACTAGAACAATCTTTGAGTGCGAGGTGTACGGATTACTAACACTAAAAACAACCACATAGAAAGCATTTCCTGCAAGCTAAACTTTCGGTGTTCCAATAACATAGCGAGAATATGAATCCCTTCTCTTAGGATTACATTTATTGATAAAGTTAGGAGCCACGAGAATCAATGTCATATGGGATTCGAGTTAGTCATTAGGTTCAATGGGGAGTATAACGCAAACCATCCCAAACTTAGGGCCTACGAAATGATGTCATGGACCTTTTAAAAACTTTCGGAATCAAAATTAATTTTTGTCCCGAAAAAAAAATATTTCAAGCCCACAATTTAGCCTTTGTATAAGAACATGCTTAACGCCGTATAACACCAAAGGCACTTTTCAACTCGGATAAATTTAGACCGGTTATTGCCTGATAATGAGAAGTATTGGAGAGGAGGTGTTTGACAATGACAAAAAAATAGAATACTTCATGCAATTCAAAAATGAATTGGAACTACAGTTGGACTCGGATTATGAACCACCTTTGTGTCAGAAAAATTTCCTTGATAAAGAAGAACCATCTCCTCAACTTGCTAATATAAACACATTGTGACAGAAGCTTAAAAACAAAACGAGCTTATTTAACGAGTTAGAAGCTTGAGAGGATTTAGAAACTTTTCACTCTAAATATCAAAGTTTGCCTAAAGGTAAAGCACCTTTAGAAGAGTTGTTCGATTTTAACAATGTGGAAAATAAACCAAAGCTGGAACCTTGTAGAGATTGAAGTGGAGAGAGCGCAATACGAGAGCGATGAACTTAAACTCTGATGATTAAACTATCTAATACTTTACCATCTCACATTAAACTCAAATACATAGAGTACATTTAAAGAATTTTACGATGTTTTTGCATGGAGTTACGAAGATCTTAAATCCTATGACAACGAAATAATACAACACAAAATTCCCCTCAAAGAAAACCAAAATCCATTCAAACAAAAGCTGTGCGAGAATAAACCTTGTTTAGTTGCCTTTGGTTCGAAGGAGTTCATGAAAATGTATGAAGTAGTATTATTGTCCCTATTAGATACTATGAGTGGGTGTCAATACGGTGTCAGTGGGAATAAAGCGGAGAGATCGAGCTTTGTATAGACTTTAGAGACGTAGAAAAAAGCTTCATTGAAAGATAACTACCCTTTACCCAAAATGGATCATATTTTACAAGGAGAGTGGTAGGTCTAGAAGAATTTCTTTGTTGGATGGCTATTCGGGGTACAATCAGAGATCTTAGTTCACCACTGTGATCAATTAAAGGCATTTACTACACCATGGGGCACTTTTCATGTATGTGAAAATGCCTTTTGGTCTAATAAATGCTGGAGGAACTTTCAAAGAGCCATGGAAATAGAATTCTGCGATGGTAACGCTTCTTCATCATTATATACCTTGATGATGTCACTATGTTTTCAAAGACGGATGAAGAGCACTTATAACATTTAGAAGAGTTTTTGAGAAATGCATAAAATTTGGGATATCTTTAAACCCTGGGAGCCACTTTTTGGTCTCTAAGAAGGTAACTTCTTGGGCACATCATTTAGAAGGGTATTAAGATAGATCCAAAGAGGATTAGTATATTACAAATCTCATACCAATTGTCCGGAGTTGCAATCCTTCATTGGGAAGATTAACTTTTTGAGAAGGTTCATTCCCAACTTGGCTTGAAGCTCCTTAGGAATATCCTGGTATGTTGAAGAAGGAGCAAGGGGTAAAATTGACCTTGGAAGCAAAGTCTTTTGAGTTTGGTGAAACAATTGTTAGCCAAAACACCGAGTTCTAATAAGTCCTAATTTTTCAAAAGATTTTTATATTTTTCGTTTGTGCAGAGGAACATACCATAGTGAAAACGTACTTTTACGGAAAATCCACGAGACAAGAGCAGCCTATTGCATTCTTTAGCAAGGCATTGAGGGATGCCCCTACGAAGTATAACATTATGGAGAAGCAATATTTTTCTTTGGTTAAAGCTTTAAAAGACTTGAGTATACATACTTCACTCACACATCATTGCCTTTGTCCCAAACTTAGTTGTTAAAGACATTCTAACATAGGACCAGAATGGTAAGAGAGTTGATGGATTTTTGTTATCCTTAGATATGATTTAGAGATAAAACTCACTAAACTCATCAAAGGCCAAGGTCTAGCTAGATTAATGGTTGAATCCAATTTTGAAGTTCTTGATATTAATATGATTAATGCTTTAGATGATCAAGAGGATGTCTAAGCTCCATTGTTGAAAACCATTTTATGAATTCCTCTTAGTATCTTGATATTGTTTATGTTTTCTTAATTTAAATACACCTCTTGGTTTGACAAAAACAAAGGCAAGATTCCTAAAATTGAAAAGCCTGTAAAATATTGCATTATATATAGATGTCTTTCATTGGAAAAATGCAAGTGGTCTATTGCTTAAATGTTTTCTGAGTTTGATGCGAGAGAAGGTTAAAAGCACTGGTTCCATGAAGGAGAGTGTGGAGGTCATTTATACTAGAAGACAATAGCCGGTAATTTTGAGGCTGGTTTCTATTTATTTTCTCTTTCTTTGATATGCACAAAATGATCGTACATAACTCATAAATGTAACTTTTTTGAAGGAAAAAGAAAAGCGCTACCTGTACTCTGCATCCAATCACTGTTGAAGCCCCTTCTCCATGACGGGGACAATTCCTAGGAGAAATCCATCCACCACATTGCCAGGAGCATAGATGGATTCTCACTACCACGGACTAAATATTCACTAAGTGAATCGGCTATACCTTGCAAAGCGGGCCAATGATTCGGTTATTACTCGAATGGGAATTAACATTCTCTCTAGATTTGGAGGCCCCATCCCTACCAAGATCATCAACGTGTACAGTGACATTTGGATCAAAGAAGATGATTTGAATTAAATGTCCTGAGATATTAGATAACATTGGGGCATTCCACGGCCTAGTACCCTCAAGGTAATGGACTTGTTGAATCCTCAAGCCAAAGGTTTAATCAGACAGTCAGCTTTGTTGGAAGACAACAAAAATTCTTGGCACACAAAGCTAGTTCATGCACTGTGGGATGACAGATTGACTTTGAAGAAATCTATTGGCATGTCACCTTTTCAGCTGGTGTGATAGGTCCCTATATCACTAGTATAGTCCTTTATTATGGTTAGTTTAACCCCCTTATTGTTATTATTGAACCCTTGTAACCCCCATTTTGTTATTATTGTGCCCTTAAATTGTGTTAGGTCGTAAGGTTATTTGGCCACTAGGATTACATTATGGCCCCATGGACTCCTATATATAGAAAGGAGGTTTTGTAAATTGTATCATCCAAGAATTGTTCATTTTATCTAATGTATTGGAGGTTTCCCCTCGAAGTGGCTTATTTCTAAGGCGTTGATATCTCTTTTCTTCTATTTTTGGAGTGGTTACACGGCATTTGGTATCATAGCTTTGGATTCTAGGGTTTCTTGCTCCAAACAGGTCATCGTGGAATTTTAGCTATAACTTTTTTTCTGCAAAAAAACTTCAGAAGCTGAAATTTTTAGGGTGCGAAGCTGAAATCTTGAGGAAGTTTGTCTAAAAAATTTCAGAGCTTGGTTCGCAATATTTTCCGGAGATATGATCTGTGGAAGTTAAGAGTATTTTCAGGCTCCTAAACAGGTCATCGTGGAATTTGCGCTATAAAACAATTTCTACGAAGGTTCAGAGAATCTGAAATTCATATGGTGCAAAGCTGAAATCCTGAAGAAAGTTGTCAAAAAATTTCAGAGCTTGGTTCGCAATATTTTTGGAGATATGATGTTGTGGAAGGTAGTGCTTTTCGAATGCGAATTTCATCTCAAAGAGGTGATCGTGGGAAAGTTCAATAACTCTCTCAGGCCTTGGATTCAGAACACGTAAAGGTGGTTGCAAGTACACGGACACGCAATTTCTTGTCAATTTCAGGAGATGAAGGACAAAACGGTGACACGTGAAGCGTACAAGCTCACTCTCTTGAATTAGTCCAAAGTTGGGTCATTGTGGGAGATTGGAAATAACTTTGTCTTGAAGAATCAAAATCAGATCATATCTGTGGCATTTGAAGAACGAGTTCGAGCTACTACTAATAGTGAATTTCAGATGACGGAAGATTCTCAATTACGGAAATTAATTCAATTTCATTACAGAGCTCCTAAAAGCAAGTAAAAGGTGTGTATTTTTTTTCCAATTGCATAAGTCTTGTTTGAAGAATCAAGTTGAATTTGATTCAAGGGAATATTGTAGAATAGATATCAGTATTAGATTCTAAAATGGCCCCTAAAAAGAATTCAACTCCCATTAAGCCTTTGAAACCACTATGACTTCAAGAGAACGAAGAGGCCTTATGACATATCGAAATTACAAGAATGAAGTGCAACAAATTTCGCTCTCGCAAAGAACAACAAAAAATGAAATGGAAGTTTTGAAGAAGAGCATGGAAACTAAGATGGATGGTTTGAAGAAAGGCGTGGAAGCTAAGATGAATGGTTGGGAATCTAAGATGGATGGCATGGAAGTAGGCATGGAAGCTAAGATTGATGACATGGAAGCTAAGATCGATGAAAACGAAAGACAACATGGAAAACATGAAGAATGATCTAAAAGCAACACATGGAAGGATTGATGACAAGCTTAAAACAAGAAACGATTCCTAATGGCGGAAATATAGTAGAAAGAACCTCCATGATGAGAACAAATAAATGTTAATCGTGATTTCATAACAGCCTCTAATGTTGGCAGGAAGAACCACCATATTCCAAAAATGGATAAGGAAGTTTGATGGAAAGGATCTGTAACATGGATGCTACGGATGGAGCAATATTTTGATCTCCATAATGTACCAAAACACACCAAAGTACGCATTGCAACTTTACATTTAAGACAAATACATTTGTATGGTATCAATGGCTTTGCTCCGTAAAAAAATTGTCACTTGAACGTTCATTTTACGGAGAAATGATAACTACACATTATGGAATTAAAGCAACACCTTCTTTATTGGTGATAAATCTCAAACAAAAGGGTTTAGTGGGGGCGGCAATGAGGACTTCCAAAAATTGAATATAAGGGTAAGCTGGTATTCCGGAGGAACACGCTGAAGTTGATCTCTTCATGACATCTAAAGGATAACATCCAACATGAAGTTGGTGTTTGGAGCTGATTCATTGGAGAAGGCATTCGGGTTGGCAAGAAAGGATTCTTGAATGTAAAGTTATGGCGACAAGGAAGCCACTCAGTTCTATAAAGAAGGAAGTGTTGCTACGCCTAGATTTCCACAACCTGCAAGGTTGACACCACAACAATTGGAAGAAAAAAGAGCAAAAGGGCTTTGCTACGGTTGTGATAGCAAATACACTAAAGGTCATAGAGGTGTCTTGAAAAGAAATTA
The DNA here is from genome assembly GCA_034641835.2 of Pinus albicaulis. Taxonomy (NCBI): domain Eukaryota; kingdom Viridiplantae; phylum Streptophyta; class Pinopsida; order Pinales; family Pinaceae; genus Pinus; species Pinus albicaulis. The sequence goes on from JAXQQM020085349.1 coordinate 74,814, forward strand.
TTTTACATAGATTGTGAAGAAGAAAGAAGAAAATGAACAAGAAGAGGATATACACAAGAAGCCGGCCCTAGAAAGAGGAAGAAATGAATCCGACCATATCATGTAATGCAACGGCATGAATTACCACTCACCAAACTCTCCAAAGATAACGGGACAAATCAGAAGAAAAAAAGGTAATGATGGGTGGATTCGAGGTAGCACCATAATTTATTCATTGTAGGGTAGCCAAGGAATTCATTGTTTCCTATACCACGACACCAGAATGTCAGAAGTGATGGTTGCAAATGGAGGAGCTATAAATTGTTGCGGAAAATGCCATAATATCAAGCTATACATGGGGGAATATGTATTGACTGGTCCAATGCTCATTCCTATGGGAAGTCTTGATGTTGTACTAGGAGTACGATGGTTACAATCTTTGGGGACGGTAGCTTTTAATTTTCAGAACTTTTCTTGAAATTTTTCGAAGAAGAAGTCGAATTACGAAATTAGTGAAGGAGCTAGGGAAGGATAATAAGCTCTAATGTCATGACAAAGCTTCTAAAGAAACAACGACGAGGCGTAATTGCACAATTATGCTCACTAGAGGATTCGACAAAATCATCTATTACGAATCCTCAACAAGTCTTGGACAATAATTCCAAGGTGTTTGAAACTCAGAAAGGACTCCCACCTATTGATCATGATCATGCTATTCCATTTGATTCCGGGAAGTGTTCCTCCAAACATCGGGCCTTATAGATATCCTTACTTCCAAAGAGCGAAATTGAGCACAATGTGATTGGAGAAATGTTGAGGCGGGTATAATTCAACCTAATTGAAGTTTATATAACATCTATAGTTTTGGTACACAAGGATGGATCATGGCGAATGTGTCGGATTATAGGGAGCTCAATAGCTCACCATTAAAGACAAATTTCCCATTCTGTGATTAAGTGAATTATTGGATGAATTACCGGAGGCAATTTATTTTACCAAGTTGGATCTTCGTTCGGGATATCATCAAATTAGAATGAAGGCGGTATTCCAAAAACGACATTTCGAACTCATGAGGGTCATTGTAGATTTTTGGTCATGCCTTTTGGTCTTTTAATGCACCTTCTACATTTCAAGGGTTGATGAATTCCATTTTCCAACCTTCCTTAGAAAAATTTGTGCTAGTATTTTTTGATGATATACTAATCTACGAGCGGAGTGCTTGGAAAGGATCATGTTGAACATGTTGACGGGGTGCTCAAACTATTGCGGGGAGAAACAATTATATGCAAAAAAATCCAAATGTTTCTTTGGAGTACAAGAGGTGGAATATTTGGGTCATATTGTATCTCACGAGGGTGTTAAAGTAGACCACAACAAAATTAAAGCCATTAAGGAATGGAAAGTCCCCCACAACCATAAAAGTTAAAAGGATTTCTGGAGTTAACGAGGGGTATTATCGCAAGTTTGTTAGAGTGTATGGGAGAATAGCAGCACCTCTAACAACATTATTGAAAAGATGCATTTTCATGGACTCACGAAGCAACTAAGGCCTTTGAACGTCTTAAGGAGGCAATGTACTGTCACCGGTCTTAGCTACGCCGGACTTCTAAAAACCTTTATTGTGGAATGTGATGCCTCGAGGTAATGGAATTGGTGCGGTTTTGATGCGGGAAGGGAAGACCCATTGCTTTTGAAAGTCGTCCAATCAAAGGAAAGTATTTACGAAAACCTATTTATGAGAAGGAAATGTTAGCAATACGCATCCACTAAAGAAATGGCGAACTTACCTAATGGGAAGACACTTGAGGTAAAAAGCCAGAGTCATGATGATCTTAAACACTTTTGGAACAAAGACTATCATCGGAAAACCCCGACAAAAATGGGTCACAAAGATGTTGGGTTATGACTTTGAAATAATCTACAAAAAGGAAAGCTTAATGTTGTTGCGGATACTGCTCTCGAAAGAATGAAGAGGTGGAGAGCGTGCTTTGTGCCATTTCTATTATCCAACTTGATTGGATAAGCTGAAGCAAGAGATGAATGGAAGAAGGACAAAGATGTGTAGACCTCGTCAAAAGTTGCGGCAGATCCTAGTACATCGGTAATTTAGTTGGAAAATGATTCCTTATGGTACAAAGATCGCTTATATCTTTGCAAAATTCCCAACACAAAACAAAAAGCTAACACGGAATTGCACACTTCTCCTGGCCAGGGACACTCGGGATTTTTAAAAACTTATCACGGGGTGAAGAAAGAATTTTTTTGGGATGGCCTTAAATGCGATATTCAAAAGTTTGTAGCGGAATGTTTGGTTTGCCGGCGAGAATAAAGTGGAAACAATTAAGACCCCGGGACTTCTCTGACCTTTATCATTCAAGTCAACGTTGGGAGGAGATTTCAATGGATTTTATCACGAGGTTTACTAAGTCTGAAGGAAAGAGTGTCATCATGGTGATAGTTGATAGACTTACCAGGCGTACACTTTTGTGCATTATCTCATCCATTTAAAGCAAGTACGGTTACTACTACATTTATGGATAGAATTCAAAACACATGGAAGCCAGGTTATTGTGAGCGACGGATCCCATTTCTTGGAAATTTTTGGACGGAGTTATTTTCTTGTTTGGGTACTCAATTAGCTCATAGCTCATCTTATCATCCTCAATCGATGGTCGCTTGAGATCGTAAATAAATGTTTGGAAGGATATCTTCGTTGTTTTGTATACGATAAACAAACACAATGGGTCGAAGTGGTTACCTCTTCTTGAATGGTGTTATAACACTTCCTTCCATCTTGCGGCAAAATGACCCCCATTTGCTGACACTATTGGATATCATCCACCATCCATCCCCATCATATTTAAGAGAAAATTGAAGGTTCAAGCGATGGAAGATCACATCGAGCATTGAGAAGTTCTCCAACTCTTAAAGGATAACACGAATTTTGGCACAAAATCGAATGAAACAACGAGCGGTCAACATCGCGGCGAAGTTTTGATGTAGGAGATTGGGTATTTCAAGCTACAACCATACAAACAAATGTCCCTCGAAGCCAGCTAAGAAGGATAATAGAACATCACCAAATTACTATGGTCCTTGCAAGGTGTTGCAAAATGACGGATTCTATATTCACAAATTGGAGCTTCTGCAACTTCTTCACGAGTACATCAGTTTTATGTTTCATGCTTAAAGAAGGTTATAGGTGAAAATCTTCAGAGTTCAAACAATATTGCCGGAACTTGATGAGGAAGGAAAAATAATAATATTGGAACTACGAAGTGAGTCATGGAAACAGAGAACTTCCAACGGCTACGGAATCGGTCGATTTCGAGTATCTCATCGAGTGGAAGAACACTTATGAAGATTCTACATGGGAGGATGAGAATTTTACGAGAAGCACCGAGACTGTACTCAAGTGTTGAGGACAACACTTTTTTGGAGAGGGGCATGATGGTCCCTATATGCTGTGCTAGTCCTTTATTATGGTTAGTTTAACCCCCTTATTGTTATTATTGAACCCTTGTAACCCCCATTTTGTTATTATTGTGCCCTTAAATTATTATTGTTAGGTCGGCTAGGATTACATTGTGGCCCACTAGGATTACATTATGGCCCCATGGACTCCTATATAGAAAGGAGGTTTTGTAAATTGTATCATCCAAGAATTGTTCATTTATATTTAATGTATTGGAGGTTGCCCCCTCGAAGTGGCTTATTTCTAAGGCGTTGATATCTCTTTTCTTCTATTTTTTGGGCCCGGATTTACACAACATGGTGTATGGTACGTACAATTTTTAAAAAACCATGGTATAACGACAATTAAGTTGATTCAAGAGTTGCAATTTGAAGATAATGACATGATCGAAGAATAAATCGGACCATCCATCTTCGGCAAACTAGAGAGGAAGTTTATAACAACATTTAACGGCAAGGTCAACAATAAAAATATTTTAGATGAAGAACAAAGACGCTTAATTTCCAAATTTGGGACAAAGTTTTAAAGTGGGACTCGGAGGAGGGAAGAAAAGGCAAGCATGTAAGTGACAACTTATGGCTTGGCCCTTACTCTATTCATTAATTCATGGTAACAATGCATTTTTCTTGCGGGGAGTTGAATGGAGCAAAATTGTTTGGGAGTCCTTTGAATGGAAGGATGCTTAAGCATTACTTCTCTTGATCCATGTTATGCTCAGAAAGCCTTTTTTATCTTTTTCTAATTATAAATACTTCACCCACCATTGCATTCAAATTTAAAAATAAAATAAAATATAAAAATATTGAAAGGAAGAAAAAGAGAGACGGTGTGAAAACAAGAAAGGTAGCCCCATACCAAAAAAGAAACAAATTTGAAAGTGTGCAAGCTCAAATGCCACTCCTAAATAACACACTTCTCGCAAGTCGTATCCCAATCTTGACTAATTAGCTTTAAATTTTATGCGATAGGATAGTGAATTCGATTTGCCAAAATGTTTTAATCTTGGCTTATCGGTAGATAGTTTAGGATAGAAATTAAAGGTTCAAACAAGATCAAAATCTAAACCTAAGGTTTCAAAAATAAAATGACTCAAATACGCTAAAGTTTGAGTCAAGAGATGTAAAAATCTAGTTCCAATCTAGCTCAAAATCAAGACCCACATTGATAATGACAAAACGGCTCAACAAATTCAAACCGGACGCCAAGAAAAGAGAAGGCCATGATGAGAAAATTTTAGATCTTAAGCCTTCCATTTTTTATTTAATTTCTTTTAAAAATAATATCTATGTATTGACTTGTTTTTATGCCATAGACAGCATCAAGTTAGATTTTCAATCTAACTTGAATGCTTTTCAATTTCTATTGTAGAATTTAGAATAAAAGTGATGGACGGTTTAACCCAACTTGACAGGTAGATCGGGTAGAGAATCATATGGGCTCAGCTTGTTTAATGCAGGTCCATGGAGAAATAAGGAGTAGAAATAGATTAAGATTTCTGCTTTCAAAAGAATAAAATGTTGTAAAAAGTACGCAATCAAGTGCACTCTAATGAAGAAAAAAAATGTTAGATCGGTAGGATTGGATAGGTAGAAAGTTTGTATTGATGAAAATCCATTGTTTTTTATGGTACGCTAATATGTTTCGAGCATCATCCTAGAAATAAAGGTAGCCGATGGATGAGACAAAGTCAGCCTCCCGGAAGAGAGTTTAAATTACGAAGTTCTTGATGCCTTCAAAAGTTTTCTTCATCCCAGTGGATCCGCAGTAGCCACCTCTAAAAATTTGTTATGAAAAAAGTTGCATTGACTTTTTGAGCCTTCAAGACAAATTTTTATTGCTAAAAGTGTTGGCTCTTGAAGACTCTTGAAGGTCTCATGCCTCTTTGTCCCAAAAATCTTCATTTTCTATTTCCATTTATACTGCGAAGTTACGCTAATTTCATGAAAAGGCTATGCGAGAAACCATCATTTTCCCCCTTCTCCACTAAAAACTAACCTTCATTTGTTCCCATTTCTCTTTTTCCATATAAACCATGGGCCGCCTTATAAACATAACCTTGTAATATTTCTTCTAGACGTTCTTTTTTCTTTGTAGAAAAGCCAAAACCATTTATCCAAACTTTTGATCTAATGTCTTCAAAGTCACGTGTTAATAGAAAATGGTTAGATCAAAAAGACCCGACGTGCGATCGCATCGAAGAAAATCCAAATGGGTTGATTGAAAGACCACATCAAACTACATGTGATTAGGTCTCCTTATGTAAACCCACCCCACCTTTCATTCCTCACAACCTACACCCGGGACCAAGTGTTAAAATTAGAAGTGTATCGCCTCCATGAAGTTTGAATGGATTTGATTGAAAGACCCTATTGACTCTGATTGCGATTGGCCCTTGTTATATAAAGCCTCGGGCCCATTGTATTCCATACATCTATTGGCTCCTCAATCGGGTGCAGGTCACTTCATATATATATTTTCCGCCCCGATCCACACTAAAACCTTCGTTTTATTAAAATTTGCGGGTTTTTCAAAAATTATAAGGGTTTTCCATTTGGTTCGTTCTAAAACTAATTTCCATAGTTGATGCCAAAGCGATCGATGTGAAGTAGCTCAATCCAACGTTGTGTTTATTTTTTTTCCTCTTGATCGACGATCCTCCCGATTCATTCTCCACCAGTTGATCTAATCCTTAGATCAACGGTCTGTCTAACATCGCATCAAATTTTCATCGGTGTGTTTGTTTGTTCGCCAGATCGGCCAGATCTCCCAGATTTAATATCACTTTGTCGATCTTTGTGGGTGTTTAATCGCATCAGAACGGCTCATATTTATCCAGAAACCCATTTCCTACTTGCTCTCCTTTTTAACCTCTTCTACATAGATCCCCATAGTTGGATCTTGCCATCAATGGCTACCTCTCCATACCTTGACAGTTTTTTCCCAATTACGAGTTTTATAATATTTTCTATGTTTTGCGGGAACATTTGATGGGTTTTCCATTATATAAAGCTGAGCCTAGGATGACAATTCTTGTGCCTTGATTCATAAGGGAACCATTCATGGGGCTCCACTCACGTTTCATCATTTCTTCATGGGCATTGATGCCTTAGAGGCCACGCACGACTGCACATTGGCAGAGACAACGTATTTATTAAATCACCATCTCAAGAGTATCGGTGTTAAAACATGAGCATAATGAGAAAAAGAATATTGAATATAGATTTGGGAATTACGGCTAAGAATGGTTATCAATACAATTACCAAAATTAAAACACAATTAAAGGAACATCATAAGTGTTTAACGGATAGAAAACCCTCCCGGCCCACATTTGAGGTGAATTTATTCCTCCCATTACCCACGGTGCCACGCGCTACAGAAATGACTTAACGAGAGGCCGAAGTTATTGTTCGAAATCAGATATTTGCCTCGGCGTAGCTAAGGGGTTACTTACGCAAGCAACTTAATGCAAAAGTATACGAGTTACTCCAACGTAACGCGAACCTCGAAGTCAATGAAAGCTCCCATAGAGCTTAATTCATGGATGTAAATCAATTAATATGTTAACACACCTGTAAACTTATCCATCGAGCCCCTCAAAGGCCGAGAAGTCTTGAATACGTATTAATTGTCACGAGAGATCTTTTATCGGATCTCACCTCCTCGACCTATTATAAATACTTCTATAGAAAATGAGAAATGTTGGTTGATTAGGTTGTGGTATGATGTAGTGTAATTGAGCTTGAGACTTATATCTGTAAATAGTGGTCACGGCCCTTGAAGCTCTGTTTGTGTTAGGCTAGTTCAGGTTGGACGGTGAAGATGATTGATGAATTGAAACATTGGACTGGAAGGTACGTAACTAGTTTGACATCAATAATAGTGCCTGCGGATCCCTGAGTATTTATGCTCCTGACTGGTGAAGTGCCCCTTTCTTTGTTATTGTTTTCCTCTGTGTATGTCATTTTGTTCACTTTTCTGCGATAAAGAACAACATTTACGAGTTAGGATCTACTATTTGCTCCAATTTTCCTTCTCTATAGCGGTAAGCTTTATCTCAATGTTTTCCTCTAGTTTGTTTATTTAAGAATGGTCATCTGGCTTAAGTAGTTAGGAATGTTGGTGTTCCCTCATCCTATTATTTTCTTTAAACATTTTCTTAAAAGTTATTTTCATCATTTGCTCATTAAAGTTAGACTAGAAAAAGTTTATGGTTGGTCTCTTCTAGGTTTCTATCCTCCAAAGGCAGATTCTGAAGATTTCCCTGGATGTTTGACTAAAAGAAGACTAGGTTTCAAAGTACTTTATCTGATCTTAAGTTACATTTTGTCTTCTCTTATATGTTTTCATACTTTCTAAAGGTAATCATGTGGATTACTGGATTGTTCGTCAATTAAGCTGCTTTAATACAAACCTGCCCAAGAAGTCAATGGTTAGCCCTGTCCTCGGTTGGTTTTAAACAGTTACTTAAGAAGCTTCTCTTATTTGGACTGACTATAAATCCTTTGTGAAATTATTATCAGTTTCCACCTCTCCAAAACTTTATTGTTTCCATTCCATCACTCTAATCTCAATAATCTTGAGATGTAGATGACTTTCCCCTTCGATCACTCTTGACGTTGTTGCTCAATTAAAGCCCTGTTATGACTCCATAGCCCAATGGACTAAAAACCAACGTTATATCTATATTTTTAGCCTAGCTGTTCTATTCACTTGCAACTTCTCACCTTTGAAACTCTTTGCACTTAGGAATTTACACCTCAAACGGTATTCATACTCAACCATCCAAAAACAAAACAAACCCTTGGCCTTCATAACTAGCCTAATATTATTACCACAAAACTTCAAAGACAAATCCATATTTGCACTTATTGGAGAGATCCCTCTCTGGATTCAGGAGGGTTAGATCCTAGAATCCCAAAGTGGTTGAAACGATGTTGTTTTTGTGATCGGACTTTGCCAATCTTGCTGATTATAGATTCCTAACAGGAGCAACCGAGATAGTTCTTATTGTAGCACCACTAATAGCATTCCCAACATTAGGGTTGGGGTTGCCACCAACTTTAGATCCTGAATCAAACATGTTGAAGGTGAAAGGCAGAGGAGAAGCAGGAATAGAATCAAAAGGGGATTTCAATGAACTAGAAGAAGAGTCAGAATGGGGATAGGGTGAAGGAAAAACTTGAACCCTACGCGGAGGAGTAAGTATTCCTAACGAAAACTGAGGATGAAGGCCTAGGAGTCTCTGGGATAAATGTCTTGGGGGCACAATGATGGAAAACAGATATGTATCATAGAAGGAAGAGATACCAACAAGGGCAGGGAGGTGCAGGATCAAATGATTACAATGTCGAAACAAGGGTAGGGAGGTGAAAGATCAATTAATTACAATGTTTTACTCTTGGTCGAGCAGTGTAAACCAGGCGCTCTTCACTTAGGGTGTGTTTGTATGTGATAAGTGTGTTAATTTTAATGAATCCTAGATGTATGTAGAGAAAAAAGAAAAAAGATGTTGTATAAATGTAAATAAATCTGAAATGAAAATAAAGGAAACTAAATAAGACATAAAATAAACAGCTAAAGATTCATCAATTTAAACCCAAGGAGGAGGGCTTCCAAAAAACTAGTCTATGGGTGGGTGATATCTAGTCAAAACACACAAAAATGGCCAATGGATCTAAAATCGGGAGGGACATGGATCTATTGGTGAAATATGTTAGAAATAGGTGCATAAAATAACAAAAAACTAGAGGGAAAAGTGTTGCAAAAAAGGTGTCGAAAGGCTACAACTTGAAGGGAAATGAAGGGGACTATAAAGGAGGACCAAACAACACTGAAAAGAGGAATTTTGGATGGATGAATAACTGATCTAAAATGGATCTGAAAGTATAAGTTAAGATGTGAAAAAATAGCTCAACACATTAAAATCTCAAAAGAATTTCTTAAGCTAAACTCCTAAGAAGGTGGAAGCGTATTGAACGCCTAACGGGATTGGTTCCTACTTCTATGAGTAAAACTAATCAAGTACAGGTCTGGGACAGGTGGAGAGGGAGGTCAAACAAACCTGAATAGTAGCCCAAACAAACCTAGAAAAAGCAAAGAAAAATTCCCACAAAAAGTACAGGGCGCAGGTTCTGACTTTTTTTCAGCTGAGGTCGCAGGTTTGAGGCTATCTTCTACGCCATGAAGGTTGAGGTTGCAGGTTTTGGCCAAAAATTGTGACATGCACTTCTGGTTGTCTAAGGAGCAGGTTTCAAAAAAAAAATTGTCTCTACTATGGTTGATACCTGTTACCTGTGCAATAGGCCTAGAAACACACGGAAGTAAGAATTTTTACTCTTTTAGGGTTTTAAAGGTTAAAAACAACATTAAGAAATGAAAAATAATAAGCTAAAGAAAAACCCTAGGGGTTGAAGCAGCTGGTCATGCAGGGATCTAAAAAACGACAACAGTTTTAATTTTAAACCCTTGTGGAGTCGCCAGTTGTTAGTGTGAATTCTAATTACAAGTGTACGAAAACAACTCGCTTTCGCTTTGCATAAAAAACATCCCTAACATCAAATTTGCCTGTCAATTTCCTTAGATCTGCAGTTAGTGATTAGAAAAAATGCTACAGAAATCCAGACCTATGCAGTTAAAGATATTAAATAGAAAATAATAAGCAAGAGTTTCTCCATGCATCTAATGAATAAGACAAGAATTTTCAAAGCATTTTTTGTATTATGACACCTGGGAAGGGAACATGGAAAGATGTTACCACTCCCCCTCAATTGGATGGGTTCTTGTATTTTATTTCCACAGTGCTTCAGATCTAATATCTCTCTCTCTCTCTTGATGGTGCAGAAAACCTAGACAAAAATGGAACTTAAAGGGAGCTCACAAGCAAAAGGTAGAAAAATATGAAAATGATGGAGGATCAAAGTCAGACCAAAATTATGTTTCGAGAGTGATCTTTAGGTAACAAAAGGTGGTGAAATAATGGAAAAATGCTTCTATTTATAACAAAATATTGAGTTAGTCTAGATATTGGTGCATAGCTAAAATATTATTCACCAAATCTAGATCCAACTTTTAAGGAATATTTTATTATTTTTATTAGAGAGAAAAATAATTTGAATTTCGTCAAATCCCTTTATTTGTAATAAATAAATAAATGATTTATTTATTATTTTAAGAATGTGGTTGATTAATAATTAAATAAATAATGATTTATTCAATTATTTATAAATGATTTAGTTATATTTAACAAGGAACATTTTTTAAATAATTATTCCTAGGAAATAATAAGATAAATAATGATTTCTCTAATTAATTTTCCTGTTTTGGGTTAAATATAACCAGTGATATTAATTAAACTATGGTTTAATTAATTATCCCTTGAGGAAAATCAAACAAATAAGGATTTATTCAATTATTCCTCATGGGGTTTTCTGTTTAGACAATAAACAACTTAATAAATTATGGATTACTATGTTATTTTTCATAGTGAAAGAAATTTTACTAGGGTAAAATTTGTCTTACATGGTGTACTTTGTTCCATCTAATAGTAATAGGTCTAAAGAATAAAAATTGGTGTAACATGCCTCGCATGTATTTTCACACCATTGAACACCTTGGCATGCCTTAGCACTTGACACGTCTTAGCATATTTGACATGCCATTGAACTATCTGGCACATGTTAGCATTCCCTAGCATGCCTTAGGACTCATGCCCTCATAACTAGCATTACATTTTTTCACGACTTGGGAACCCAATCAAGTCCTTCACTACTCCAGTTCATGTGAAATTGGTCTGCTTCATCCATAACAACTTGATCAATTGCAACTACTACAAGAAGATTATGCCTTGTTCACCTAAGAACTTTCTATATCTCATATTAGGCCACTCATGTCCAAGCTAAACTTTTCACACTTTAGAACTTACCAAGACAAGGATCACATCTAGCCACGGCCATAAAAAATTTAAGAAACATATATTACATAAGAAATATTTCACATGTATGTCCAGTTCATATAAAAAAAAGAGCATTAACTGAGAGTTTGCAAGAACCACAAGATACACAAGACACACAAGATATAACTCGACACAAGCCAGGTTCCCCAAAACTTATACACAATAATGTACAATATGAAATTGTCTAAAATAGTTTAAAACATTAGCATTTGGCTAAAGTGTGCCACATCTCATATAAAAATAATAGATAAAAGAAAAATAGTGTTGTTCCCAACCAAAGTCTCCCTTTGTTTAAAATTTATTTGTCCAGCCCCTTATCACAATTGTAGGCTAGCCTCTTGAAAATCCTATTATTAAATTTTTCTAACACACTTCATCCTTGGAACACATGAATTCACTGACACTCCCTAGCACACACTATTATTTGTTCATTTCTATGAATTTTGACCTAGTTCTCCCTTGTGATGCCTCGACATTCCTTAACACTCCTCAAAATGCATTGACATTGTTCATCATGTGTTAGCATGCCTTTTCATTCCTTGGCATTCCATAACCCTTCCTAGTTCTCATGCCCTCACAACTACCCTTACTTAATTTCCAACTTGGGAGTCCAACCAAGTCCTCACTTGAATATAGGATTTTGACCAAGTTACAATTACTACAACTAGACTATGTTGTTGAATTGTGTAGCTTGCGAGCTACTCCACAAGCCTAGTGAGATGGGCTTGTGTGAGTTTGTCCAAAAAAGGTTTTGTGGGAAAATAAACCAAGAAAAGGGGCTTTGGACCTGAGATGAGGTTTAAACTCTAAAATAAAATTAAATATAAAAACAATATTTCCTAAGGTCTAAGTAGATAAAGTTTGTAAGTTCTAGAGCATTTTTAAGATGCATAGCTAGGAAAATCTATTTAAGGAGGCCTTAGTATGAAGGCAAGAACATCAAATGAGAAATATCTCATTTGATCAAGGAGGCCAAGAGAGATATTTTCCTGAATTAGGTTGAGTTGTAGGGTTGAGTAAGCGTTGCTAAAGGAATGCCATGATCATCCACCAAGAGTAATATCATCGTGTGTAGATTCACAAGAATGGCACATACCTTAATGGGTTCAAGATAGGAAGCATGATTGCATATTGTTGGTTATCTTGGGGAAGAGAAAGCTCAAGAGAGGCGAATCATGAGAATTTGGGCATGTGATTTCAGTGTTGTTTCTGTGTGCAGTCCGCATCAAATTTTGAAATAATAGAGAGGGTTGAGACCATACCTTGTGGTGGTTACTAGGTTGCAAGGTCTATAATAAATACCAACAAAAATGGAGGATGTTTTTCACTAGAATTTAGGCCCAGAACATAATTAGTCACATATGTAATATTGACTAAGGTAACCATCATTTAAGGGTCGTATAGATCTAAATTTTAGGTCAAGATTCAGTCAAAGAAATGACTAGAATATATGGATCCATATGAGCTAGGCCAAGCCTCTTATGGAGGAAATATTTTTCATTTTTTCTATGGGTGGATATGGTTTGTTATAATTCAGTTAGAATAGAAGAATAATTCCCTATTTAGGGAGGTTTCCTTGCATGTTCAATCCATAAGGTATGCCATTAAGACTGTGACAAATCTGCATAGAATAATATGGGTTGTGACCCTTAGAGAGAGGTTTAGCTCTGCAATATATACCAAAAATTTGGAAGATGGTTTGCGAAGCATGTGCGGAGAGATAGAAAAGACAAAGGAAGGTGGAACGTGAGTAGAATATGGAGAGAATATGGATCAGAATAAATGTGCCATATGATGAATGGATTGACATGAGAGGTTTATTTTGTTGGAATGTCCATAGATTTTTGGACGAGAGATATGAATCGACCTATAAACAGTTTAGTCGATGGAATATTAATGGATGATTTTTGACCTAGTTCGGTCATCTTAAAATTTTAAAAGGATGATAACATGAGTGTTTTAGATTTGTTCATAGATTGAACAAAAAATAAATTGGTACACAAGAATAGTGATTTTGAGAGGACTCAAATCACTATCGGTGGCATATTTGAGGAAACCTAGATAAATTATTGATGTGGGCACTAATTAGGTAAAAATAATTTCTTGTGGTTGGGAAAATTGATCGAAATCAGAGAGTACAATTGGAAGGTTTTTAGGTGATTGTCAAATAATATTTATAAGTTATGTACTTGTGAAGGGAAAAAGACTAGTATAAGGGTAGGTGTATTGGGCACGAGGACATGAAAATTTTGAAGGAATAAAGTAGCGAGTCAAGTGGGCTAGCCAAATAGCCATAGTTCATTGTATTGTAGAAAGGATTGCATCATTGAGAAACAAGGAAGCCTCCATATCCTATAATTTTCATGTTGGAGCAGTAATATGGAAAAGTGGGTAGACAAGGACAATTCCATGACAAAGTTGTGAATAAGCGTCGAAAAATCGTGTTGCGAGAACTTAAAGGAAAAAGAGGTAGATAGAGGAAATTTTTTTGAGTGGATTTTAGTAACATAAAGGAGTTGAGTTCATTGATAGACGCATATTGGAGTTTCATAATGGGATAAAAGAGGACCTACCATATGTTTTCAAGACATGTGGATTGAAAGGGCCTGTGTGGTGGCCACCATAAAAAAATGGCTCAATTGTTGACTTGTTCAAGGTAGATTGGTTTTCAAAGGACTTGCACCAATCCCTATTTGTATTCCTTATATCAGTGTCATTGAAAAGAGCCATCATCCCTGGTACGAGAGCTCTAGCCTATTCTATTATAGTTTGTAATTTAACAAAGAAAGGTTTGAAAAAGTTAAAATTTTTCATGTGCACTAATTGATTTCATTATGTGTGTAGATTTCATTGTGCAAAGAAGATGTATTGTGGCAGTTGAGTGTTTGCATCAAATATTCTAATACCAAACCCCAATTCTCATGTGTCGTGGAAATTAAACATATGCCTTGTTCACCTAAGAAATACATGTAACTCATCTTAGACTGCTCATGTCCAATATCAATTGATCCCACATAGAAAGTTGCCAAAAAAATTCTAATCACATCCAACTGTGGTCGTAAAAAAACAAAGTAACATAGTTTACATATTGACATGCCATAACGCCTGACATGTCTTAAATACCTTGGAATTATGTGGCATGTGTTATCATCCCCTACATTCCTTGACATGATTTTACACTTCCTAACATGCCATAGCAGATTGTAACCATGTCGCTCCCTCCTTAACACACTTAGAACTCATTGACACTCCATATCACACACTCTTATTCATTCATTTCCATGCCTTTTGATCTAGTGCTTCCTTGTGTTTAATGGCTGACACTCCCTAACACTCCCTAGCACACATTGGTAAACCCTAACACCTAGAACATCTTGGAATTCCACCCTAGCACTCTAGCATTCCTTGGAACTACTTAGCATACGTTTTCACTCTCTCCTTAGCACACCTAGAACTCATTGAAACTCCCAATCAAAAACTCTTATTCATTCATTTCCATGGATTTTTACCTAGTGCTCTCTTTTGTTTCATAGCATTCCTTAACACTCCTTGGCACATGTTGTTACACCCTAGCACCTAAGACATATTGGAATGTCATGCTAGCCTCTAGCATGCATTAACACTGCCTAGAATATGTTGTCACTCCCTCCTTAGCACACCTGGAAGCCACTGACACCTCCAATCACAAAATCTTATTTTTTCTTTTCCATGCATTTTGACGTAGTGCTCCCTTGTGTTTCCCTGTGACTCCTAGTTAACACTTCCTTGCACGCGTTGGCAAATCTTGGCCCCATGCCACCCTAGCATTCTATCGTTCCTTATCACTTCCAAGCACACCTTGTAACTCCTCATTATCAAACATGGAACTCGTTGAAACTCCTTGTCGCACATTCTTATTAATTCATTTCCATGCACTATGACATAGGTTTCCCTTGTGTTTTTCTAGCACTCCATAACACTCCTTGCCACACATTGGCACACCCTGGAACATGGAACATCTTGGCATGCTTCCCTAGCACTCTATCATGCCTTGGAAATTCCTAGAATACCTTGTCACTCCCTCCTTAGCACACCTATAACTTTATAACACTCCCTATCACACACTCTTATTCAAGCATTTCCATGCAATTAAAACTAGCCCTCCATTTTGTTTCCCTAGCACTTCGTAGCATGAATTGGCACCAAACCATAGCACCTAGTAGATATTGGAATTCCTAACATGCCTTGGAGATTTTTAGCATGTGTTAGCACTTACTGGGATTTCCTGCACACCTTGGTACTCCCTAGTTTCCATGCCCTCATAGATAACCTTAGTTTTTTTGCAACTTTGGAACCCAACCAGGTTAATGAAAAAATAATGTTGTGTCTAGCACAAAGTATCCATTCGTTTGAAATTGCTTCATCCATCCCCTTATCACAATCATAGGCATTCCTCCTTCAAGTCCTGTTATGTAATTATCCTAGCACAATTCGTCCATGGGACACTTGGAATTCACTGACACTCCCTGGAAAACACTCTTATTCATTCATTTCCATGCACTTTTTACTAGTTCTCCCTTGTGATGCCCTAACACTACCAAACACTCCTCATCATGCATTAAAACTAACTAGAATGTGTTAGCACACCTTTTATTTCAATGGGATGCCATGAAACTCCTTATTTGTCATGTCCTCATAACTACCCTTATTTTTTTAAGACTTGGGAGCCCAACCAAGTCTTGCCTCGACTACAACAACTTAACAAAGTTTCATTTAATACAACTAGACTATGCCTTGTTCACCTAGGAATGTATTATTGCTAATATTAGGTTAAAAATGGAAAATATTAATGCATCCCACTTCACAAGTTACCAATTCAAGGCTCACATCCAATCATGGACATAAACAAATTGAGCAACATATTTTACATCTTGACATGCCATAACACCCGGAACATAAAAAAATCCCTTGGCACTATGTGGCATGTGTTAGCATCCCTTGCATTCCTTTACATGCTTTGGGACTCCCTCACACACCCTACCATTCCTTGAGATGCCCTGGAACTCTAGCATGCCTTGGCATTTCTTATCATATAATAACCTTGTCATTCCCTCCTTAGCACAGTTGTAACTCGCTGACACTCCCTATCACACACTCTATATTAATTCATTTCCATGAATTTTGAACTAATTCACCCTCAGGTTTCTGTGGCACTCCCTGACACTTGTTGACACACATTGGCACACCCTGGAACTTGGCACATCTTGGCATGTCGCCCTAGAAATCTAGAACTCCTTCGCACTACCTAACATACATTGTAACTCCCTCCTTAGCACACCTATAATTTTCTAACAATCCCTATCACACACTCTTAGTCATTCATTTCCATGAATTTGAAGCATTCCTCCCTTCTTTTTCCATGGCACTCCACAACACTCCCTGACATGCATTAGCACATCTTGTCATGTTTCCATTACCATTGCCTAGCATACCTTACCAATGCCTAGCATACCTTGTCACTCCCTCCTTATCACACCTGGAACTCACTGACACTTCCTGTCATAATCTCTTAATTTTTCATTTGCATGCATTATTTTCACCTCATTCTCCCTTATGTGTCCCTAAGACTCCCTAACACTTCCTAGGATGTGTTGGCACACCCTGGCACCTGGCACATGTTGGCCACATGCCACTCTGGCACACTAGCATGACTTAACACTGCTTAGCATACCAAGTCACTCCCTCCTTAGCATACTTGTAACTCACTGACACTCCCTTTCACACACTCTTATTCATTCATTTCCATGAATTTTTACATAGTGCTCCCTTGTGTTTCCATGGAAATCAGTAACACTCAACACACATTAGCTCTTGGCACATCTTGGTATGCTTCCCTAGCACTCTAGCATGTATTGGAAATGTCTATCATATATTTTTAGTCCCTCCTTAGCAAAATTGGAACTCCATAGCATGTTGTATAAATCACTAGAACATATTGGCCCTTGGCACCTAGTACTTAAAAATTCCTTGAATATGTTTGGATGCCCTGGAATTCCTTGGCATGGTTTAAGATAATATTTATTTGAGATCAATTATTCACAATTAAGAGGGAAGTAATTGAGAATTATTGGCTACTTAAGACACACTAAAATTTGGCCCTTCGCATGTATTTTCACTAGTTTTGGTATGCCTAGCATTCCCATCTTGACAAGGTAAGGTCCTGAATTATTAACGCTCATATGTGTTCATTTATTTTAATTTTAACTTGGTGTTCCCATTTTCCTCCTGACACTCCTTGACACGAGTTCGCATACCCTAACACCTATCACATCTCATCATTCCTTAGCACATGGCATGTCTTGGAATGCCTGAAATGCCTTGACACTATCTGGCACATTTTAGCACACCCAAAAACTTCTTGAAATGCCATAACATTCCCTAGTATTCCTTGTTAATCCCCCCTTGCCACGCCTGACACCCTCTGACACTGGCAACACGCCCTCTTATTCATTAATTTCAATTAATTTTCACTCGATGATTTATGTTTGATGGGGTGCATGTCTAGAAAGAGTTACTTTAAGAGAATAAAAAGAATTATTGCACCATTACTGAAATAAGTAATTGCGAGATTATACTTGGATGACATTACGAAACTACATAATAGATTTTAAGAACGATTTTTTTTTTTTTTGGTTATGGTGTTAGAATGGTAATAATTGAGTGGTCAATATGGTGTGTGAATTCTTATAATACCTTCTCACTCCCTCCTTGGTATAAAAACTATCACTCATTTCCACTCCCTGACACACCCTCATATTCACTTCCAAGTATTTTGACCTAGTGCTCCCTTGTGTTGTCCTAGTAATCCCTAACACTCCTCATTATGCAATGGAACTCCCTACTTAGCACTTTTTGACATGCCCTGCCACTTCATAGCATGCACTACACTCCCTAACATGCATTGGCACTTGGCACATGTTAGCGCTTAGAAATTATTAGCATGTCTGACATGCATTCATGACATGACTTGATATGCTTTGGCATGGTTTAATATTAAAGTTATTTGAGATAAATTATTATAAAGTATATGAGAAGCAATAAAGTTATATTTGGCATGTATAATGCACTAACACTTGGCACTTGGCACCTATTTTCACCTACTATTGGTGTGCGTAGCATGTCCCCTGTGAAAAAGGTAAATTGATTACTTATTAACCCTCTTATGCGTTCATCCCTTTGTAGTTAAACTTGTTTCTCCATTTCCCAAGCATGACTTGGCATTCATTCCCTCACAACTAGCCTTACCTAGGAACCTTACATTACCTAGAACACCTTGGCACTCCCTATTTGTCACACCCTCATATATAGCCTTAATTTTTTTGCAACTTGGGAACCCAACCAAGTCATTAGAAAAACAATGTTGTCCCCAACCCAAACTCTCCCTTTGTCCAAAATTAATTTGTTTACACCTTATCACATTCTTAGACTTCCCTCTTACAATTCTTATTATAAACTTCTCCTAAAACATTTCATCCTTGGGACACCTATAATTCACTGACACTCCTTGGAACACACTCTTATCTGTTCATTACCTATAATTTTGACCTAATTCTCCATTATGTTCCCTTGTAACTCCCTAACACTCCTCAACATGCATTTACATAGTTTTCCATGTGTTAGCACACCTTTTCACTCCTTGGCATGCCATGGCACTCATTAGCTATCATGCCCTCACAACTACCCTTACCTTTTTTTAGACTTGGTAATCCAACCAAGTCCTTCCTTGACTATAATATATCGACAAAGCTACAATTAATAGAATTATATTATGTATTTTTCACCTAATAAGGTCCCGTGGAACTCCCTAACACTCATTGGCACACATTGGCACACCCTGACACATGACACATCTTGCCATGTCACGTTGACACTCTATCATTCCTTGGAACTACCTAGCATACCTTGTCACTACCTCCTTAGCACACGTATAACTCAGTGACACTCCCTGTTACACACTCTTATTCATTTCCATGCATTTGAAACTAGTGCTCCCTTTACATTCCTTCGAAATCCATAACACTCCCTAACATCCATTGGCACACCTTATAACCTGGCACATATTGGCATGTTTCTGTGACGTATAGCATACCTTGTCACTCCCTCCTTAGCACACCTAGAACTCACTGACATTTCCTGTCACAAATATTATTTTTTCATTTTCATGCACTAATTTTACCCAGTGCTCCCTTTTGTTTCCCTGACACTCCCTAACACTTCCTAGCACATGTTCGCACACCCTACCACCTGAAAAATCTTCATCGCATGCCACCCTAGCACTCTAGAATAACTTATCACACCTTTCCACTCTCTCCTTAGCACACCTCTAACTCGGTGACACTCCTTGTCATGCAACGTCAGAACAAAGGGAAAGTCGCACTAGTCTCACTAGTCACATTTTCTGGGGCATTCATATGTGATTCTATAGTACGACTATTGGATGTCACATTGGTCGTGAGGTCGGGTTGGTCGCATTGACCCCTGCTTCTTGACACTGCAGCTTAGTAATGTTTCATAACTGGCCAGAGGTCACACCTTCGAGTTGTTACTTGAGGCAGCTACTCAACGACTCATCCATAGTCTTCGCCATGAATTCAATGCCATCGATCTGAGTCTCGACTCACTTCAACTATAATGTGTGAGGCATCCTTATCTGCCAAATTCACTTGGCCAATTTGGCATTCCTAAAATAGTGATCGTATCACCTCCTTTCGTACTATCATTGAAATGCTAATGAGATCGGTGTTGGAAGTAGGTGATCCACACATGCAAGTAGAATTTTGCAAATATCTGATATCTCATTGAGGACCACCTTTAGAGATATACTCAATGTTCTCAAGGCATCAAAATGATGATTAACTACTTCCCTTTTACATAAATGCAGTATTAGATCAGTTACACATCTAGAAGAAAGTAACTCGATAATCTTGCCAAAATAGTTGCAAACAAAACCTTATGACTTGGAGTATACCCCCCCCCCCCATCGCAGGACACAAGACATCATGGGAAGTACTGTAATATAACATGCCTCATCTGAAAGACAATTTCGATGTATGGACAAAGATAACTACTAATCATGTTTCGAGAACCCATTGTGACCACTGCAATGCTGGTTACATTAATCTTAAATATTCTCATTCGTATTCAACCCAAAAATCTACTGTGTGATCGTAAAGTCATTTCCCGTAGCTTGCATTCTCTAATGCATTGGTCACATCCACAACTGAAGAGGTTGTATGGTCGCACCATTTGCACTGGCCACTGGCTGACTCCAAATATTATTCTGTGACACGAAAACGTGGGTGGGAGTGCAGATCTCTGGAAGTCAGAGAGTCACAACATGGATTAGTCACACTTCTGACCTTGTCACTAGAGATCCAAGACACAACTTCGTGACCTATGTAGCGATCACAAGTGGCATTTTTAGTCATTCACACTTTTTAAGGGTAGCATGGGTCACACGAAGCTCTGGCCAACATTGCTACATGACCACTTGAAGATATTTTATCACAGTTGCAACTTATGTGTTTAGAATCTATAGCATATGAATGAGTTGAATTAGAATGTACACTGTGAGGAATGGCCGACATACCAATCTGGGTCTTGATGTAGTAGCAACAAGAATAATGTGATTCCCCGTGCCACCGTATTCGGATGTTACCCATGGAAACTATCAAAGAGACTGTTTAAATGGTGCCATCCAGCACTGAATATTGGTGATTTTGAGAGATGGTAGCTACTTTTCCTACCTCGGATTCCTCGAATAGTTGAAGATAAAAAAATATCTATATAACTAAAGGCCATGTGAACCAAAGGGAAAATCCTTATCGTTAAAGTACATCCCAGGTTTTCAATGCGTTGTCGTCTTTTTAAATGAGTGGCTTATCAAAAACCTTCATGTGCCTGGCGTTACACATAGACTCAATATATTTTGATCATTTTCTTCCACTGTGCTACTTTCGCACCCAAATAAGCAGAGGAATGCATCTTTCCAGGTTTTTTAATAGTGAATAGTCAATCCTTATAGATACCTCAACGTTCTAAGCATTATAAGCATCCAAACATACTTTCATTTCACCCATGTGGACGTGAGTGCCAACACCTATGAAATCCTTTTGGAGCCTTAGCATTGTATTTTAAAAGTTATATTCCAATGATAACAAGTGAAAACTCTTTATGCCCTTCCAACTTGCAGGTATTGTACCAATTAAACGATTGTGGTCCAAGTTAAGATGCAATAAGCTACTCATATTTTCAAATGAACCTTGAACAATTCCTATGCAATAGTTAGTTGAGAGAGACAATACCGAAAGGTTTTTTATTAACCCAATCTCAGGATGGATTTGTCATTCCAATAAATTCTCTGGAAAATGTACTATCAAATAATAAATATGCTTGCATTATCAGGTTCCATGTAACCTATTGAGCCTCTCAGCGTGGTTGAAAGCATGTTGCCACGAAGCTGTGGATTGATTAACTGTGAAATTACAAAATCATTGATGTGTCCCTATGGTGATCAATTCCACACATGGAGTCTTTTGAGCTAGGCATTTCTTTTTCTAAAAGTTTTTTTGGAGTGTCACTGAAGTGGTGGAATTCTCAAATTCATGACATTGTAAATTATGTAGGAACTTTGTTTCTTTTATTATAGAGGCTAAGGTTTGCAATGAGAATATAGGGTTTTTAGGGTCTTAGGGGAAAATAAGAATCAATTTATAGCTCTTTGATATACTGAATAGTATGGATTATATAATAATTTGATATGGATTATATGAAATAGGATCCACCCTGAAATGGAGGTGGTTATGACTCTTGAAGGCTCATGCTTCTTCTTGTTGATGAAATTTTTTTATTAGTTATCCCTTGGATAAGAATCACCATTTTCTTAAATTCCTATGACTATTTACTCTTCAACAATGTTCCCATGTAGTTGTGCACAAATGTAATATTCCTAAATTAGCACACAGCTAATTGGAATATTAAAATTTTTATTTTTCTCTTAGATAAAGGAATAAGAGGGTATGGGGACCCATAAATCTCCTTAGTAGGAATAAATACACTCCTAGTGTTAATGGAGGTCATAGAAAAAGCTGGATTGAAGACCCTTAGGTTTGAAAAGGCGCTGGAGCATGAAGACTGGGTCAACTTTGACCAAATCAACAATGATGTTATGGAATAGTAGCATTCATGGTGGGACAACATAGTTTTGGAGGGAGATTGAATGCATGGAACTAATGACCTAATTGAGTGAGGCACAGGGTGAGGAATCTCATCACTTATTTAAGGAAGAGGATGGAAGCCATATGGGGCATATGTTTTGATTATTATTTTTTATATGGTCTGTTTAGACTTGTTTCTCTATTCAGTTGTTTAGCTAAGATTGCAGTGTTGTTTAGCAGAGGGTGATCCCGGTTGGGAATCCCACCTCTTCGCTTGAGAGGACCCTTGGGAGAGTCTTGCACTACATTTTCCATTATCCTGCATCAGGCCAAGCTCCATATTTGTTCTACAGCTTAGTTTCTGCAGAGGGTTGTGTTGTGTTTCTGGGTGCAGCAGTGGAGGTTTTGCAGTGGAGGAAGGCTTCCTTCCATTGGGAGGCCATTAAGAAAGCCCCTTGAGCTTTATTTACATATTTTTTAGTAGGGAAAAGAGTATTTATCACCTACAACATATTTTCCTTCCAAATCTTCATTATTTTAGGAAGAAATTGCAGGGGTGGTTGCAGTGTATGTTTTGGGAGGTGATTTCTTCAGTGGAGGATCAATTCTTTCATCCGGAGGATCTATTGGAGAAGATATGTAGGTTTTTACATTAGCTTCAGCCATATCTTCTCATTTCTATTGTTGCAATACACCTTTAGCCTTAGGGTTGCAGCTTACATTGGCACCTTGTGTGGATTTTCTGGAAACCCTCATGGGTTATCCTGGGAAGGTGATATATGGCCTAGATGTGTATGTATATCATCCATTGAGGCATATATAATTGTATTTACATTTTTGTATGATATCTAGCTATAATTATGCATGCTATGACTCCACTGTAGCAGCTCTCTAACATTTTGTTTAGTAGTAGCAACTCACTTTTTAGAGGGATTATTCATAGGAGGCTTGTTTTCTTCTATTATATACTTCTTGCCTTGATATATTATATGTATTTTCTAATGATTTGTTGAATAAAGTGGTTCCATATCAATCTCCTATGTTTATGCATTGATGTACATTGTTATTTTGAGTTTTATGCAATATATTCCCGCTTTTCCCATTTGGGAATATTACAACAAATTCCATAATTATGTCCATTAAAATTTATAAGATCTATCTTGATAATCAGAATGTTGACCCATTGATTTGATCCTAGATTTATTTTTCAATTAGAAACCTATAACAAATTCACTTAACAAATATGACTTTTAAGAGCATCTACAACTTGCATAAGACTTGTAGGCAACATGCTACATCTCAAACCATTAGCTTTAATACCTTGTTGGAGAATTGAGGGACTTTTTATATTAGAAAAATTGTATTCTAAAATAGAGGTGGTGTCTAATTACATTTTTACAACACCTAAGAATAACCAAACATAGTTCAACATACTAAGAAGTGTAAAAAGAAAAATTATTTCCAAACAAAACACATATAATATGTTGCTCACCATGTAATAAATACACCCATAAGACCATTTTTTTTAGCACCAAGATGTAACCAACACAATCCATACTTTTCTTAACATAAAATGAATAATAACATAAGAATGATTTGAATGCAAAACATATTGGAAACAAGTCATGGTAGAATGGAGGAATTCAAAAGGTTGAGTTGGGAATCCAAAAGGTAATGCAAACCATACATAATGAATAAAAACATCACAAGTAAGATTGAACATAGACAATGAGGATAACAACTCCTCTTAATCACCCAAACTAAACCTAATTTACATCCTAATTTCTTTTTCATCCCTTTCTAATGCTTTATAGAAATGAAATTGAAATGGATATTTTTTTCTATTTATAAAAACTACACCTCAAGCTCCATTTAAATTTGGATACTATGGGTTGTATTAAAATAGATAAATTGAATTTACATTAAGCATAACCATATTGAAACCTTGTCCAGAACATATTTTGGCAATAAAGAATTGAATTTAGTGATAGTGTGGGTTTCCTTTAAAATAGATAATTTTAATTGACACTAAGCATAACGATATTGAAACCTTGTCTAAAACATGTTTTGGCAATAAATAATTGAATTTGGTGATAGTGTGGGATTTCTTTAAAATAGATAAATTGAATTGACATTAAGCATAACCATATTGAAACAAAAGTATATTACAATAGTTAAATTCCACCCCTTAATGGTCTGCCAATAAATCATTTCAAATAATATATTTTTCCTTAAATAACATCAATGAAATAACTCTCACTCTATTTTGGTTATACAATATAATAAAAATAAATTACTTAAAAATTATCCAAGTTGAAATCCAAATATCCATTAGAGTGTATCTATGTGCTTGTTTGAGGGTTACTTCATGTTTGAGGTGCCTAGCGTAGTTTTGGTTAGGACATTAAGTACAACACATGTGATACAAGTGGTTCATGCTCATGCTTAACTAGTAATGTCACACTAAATATTATTGGCTAGCATGTTTCTTGAGCATTATTCGACAATCAAGTGCAATAAAAAATATAGCCCCATAACAAATGGTATTAAATCCATGTTTGAATGCAAAAATGTGGAATTTCTCTTCACTATCCAAACCCATTTCATTGGAGAATTTGATGGGGTTGTATTGATGAGGATGTTAACAATTCAAGTTGGGAATAATGTAAGGACATTCCTTCAGGTGCCGCTGGAAATGCTATCCTATATAACATGATAAGAAAAAGTTATAAATGGTTCCACTGGAAATGTTATCTTATATAACATATTAAGAAAACATGATAAAGGAACTTCCTTGAGGTGTAGCTGGAAATGTTATTCTATATAACATTCTAAGAAAACATGTTAAAGGACCTTCCTCGAGGTGCCACTGGAAATTTTCTCATATATAACATGCTAAGAAAACATGATAAATGGTTTATATGTTTCATAGCCCTCATGACCGACTCACAATGATCCTTGAGACATTTAGGATGATGTACTAGTTTGGTGTGGACTAGGAGGATGAAGGATGTCTAGCCTAACAAGGATGGATGATCAATGAAGTGTCACAACACAAATTCACCAAAGGATAACACAATCTAACAATGTGTTTGATAGTGTGTTAGCCATGGCAAGGCAACATAGTTGATGAGTGTATTGAAGGTAAGTGGAAGCTTGTTTCCACTATGTACATGATGTTTAGAGAATTAAAAGAAGTTTGTCTAGATGGAGACAACATAGTCTTACACTCGGTGGTTATTTATTCAAGTGTTTTGGCTTGAGGGAGGTATTGAAAGGTTGTTTGTGTGTTGGTAGTGATGACACAATATCACTTATAATGAAACAAGCACTGCAACATTTCCTATATTTTAAGGAGCCTAACTGGTTTAGTTAGGGCATGTTGGCTAGGCATAG
Organism: Pinus albicaulis; assembly: GCA_034641835.2. NCBI lineage: Eukaryota > Viridiplantae > Streptophyta > Pinopsida > Pinales > Pinaceae > Pinus > Pinus albicaulis. The sequence goes on from JAXQQM020085349.1 coordinate 100,811, forward strand.
TTGGAGTCATACAAGAGGTTGATGGTCATGCATAATTAGTAATGCCATGTCAATGCCATAAAAATAATAGGCTTCTTGAGACGTATTAGATGCTTAAGTGGATTGAAACATTTACCCTCATGATAAATGGTAACAACGCCACATTTAAATGAAAAAATTACAAAGTGTATGTTCACCATCAATGCCTTGTCCATTAGAGAAGCCAATGGAACGATGTTGATGAAGATGCTAAAAATTAAAGAGAGGGGAGAATGCAAGCATATTACTTGAGGCGCCATTAGAAATGGCACAATGGATGGCATGTCGGGTAAACACAACTAAGAATGGACAATGATTTTATTTGTTTGGTATATTTTGTGAGTGACTTAGGTTGTTTCATGAGAAAATTAGGATGGTGTACTAGTTTGGTGTGGACTAGGAGATCCCCTTAACAAGGTTTAATCATTGAAAAAACATTGCAACACAATCTTAGGGGAGGAAGATGTAAATTGGAAATGTGCTTAATAACATGTTAGCCATGAAAAGATAATATCATTGATGAGTGAAATGAAAGTGGAATCTTGTTTCCATTAGTTACGTGATCATTGAACCTTGATGGAGACAACACAATTCTATATTGGGTGGTTATTTGTTCAAGAGTGTCTGGCTTAGAGGAGGTGGTAGAATTTTTCCTATTGTTGGGAGGTGATGATATAGAATTTATTACCACTAATGGACATTTCAACATCTTTTTATAATTTAAGGTGTTTCCCTTGGGTTCAATTAACTAGAAAAGTTTATCACTTCTATGCAATTACTATATTTTTATAATTATATAGAATTCTTAAATAATCACCAAATATTTATAATTATATAGGAATGTTTTAAAATAAAATAAAAAATTTAACATTGTGACACCCCTCTCTTACTCTGTTCTTCTTCTTCTTCTTCTTCTTTTTAAATAATCATAACTTACTTTTATACCAACCTACCTCCACCTCAAATGCAGATCTACCAAGCACCTCAATTATAGATCTACCAAGCACTTAGGGGGATCAAATTTCTTTTCACTAAAAAAATATTTGCATCTAAATATAATTGATCCCTCTGCTTGGCGAATATCAAGTTCAGATGGATCTAAGATAGTTTAATTACTAATTATAATTGATTATAAATTTTATTTTATTTTTATTGGGTCAAACGTTTAACAAAAAATTATAATATTTCTATTATGATGGGCTTTTATTTATATTTATATTTCATTTTGTTTATTTTTACCGAGTCAAAATATTTAAAGGAATATTACACTTTTAACAAGACACGAAAACATATATACTATAAAGGTTAAACAACCTCTAGCTGCAATTAAAAATGGAAGAGCTGTCTTTCTCTCAATAAATTAAAAACCTAAAAAATTAAAAAACTAAATTTTAATTGAAATTTCTCCCAATAAATTAAAATCCTAAGAAATTTGAAACTAATAAAATAATATTAAGAATGGTTTTTGGTTTTTAAGTTCCTGTGGTTATCATTTCTTAATGAGCTTCCCGGATTATCCACAGTATTAAGGAACATATGTCGACGTTTCGAATCCCAATGGCGATCCATTATCATGACCTTAGAATGGATCATCATTGAAATTTCCTTTCCCTCTCTTCCATTAATGACTTAGTCTCAACATTAATGTAGAATGTGGAGAAACTAAATTTATTTTGAAAAGTAAAAATAAAAGAGTAGTTCGTTATTTCTAGCTCTCAATGCTACGAAACAAGGAGTTGTGACCAAATCCCTATTTCCAGACGATTTCCCTCTAATTTATAAATTGTATCTCGAGTTTTCCAAAAATATATACCTATTGGTTAAACATTTTCTCGATTGAGGCCATCTTCCTAGAGAACCCAACAGGCATAAGGGATTTGGGGAGGATTTTTACAAAGGACCAACAGTCAATTTCAATCAGCGTATTAACCCAAGGGTTTCTTTCTGTTAGATTTTCTGTAGATTTTAGGGTTTAGTAGAGGAGCAGAGGGAGAATCCTAGAGGCTGAGTTGAGGAAGCGGAGGCTAGCGGGTGGCATGATGGTGGATAAAGGCAAGAGCCTCTAGGATGAGGTGTTGACCAGGGAGTACACCATCAATATTTACAACTTCCTCCATGGCTTCACCTTTAAGAAAATTGCTCCAAGGGTCATTAAGGAGATTAGGAAATTTGTCAAGAATTCTATGGGAACCGCCGATATGAGGGTTGATATGAAAATTAATTAGGTTGTATGGAGCAAGGGCATTAGGAGTGTGCCCAGGAGGAGGAGGAGGAGGATGAGGGTTTGAATCTCTAGAAAGTGCAATGGAAAATAATATGTCAAGAGGACCATGAAAAATATCTCCTCCTCTTCTTTCCCTTCCTCAATTTCAAAGATTGGGAAATGGACACAACATGTTCTCCAATAAAAAATACTTCGAAAAGATCAAATACTGCATTAATTTCAGGACTTCAAATGGTGAACAGAGAAACAACATAAGGTCAGGGTTTTTTCATTTATATCCATACTATTTCTTTGGCGAGTATTTATTTGCAGTTAACTGCCCCCCTGTGGTGGAAGTTCAGCAACTCCATGGCTGCGAGACTATTGAAGTTGGAGTTTACGCAATAAATATCATCTCCTGGTAATATTGTTGGTAAATATCCTCCCTTTCTTTCCCTTGCTCGATTTCAAACATTGGGCAATGGCCAAAACATTTTCTCCAAACAGAAATACTTCTTAAAGATCAAATCTTGCATTAATTTCAGGACTAAAAATGGTGAATAAAGTAGAAACATAAGGTCAAGTATTTCTCATTTAGATCCATAATATTTTTCGAGTATTTCTTTGCAGTTAAGTTAATATATGTGGCCCTGTTATTTCCTTTATTTTCTGAAACCCGCCGATGTTCATGGATTATAATTATTATTTTAAAGATGTGGAGGATCTCTATTCGACTGTAACGGTGGCAGAGAGGACCAATAGTCAATGTCTATTTGTGCATGCAAACCCTGACACCATGAAACCCCTACAACAATATGCAACGATGAAGGGCTTGATGTTTACAAGCTCAGAATTGATGAAGAAATTATTAATTCTCTCGCCAGGCATGCTATTGCTAGATTGTTCCCTAAGCTCAGAATTGATGAAGGAATTATTAATTCTCTTGCTAGGTGTGGCATTTCTAGATTGTTCCCCATTCAAACAGTATTGTTGGAACCATCAATGCAATTTCGTGACATGATTGGTCGTGCTAGGACTGGAACTGGAAATACTCTTTTCTTTGGAATCCCAATCTTGAACAAAATCATTTAGCACAACCGTAAAAATGGGCACATATGTGTCCATTGGCACTCATCTTGGCTCCAACAGGAGAACTTATAGAGCCTTCTGAGGAGCTTGCAGAGGCTTCAAAGGCTTGCACGGGATTTAGGAGAACTTGGCACTCGTAAAAAAGCGCCAGAGTATGATTTTTTCTGCTACAATGCCTTTCTGGGTGTAGAGGCTTTCGAGGAAATATTTAAATGATCCAGTTGGTATCGTTCTTTTTGGTGAACTATCTCAGAATTTGGTAGAAGGAATCTCACTTTATTCTATCATTGCATCCACCTATGGAAAAAACTCAATTTGCAACCCATTGGTAGCTGAATATGTGAAAGGGGACAAATGTATTGTTTTCACTCAAAAAAAGAAATATGCAGATAGTCTGTCGGTGGCACTGGGTTGGGTACTTTCATGTGAGCCTTTTCATGGTAATATATTGCAGGATGTATTTTGCGTTCGACGATGTATTTTATGGTGGCCAAAAAGTTTTCCACGTCAACTTTGACATTTTCTATACGACTACAACCCTTAATTTTGACGTGCAGGGACTGCATCCCAGCAAGCTTGCTATCATTTTCATGGAAATTTCCATTGTCTGGACCATTAACGGCTGGATTATTGGCAACCATATATGAATAATATGCATTAATTTGAAGCTATCTGCATGATTTCCCAAGAAAATGGAATGGTGGCTTGGCTTTGTTCCATGACCCATCCATTAGAATGGAGGAATTACATGCTTGGAAGAAATAAAAAATGGGCATGTTCATGTCTCATCACTGAGGTAATACACTTTCATCATTTCCCTCACCATTACCCCAGGCTTATTCTTGCAAATTGTTGTGGTAATCTCACATAAGAAAAATCCTTGTCGTTTGATTGGCTTGGGTGTTTTGGACATCCAAATTTGCTTCTCCCAAGCAGATTGATGATATCATATTGGAATTTGAGAGCAAACCTGGATTCTCAACATGGACAGTTCGATAATTTTCCTAGGTCATATCACAGCACTAAATTATTTTCTAAGTAAATTTTAATTTGAGAGTTTGGTTATTGCATGAAGTGACTTTATAATCATATATAAATTTTATTACCTCACTAGAACCCTGCCTAATTAGAAATATATAATATGGAAATGCCATCACACATCTACAACAACCCAATAGCTCAGAACATGCTTCAGTACTGTGAGGAAATGTAAGACTTTGAGGTAGTGTTGAGCGAAACATTTATGTCCCAATACTTAACCCTAGGTAAATATTCAATGAAATCACATCCATTTTCTATAAATAACAAGGAGGTATATTTTGTGGGACAATACTTTGAACCGACTACTATTTACCCTATACAAACCTTCCCTCTTCACCAATTCACCTTACAACTTAATTCACCTATGCTCAACACTCACTAGTCTATAATCAGCTTACAATAGAGGAGTGCTAATAGTGCACCGACGTTCGGATACTGAATGCATTCACCAACGTTCAATAACCAGTAACTGTTGCTTACATATTATTAGTTGTACCACTATAATTATCTTTTCAGATCAAAATTATGACCAGCCATATAACATTGATTCATGAAGACAACAAACCAACATTTTCCGGAGATTCATCGATTCCAACTAGCATTGATAGAACCCTAAAGAAAATCCTGAAGTAATAGCCAGATTTCAGGTCAAGAGAGAGAAGCCATGGGTTCAGTGAGTTAGGAAGGTGAGACACGAGGTTGGGAATAACAAATGAAAGAGATATCATAGGCCCAGTTCTTTATTGAATCATTCTAATGCTTCATTTATTGATAGAGGCTTTTCTTTTCAATATGATCAATATGAGCCTTTTCTCCTTCATACGCCATCTTTTTTCTTCGAATAATAAGTTAGGCTTTATGTCTCTCATTCACAAATCCTTCCAATATTTATTACCTGGTTGATAGTGGAATGAGCCTCTGGCCAGGTTTGGCATCAATTTATTTCTGCTTCGAACCATCCAATCTTTCCTATGTTACTTTCTTTCTCCCCCCTTTTCTCAGCGGATCTCGATCAACCATCTCTATTTCTCTCCTCTCTTCCCAACCCTAGGGGAAGAATTTTTTCCTATAAATATCTGAGACACTGTGCTTTGGAAAGTAGTATTTCATATATGTATCCTCGTCTTTCCTAATTTGCGGGAAGGCCTTCAGGACAAATCATCATGTACAGGAACACTAGTTAAAAGATTTGGGTGGTTTTGAGAGAATATGTTTATCTCATCCAATGCTTCTCAAGCAAAACCATGGGTATTTTTTTAAATTCTGGAGCTTGTTAAAAGTTCCACCTGGTCGTCCTTACAATATAGCTACATTCCAGAGAGTGACCCACAACTCATTAGGGTGTAGTAATTGTATTTACCATGGTTTTAGATTTGAATGTAATGTAATGTTTTGAGCATGAAATCAATATCGAAATTAGAGAAACTTGTATTGAGAAAATGAATGTAAACTGTGTAAATTAATCATTTTCTTTTATTACAATCATAGAAGTGGGTTCTACCTTGTTTTCTTAATATTGTATAGAGTAAAATGAATAATATTTTTGTTTTTTTTATACTTATTTTAGCCTTTGTGAGATAATATCTTAAGCATGAGAACAACCAACACCGTGAAAACTTTTGATTGATTTCTATGTTCATAAAATTGATTGCATTTATTATTCGTCTCTGCTAATTGACTACTGAAGAGTTTCACCAAACACGTTGCTTCTCTTAATATACATATTTCAAAAATGGAAAATGTATATATTGTGTTATAAAAGGCTCATATGGAATACTGTATTTTATCCCTCCTATTGTTTTTAGACCTCATCATTAGGTTACTCTTAAGGAAATGAAAGGTTATTGGCATGCTTTCCTAGAGAACAAGGTTGGGTTTAAGGTGAGGTTAATATGTTTCCTTTCATTTTTTACAAGAATTAAAATGATTTATGTGTATATATTTGCATATTTATTTCATCATTCAGTAAAGTCAATTTCCTTACACATAATATTCTTGTTGTTTCATAGCATTGAATGCATTTCATTCTTGAATTGAATAAATTAATAACAAAATTTGCAATTGTTCCTAAGTTTTACATACTCATAGAAATCCACTTATTAACATGGATTTCAAACAAGTCACATATATTAGAGTTTATATAATTTCCTCTTGTTAGGGTCCTATAATAATAGGGATCATAATTTTGAATTGACTATGTTAAAAGTCTTGTAATATTGTACATAATTTTTCTTTCTGCAAAATGTTTTCCCATATTAAAATTAAAAATCTAAAGAGGGTGAAGTCCTAAAAGAAAAATCAAAGGACTAAAAGAGAAAAAGAACAAAAAAGAAAATAAAGTATGAACCCCATACAAGAAGAAATAAAAATAGATCATGAAAGTGTGGACATTCAAATGCCACTGCTTTAGTTACTTTTGCAAAATAAAAATTGTGTGTAGCTTGTCAAAAGTGCCACAATTCCTTATGGTCAAACAACTTAATCTTGACTCATTCATGCTTGGAAAATCAATAGTTAGGTAGAAAAATTATAATGAGCTCATCAGTTTACTCTGAGCCATTGGAAGTCATAAGGTTAGAATTAGATAGTTTTCTTATAAAATAAAAATAAAGAGGGTCAGAAAGCTCAAATGCACCCAATAAATGAAGAAAAAATGTTAGAGTAACTGATGGGTAGGTAGAAGACTGTTACAAGGCATGGAAAACATCAATTGGCTCATGATTTCATATTACTAACTTCCTTCTAAACTAATTTCCCCTTATAAAATATCCCTTTCCTTTCATTTTAACCTTCTCCCCTTCCTAAAACTCTATTTCCCCTTGAAAATAAATTCCCCTTTACTAAATCCCATTTTTCATTTAAAACATGAATAAACACACATTGCATAGTTTAATAAGTTAAAATAATGTTTCAGGCCCCACTGGAACAATCCTTCCCCGATATAATTTTTAACCTATCCCCAGTGTATTTTTATATCCCGCATCATATTCATTAACCCCCCATTCGTATTAACCTTGTTTAATTTATATTACAAACCCCTTGTTATATTATAGCATATATTTTTTTAACCTATCCCGCTTTATACATTTATTAACTCCCACATATATATAGATCCTATGTCTCATATCATATTAACCCCGCCTATTTTATATTCCTAACCCATTGTATATATACCATACTAACCCCACTTTCATATTAGTTTAAAGCTATGGTTTATATAAAATATCGTGTCCCACTACTATTTTAAACCCATCGCATGAATCATCCTAGGCTCCACTTATCAAAACCCCCCCTATTCACCCATCCATCAGATCTTCATTCATGAGATCCTGCGACCAATATAGACTTTCACACCCCCGACTCCCTGACATTTAGCACCATTGTGGGGTTGCAAAATGAGCAGTGTCACAACCCTGCTGCCATGCTACATGGAAACCACACAGTTTATCGCGCTCCCTCATCCAAAACCATTAACCAGCTTCTTGCAATGCGAAAACTGCCAAGTTGTTTATTGCCCATTGCAAAGGTACAACCCTCATTTGAATTTAACCCTGTGCAATAATTTTAACCACTGTTGGTTAAAAGCAATTAAAAGCTACCCTTTATAGTATTTTCACCATTATTCTATTCAATTTTGCTCATAGGAAGCCTCTGCCGACCTATTTTCAATATAAACAACCTCTGCCGACCTATTTTTGAGTCAAAATAATAGTTGCTGACTCATTTTGAAGCCCATTTAGTTATTTCCACTAGAACCTACGCAGATTCAAAATTGGAAGCTTTTTAAGTCCCAGAGAAGCTCTACTGCAACCAGAATATTTTCCAAAATACTAAAAGCTTCATTTTCAGGTATTCCTAAGTGCTGAGGCCTGTACTGCAACTAAATAATGTAATAAATTTCTAATTTAAACAAATTAAAATGGCTTCCAAAGGCATTGTGACAGTTAATCCCCTACAACCTCCCATTGTTGATGTTGAACATAACCCCCTTGTAGACAAAGACTTCAAAATCAATGACCCTATCATTGATTTCAACCTCCTTGAGCTCCACTATTGGAGCCATGATTAATTCATGGACCAAGTTGATGATATCCACCTTTGGGAATCAAATTTTCCAAAATATATCTCCCCACAAACCTTCCAATTTCCTAAAATCATCAGATTCTATCAAGTTAATTATCTTCCCAATGAAAGAGCCCTAGTAACCCATAGAAAGGATATTTTTTTCACAATTACTGCTGAAACAATAATCGAAATGTTGTAAATCAAACCCAACCCTAATGAAGCCTCTTTCTCTATTGAAATCCTCACAGAATTATATCTCAAACTTGACTTTCCCAAGAGGTTTCAAATTTTCCAAACCTTCTTACCTCCATCACTTGAAGCCCCAAAGAGTAGCCCTCCTTACTTAACCTAAATTTTTTAGAGAGAACAAGACATATTTTCACTATGTTGTCTTGCATTCTAGGTTATTTTACAGATGAGTATGTAGATGCTTCAATCCTAGGTTTTCTTTCTATTTTTTGCCCAGGACAAACGCCATATTTCACATTTAACTTTTCTCAGTACCTTTCAGATGTTATTCATGAGAAATTGGTTAAATTACCTGAGGAGGGAGTGTTTAAATATTCATCAATCTTGTTTCATTTATTCTTGTACTTCCGATCTGAAAGTTTTACAATTAGCCTTCAAAAACTGGACATTGAGGGTAATCCCCAGTCAGTTGTTTTCTGGACTTCCTTAATCAGGAAATATGCCATAGAGTTCACATACAAGGACTTCATTGATTCATTTATTCATCTAGTTTTCAACATGCTAGGCAGCAGCAGTGAACCTAGGATCAATGAAGAATTAAATAAATTATTGCAGTTATCTGAACATAGTAGGACATGATAGTGGTATTTATACCATAACCACACTAAAATTAGGGTATATGGATGACGAATCACTCCATTCAAGCTGCCCAAATACCTCCCAATGAGGTTATTTGCACTAAAATATATCAAGAATATCCTAAATTCAAATGCGGTGAATTTCCTATCAGCTAAGAAGAAAACTTAGTTTAAAATCAAGAACCAACTTGGTTTTTTCATCTGCAATAATAGGAATGTTGGTCAATAGGCAGAAAAGTGCCTACATTAATTCAAGTTCAGTGAAAGTTTCAAATGGAAGTATGATCCTTTAAGAGTTATCAACAAACTAAGAGTCAAATTTAAATTAACTCCTTTTGTCCACGATTACAAACCATAAATTGATAAGTACTCCAACCAGTCACAGTGGTTGGAGAATACTTTGAAAGAGCCAGAGAAACTATTTGAGACTAATTATATTCTACAGACTCCAGCCCTACGAGATAGGAATTCCAAGAGGGCAAGAGAAGAATGTTCCTATTCAGATCGAACAACGATACTAAATTTAAGTTAATGTAAAGGAAGAAGCCTAAATTAAATCCTGTAAATGACCAAGAAGAAATATTGGAAATCATTGATACAGATTTTATTTTTAAAGAAAATGCACCTCCAATAGTTTCAGAGGAAACTCACCAACCTTCAACCTCTAATACTCAGATTATTCAGAAGCAACACAATCTTGATGTCTCTTCTTCAAGTAAACCGGTCGAGAAAGAATAGGACATAATGGAGAAGTATAAATAAATCAAACTCAGGAATGAGGCATTGAAATCTTTCAGCTATGCCCAATATTGGAAATAGACACCTAGTGACCAGAACAGGTTACTTTCTGCCTTTGATTACAAGACTAGGAAGATGCAAATGACCTTCTTGTAGCCAATAATGAAGGCTCCAAATTCATCAGCAGACTACATAAAAACAACATTTGAAGTTCAAGCCAAAGATATACATCGAATAGATCAAATTGAGTTCCATAATCAAGCTGGAGAAATGATATATTATACCATGACCAACAAATCTATGAGTGTCTAGAAACTACAAAATTCTCTAGAGAATATCAAGGCTCAATTAAAAATAGAGAAGGCTTCCTCACAAGCCAAGGACAATAGAATCAAAACACTTAAATAATTGGTCATAGAGATAGGATATGATCCCAAAAATTTCAAAGCAGCTGAGGAAATAATAAAAAATAAGAATTAATACATTCCTACATCGAAGAAGCAGTTGGACACTCCATCCATAAGTCCATGCTCCATAGTGATATCATTGTTGGCCTATGAAAATAGGCTCTTTCCAATACATAGCTCCATTCGTTGAAATGTTCATTTTCAAATACATCTAACATAATGTTGCTACAAACAAGAAGCTCCTTCCAGAGTGGAAGTACTTCCAGATCATCCAAGGCTAAGGAGTAGCCCCTTTGCACCATGATAGTGCCATCTTCTACTCCTGCAACATCATGCAAAGTGTGAGATCAAATCTACTCTTTCTCTCCCAAAAACATCCAAAGCAAAAAAATATTTTGCTGCCTTCCGATACCTCCATCATATAAATCATGTGGTGAAAACATGGTGATTGGTATGAAGAATTTCATATCAACACAATGTGTCCATACTCCTTGCTACCCAATGGTGCAAGCATCCTACCACAAATCTCTCCCCCACATACCCTTAGAAAGACAATGATGGCCAAACTCTTTCAAGAGTAGCCAACGTAGCCAAGCCTCTTGCTTCCCGGTATCATAGATATGAAAGTAGCTTTCCAGCTTCTTCCCCATCATCCACATACACTCAATCACTTGTGGATCATGGATCTCATTCTGCAAATACTTGGTATCCTCTGATTGTAGGACACCAACCTTCTCAGATCTTTGAAGAACTTTTCACTTCATGGAATTTTGAAGTGCACCTCCGATGGGATCTCTTGATGAGACCTCTTCCTCATGCATGGCCTTCCAAAACCAGTAGGGTATTGGATCTACTACAAGTAGAAGTCTCTCTCTGAGCTGTGGCATGCTCATTGAGAAAGTGTCATCTAGAGAGGAGAATATGTTTTTCATCTCAAGATTCCTACCCCTTGTCTTCATTGCTTCCTGAATGAAGCTGACATCTGATTGCTTCCATGAGGAATGGCTCCTTCTTTCTTCACTGCTACTCTTGGACAGTGCAGTGAAACTCTGCTGCTCTAGATTAGTAGCAAGTGATGATTCTGGGTCATGCAACAACAAGTTTCCACAACCTCCTAAAATATTTGCTACAATAATAGAAAGTGGAAACTAAATCATACTTTGATGGGCTTTGGGAACATCTTGTATGGCTGCAAGAGTTCCTTCTTCTATCATGTTGGCTCCCTCAACTACTAATGTTGAACGCTGCTCCTCCAAGGTTGTGAGAGTGCTAATACAAATCTCCTCAAGAAATGGTGAGGACTTCTCTTCCTTGGATTTCTCTTTATCAAATCCCTTGATCACCCTTTGAGTGAAATGTGTAGAAGAAGATACTTTTGCATGTCTCACATGGCTGAACCACCAATTGCATGCTTCACTGTTTAGGTGTAGCACTGCAATCTCCATTGCTTCTTTCTCTACCACTGGATGTAGTAGGGAAAATGCACTGAGTCTTCTTTCCCAAGATTTGGCTGCAGATGTCCCATAAAAAGTGGACAATAGAAACCTGTTGCTCTTGATTTCTCCCTTGCTGCAGTGTCTCCTCCCTTCCTCCAGTTGAATGAACTATGGGAAGGCTAGAGTCTCCTTGAAGGCTCTAGGTTGAGACTTGTACTCAACAAGGTACTCACTTAGGATCTGATGATCCAAGTGTCTTCCATGCCCTTCATTCATGATAATAGGAAGTGCATGGTCCTTCCTCTTCTTGAAACCCTATAGGAGTTTCTTGGCATCTCTTCTCCTTCATCAGCTTAACCTCCTGGGAGAGGCTCTTTCTGGATCTGAAAAAGTGATTATACTAAACTCATCCTCTCCATCATACTGATATTTCTTCTTTTGATAGCTGGAACTCACAGGTTGAGCCAAATATCATGTTCTGATATAATTGTAACACCCCAAATGGGAACTGTCAGCAAGGCATGACTGGAAAACGTCTTTTCCAGTAATGGATGCTACAGAAATGGAAACCAACACTTGGATCCCTTATATATGATAATGCAAGACCGAAATATAAGAGGGGATCAAGAACAAATCTTTCTAGGTGGATTAACAGGTCTCCCTACACCTAGTATAGCTAGAAAATGCCTTATGAAGGGACTGCAGCAATACAAAGATAACACTGCTAGAAAATAACGCAGTTCAGCCCAATATTTGTAGGAGATCAATGTTGAGGCTCATACTTCAGCTATACATCAACAAAATAGATTTACAAAGCATCTTATACAATGTATGATAGAAAGGAGAAGGTTATACAAGAAGAAACCCTCAAAATGAGGTGCTACAGCCACAAGAAATGTCTGAATAATATTGGCAGCTTTATTTTCATTGGATGAAGTAGCAGTATGTTACAGCTTAGATATAGAGCCAATATGTATACAAAATGATAGATCTATTTTAGATCTGTATACAAGATAGGCTCCTTTATACACTCCCCTTGGGGATTTCAGCAAAACGTGAATAACTGTGAGTAGATTTGAGATCTAAGTCACAGATATGTAGTAATATTCAGAAAAAATTGAAGCATATGAATTACAGTAGATCAGATCTGAAACATACTTGAATTGGGTGGCCAATCCACAGATCACCATAGTGAATGGAATAATCCAATCACCAGAGATCTCTCCTCGAAAATGATGCCAAAAATCCCTACAACTCTGCTCTTGCAAATAATGAAGTACATGAAAATTGATTGCATTGTGGACTCTGAGAATAATTTGGCCTGATGCCAAGATATGGATCTAGAGCTCCAAGTGTCTAGAACACTCTTATCAAAGGGATAGAAGAATTTCCCAATGAAAAGGGGTGCTAGAGATGCATAGATCTGGAACGATCTATCCTCCACTTGTTGTAGCTCATAGGGATAACCCAATCATAAATAGGATAAATGTTGTAAGTGAAAGATGAAGCTTGGATAGCTGCCAGATAGTGGACAAGACAAACAAGTCTCCTCCAAGAGCTGCTCAAGGAAGGAGGTGGGATTCCGGCTCAGGAACACCCAATGCTAAACAACATTATTCTCACCTAAATAGCTAGAGAATGATATATGTCTAACCAGACAATATACTCATAAAATAACATATCATGAACAACACTCTCATACTACTCTCCTCTTCCTTTTATAAGATAAAAGCCTTGTCAAACCCTAAACCACTTCAATTGGTTAGCTCCTTGCACATGTGGAGCCTCCATTTAGAATTGCGTTGTGCATCCATGAGGTACATTGCATCTAGACTGTGTTGTAGATTTGGTCAAGGTTGACCCAATATCATAGTTCAAACCCATTCACACCTGCAAGTGTTTATTTTATATGGTCCAGAATCTATGTCTTTGTTCACATGGGCATTGATTTATTCATTATTTTTATGAGTTTTACATGTCCTCCTTTACTCATTTATTCAATCCACAGAAAATGAAACAGAATTGTATATTCCTCTTAGCTTGGGCTAAGTAGGAACATTACAGTCATCCCCTCCCAAATGTTGCTTGTCCTCAAGCAACTGCAAGGATAGAACTGAAGGGTTGTCTTCCAAGGCATGGAGACTGAAATGTATTGGGAAAACATCTATTCCCAAGAAATCATCCATACAAAATGAGTCACCTCCCAAAATGGAAACTCCAAAAAATCCTCCTCCACCTTGAGTTCATGCAATGTAGGTGGGCTAAAAATCTTAACATGGTAGACATAGGTGCCTACCCCACATTTTCCTCCTCTCGACTTGAGATAAGTGTGGAGTGTTTGTTGATCATGGGCTGCAATAATGTTTCCTTTAAGAGGCAAGATGAAGACTAGATCTCTAAAGATCTCCTCTCCAGCACTTTGAACCAAGTTGGCCCAAACCATTCCATATGTGATGGATGGGAAATCATCACCATATGGCATCTCATCAAAATCATGGCCCACCTCATAAAGAAACAAGTGTGTGGCTATGGTGGCCATATCTTCTCTCATGTTCCCATTAGAACATGCAATGCAGAAAATGTGGGAATCCTCTTCCCAAAGGAACACATATAACCAATGTGTTTCCTCCCCAATCATGCTCCTCATAAAAAAAATAACGACATCAACAATTGGAACCATGATTAACATCAATATGAAGGAAATACTGAAGGTTTCATGTGGTGCGGGAAGGTACCAACAGTTCCCCATGAAGTTACAACGCAATTTTTCTAACTGTTGCTTCAAAAAATTACAAGGCAAGTGGTTGTTGGATACATGGTTTTCTATGTATGTTATTTAATTTACTAATGAATATTATATGGTTGTGTACTACAATTGAGCACACATGAAGTAATGCAACACTTACCGATGGCCATATAAGAGATGGTGGTCTCCATCATGCATTCTAGCCCATTGTTGATCATGGAGCTCAATGAAAAGCTTGCCCTCTTCTGGAGCAATGCACGACATATAAGTGGTAAGAGTATGGAGATCACTAAATGCAACAACAAGACCTTTACCATGTAGTAAAAGTAAGATCATGATAGGACCCATGAAAAAACTCTCCATAATGATATGACATACTCTCATGAAGAGAAATGAATCATGTGCTGCATGAATATCCTTCCTCATGTACTTGGAAATCCAAGCCAAGAAGAACATATCACAACAATAGATCTCTCCATCCATTACTCCATATTTCTCACCTCCCCCTTGTCCATCAAGTGCATCAAGAGTGGAATGATCCTGTAGACACTCCATCCATAAGTCCATGCTCAAAAGTGACCACGTTGTTGGCCTATGAAAATAGGCTCCTGCCAATACATAGCTCCATTATTTGACATGTTCATTATCAAAGACATCTTCCATAATGTTGCTACAAAAAGGAATCTCCTTCCAAAGTGGAAGTACTTCAAGATCATCCAAGGCTAAGGATTAGCCCCTTTGCACCATGATAGTGCCATATTCTACTCCTGCAACATCATGCAAAGTGTGAGAGAAAATTTTCTCTTTCTCTCCTAAAAACATTCAAAGCAAAAAAAAAAATTGTTGCCTTCCCATACCTCCATCATATAAATAATGTGGTGAAAACATGGTGATTGATATGAATAATGTCATATCAACACAATGTGTCCATACTCCTTACTACCCAATGGTGCAAGCATCCTGCCACACATCTCTCCCACACATACCCTTAGAAAGAGGATGATGGCCAAACTCTTTCAAGAGTAGCCAATGCAGCCAAGCCTCCTGCTGCCCAGTATCATAGATCTACAAGTAACTTTATAGCTTCTTTCTCATCATCCACATCCACTCAATCACTTGTGGATCATGGATCTCATTCTACAAATACTTGGTATCCTCCCATTGTAGGACACCAACCTTCTCAGATCTTTGAAGAAATTTTCACTTCATGGAATTTTGAAGTGCACCTCCCATGGGATCTCTTGATGAGACCTCCTCCTCATGAATGGCCTTGCAAAACCAATGGAGTCTTGGATCTGCTGCAAGTAGAAGTCTCTCTCTATGTTGTGGCATGCTCATTGAGAAAGTCTCTCTCTCTCTCCTTGAAGGCTCTAGGTTGAGAATTTTGCTCAACAAGGTACTCACTCAGTATCTGATGATCCAAGTTTCTTCCATGCCCTTTGTCTTCTTCTTCATGATAATAGGAAATGCATGGTCCTTCCTCTTCTTGAAACCCTCTAGGAGTTTCTTGGCATATCTTCTCCTTCACAGCTTAACCTCTGGGGAGAGGTTCTTTCTAGATCTAAAAAGTTATGAGAGTAAAATCATCGTCTCCATCATTCTTATCTTGCTCCTTTTGATAGATGGAAATCACAGGCTGAGCCAAAGATCATGCTTTGATACCACTGTAATATCCCAAATTGGAACTGGCAACAAGACATTTCTGGAAAACACATTTTCCAGTAATAGATGCTACAAAAATGGAAAACAACACATGGATCCCTTAGATCTAATAATCTAAGACCAAAATACGAGAGGAGATCAAGAACAAATATTTCTAGGTGGGTTAAACAGGTCTCCCCACACCTAGTATGTCTAGAAAATTCCCAATGAAGGGACTGCAGAAATACAAAGATAACACTGCTGGAAAATAATGTATTTCAGCCCAATACTTGTAGGAGATCAATATGAAGGCTCATACATCAGCTATAAATCAGAAAAATAGATTTATAAAGCAGCTTATATAGTGTATGACAGAAATGAGAAGGTTATACAAGAAGAAACCGTCAAAATGAGGTGCTACAACCACAAGAAATGTCTGAATAATCTTGGCAGCATTGTTTTCATTGGCTAAAGCAGTAGTATGTTACAACTCATATCTATAGAAAATCTATATACAAAATGATATATCTATTTTAGATCTGTATACAAGAAAGGCTCCTTTATACACTCCCTTTGGGGATTTCAACAAAACATAAATAACATTGAGGTGATCTGAGATCTAAGTCACAGATCTACAGTAATATTCAGAAAAATCTGAAGCATATGAAGTATAGAAGATCATATCTGAAACATACATGGATTGGGTGGCCAATACACAGATCACCATATTGAGAGGAAGAATCCAATCACGAGATATCTCTCCTCCAAGATGATGCCAAAACTCCCTACAACTCTGATCTTGAAAATAACGCAATACAGGGAAAGTGACTGTGTTTTGGACTTTGAGAATACTTTGGCCTGATGCCAAGATATGGATCTAGAGCTCCAAGGGTCTAGAACACTCTTATCAAAGGGATAGAAGACTTTCCTAGTGAAAATGGGTACTAGAGATGCATATATCTGGAAAGATCTATCCTCCACTTGCTGCAGTTCACAAAGACAACCCAATCCTAAACAGGATCAACGCTGTAGGTGCAATATTAAGCTTGGCTAGCTGCCATATAGTGGACAAAACAAACAAGGATCCTCCAAGAGCTGCTCAAGGAAGGAGGTGGGATTTGCCCTCACGAAAACCCAATGCTAAACAACATTATTCTCAGCTAAACAGCTAGAGAATGATATATGTATAACCAGACAATATATTCATAAAATAACATATCATGAACAACCCTCTCATGCTGCTCTCCTCTTACTTTTATAATATATAAGCCTTGTCAAACCCTAAACCACTTCAATGAGTTAGCTCCTTCCACATGTGGAGCCTCCATATAGAACTGCGTTGTAGATTTGGTCAAGGTTGACCCAGTCTCATAGTTCAAACCCATTCACACCTGCAAGTGTCTATTTTATATGGCCTAGATATGTCTTTGTTCACATGGGAATTTATTTATTCATTATTTTCAGGAGTTTTACATGTCCTCCTTTACTCATTTATTCAATCAATAGAAAATGAAATATAATTTTATATTCCCCTTAGCTTCGGCTAAGTAGGAATATTACATCAATCCAAATAAGAAGGGACAACTAGCACTTAGTCTCCTAAGTGTCTCTATCTTCTGGCATGAAGATATTTACTTCTCCTTGAATAATTCCTAAATCAATTTAGGATATTTTGTATTATTTTTTGTATAAATACTTTAGAAACTTGAACTGTTAGGGTGGATTCCTAAATATTTGTATAGTTCTAATTGATCAAAATACCTAAGAGTTCATTGTACAATTTTCAAGTTAGTAGACTGGACAAGTAATAAAGGCATTGCATTACAGGATTCATGTGTTGAGGCACTTCAGTGAAGTACATTTCAATTGTTAAATGTTATTTTTCTTTTATATTACATTAAACTTGTATGTTTGTCAAATTTAAGTGTTATAATAGGAATATTATTGTAGAAATTGTTTATGTACACTCTCTTCTGAACTATTATTCATTTTAATTTTTTCTTTTGATATCTAGATCTGAGAATCCTTAATTTCTCTCCCATCTCGGTTGACCTATTTCTCCTTCCTTCATCATTCTGGTTTAAGGAATCCTTAACTGCTCCTTGATCCTGATTGAAAACCAATTCACCACTCAGCCTAAAATATCTGATACTGCTCAACTGACCTGCCCTTTGAACACTTCCTTTTGAACCTTATCTTATCCATTTTTCTTGGCATCTTGACTCCATAGCCCAATGGAAAAGTAGACAATAAAATTATCCATCTAAATCAATAATTCCACCAAACCAAATAAAAAATCAAACCCAATCAATCTTTCATAATTAGCCTAAAATCAACTAAAAACAACAAATTTAAATCATAAAGAGAGAGCCCTCTCTGAGCATTAGGAAGGCTATATCCTGATCTCAGAAGTAGGTTTTTGGTTACCTCTAAAATTTATTGAACAATCATAACAACCCCAAGAAATTATTGGAGTGATAAGACCTCCAAAGTTAGTAATATTCCATACCTTAAGAGACCATATCAAATGTTGATCTTCATGCTCAATTATCATTTCTTCAACTAGCATATTCTAAACTTCAAAAGAAATCGTGCTTATACAACAAGTCATATTCCCACAACTTTTTCTTCCTAGAATAATTTGAAAACATGAATCAAATTTACCAACAAAAAAAATTCAAATTCATGCATACCTTTTTCTTCAGCTAGCCATCTAGTCAAAAATTTCTTCTTATCTCGAATATGAGTCTTCCTCCATGTCGAATTGTACCTGAAAACTGTTAAGAAACTTGCTCTCAAAATATGAAAGTATAGAATATTCCTGCAATGTCATCGTGATTCTTCCTATACAAATTGAATAATCTCTCATGATTTCTTTCTTGTAGAGTATCTTTGAGATCCTCTCTTGCTATGACATGATACAAAGATTTGATGCATGCATGTGTCCTACTACTAGATGACTTATTTTATGAATACCTAAATTCTTCATATTCATATGTTGCTATCTATGATGCCAAAATTAATACTTCTACATGATCTACTCTCCAAATTACAAACCTCATTAGGATGGAGCTACTAGAAGAGATCCTTGGGATCTTCAACCTTAGGCTTCTTTTAAGGTTATTTTCCTTCTTCAACTACGTGAGCTCCATCCCTTTCCTTTGAGGATTATTAGGAAAGTATCTCTTGAAGTGTCCATAATCATTACATTCAAATATATGTATTTTGGATATATTATCTTCTTTTGACGAGGTTCGAACTTCCCAAACCTCCTTTTCTTCAACTTATTTACTTTAGCAGCAAAGGCTTCAGACTTACCATTGGGATCAATGTTTTCCTTTTCCTTCAATTTAGTTTCTTCCAAGATGCATTGAGACCAAAAATAAGTTTGGAGTGTCTTTCCATGAGTACATATTAGTCACAAAAGTGTGCCATTATGGAGGTAGATCATTGAGCACATAGATTATCAATTTCCCATCTGAAATTTTTTTTACAAGAGCTTCGAGTTAATACCTCAATTGAGATGTATTCACCAGGTATGAGGAGATGTCTTCATAAAAGGTAGCCTTGCCTTGTAGAAGCAAATCCTCAAATATATCTTCTATATTGATGTGCGTACTTCATATATGATCTTGATTTATGGAGGAACGCAAAAAAATAAACATATAACCATATATACAAAGATGCAGCGGAAACAACACTTCATTTCATTAATATCAAAGAACTGAAATTTGCTTACAAACAGAATGGAAATAAAACTAGCTAGGGCGCTGGTAGTTATCTCTGAGAAGAGATGTGGAAGCTACAGGCCTCTGAACTGAGTTACAATGAGGCTCAAGGGACTATTTATTATCGAGAAACAATGGAGAACTCTAAACATCCAAAAACCTAACCCTAGGAGATGAAGTGCCAAGACTATGGGCCCCGTTTGGGTAAATTGGTATTTCAACTTCCTAGGGACGTAACTTTGGCATACTATCTCCATTTGACGCACATGGTACATCATTAGAAAGATCTATCCAAGGACTACAACTTTCGCCATGAATATCTATTCTGGAATGGAATGATATTTGTTGGAGGTGCGATGCCCAAAAAATGTCGTTTAGGGCCTCAAAATGGCTCCGGAAGTTCAGGACCCGAAAAACTGCTAAAAATAGTAAGTTGTGCCGAAACTGAAAAAAATGAAAAAGTAAATGGTGGGGCCCCAAGTGGAATAGGCGAGTGGCCACGAATATCCACCTAGATCATTCCTCCCTCGCTAAGAAGCAATGGTCCCCATTGCGTTGAGTTCTTCCATGAGATGAGGAAACTTCTGCTGAACATGGTCCCCGGTGAACCACTTGCCTTGGTGCAAGAGTTGGCCAGCTTTGACAACCCGATACAGTTGGATGTTCTGTTGGCGAGTGCTCTTTATTTTCATGTCCCTGATACAATCTGTGGTGGCCTGTTCCATGCAGCATGGGTTTAACTTTGTTGGTGTGAGTTGTTCTGCAATGTCTGAGGTGTCCAGTAGAGGTGGGAAGTAAGGACGAAGGCGATCCACATTGAAGACTGGGTGCAGACCAAGGAATGGTGGAATACTAAGCTCGAAGGCATTGTTCCCTACAACCTTGGTGATGGTGCACGGCCCGTATCAGAGCGAGCGAAGCTTGCGGTGGGGTCCAGTGAGGCGCTCCTTCTGCAAATGTAGCCATACTTTGTCGCCCACCTGGAATTTTTGTGGCACCTGGTGTTGATCATGGCGTTGCTTGTACTTGGCATTGGCTTTGTCCAATATATCATGAACCTATTGGCGGATGTGTTGAATGCACTCGGTGAAGCTACTTGCTTTGTCAACTTCAGACTAGACATGAGCTGAATTGGCCTGAGCAACTACAAATGGTATGGCTACGTCAATAGGACATAGTGGCTGGAATCCAGAGCCCACCTGAAAGGGGCTATGGTCAATTGAACTATGGAGAGCCCGATTATAACTATGTTTTACATATGGGAGGCTCTCGTCACATGTGCATGGATTCTTTGAATTGTACATGCGCAGAATGTGTACAAGCATTTTGTTGACGACCTCTGTCTAGCCATCTGTTCGGGGATGGAAAGATGTGGACTTGGTGAGCTTGGTATCCAACATTGAACAGAGGCTGGACCAAAATGTGCTGAGGAACCTGCTATCCCGATTTGATATGATAGACTTTGGGATCCCAAAGTGCACCCACACTCGTTCAAAGAAGAGTTTAGCGGTGGCTTCTGCTATGATATTCTTCTTGCAGGCTGCCATGATGGCCATCTTCGAGAATCTGTCGACGACCACGAAAACACAGTCATTTCCCTGCTTAGTAGAAGGCCGGCCTGACACGTAATCCATGGAGATGGATTCCCAAGGCCGACTAGGGGTAGGTAGCGGAGTATATAAGCCTTTCTTCTTGATGGTCAGTTTGGCAATGGCACAAGCAGTGCAGGATCTGATG
Source organism: Pinus albicaulis (assembly GCA_034641835.2). Lineage (NCBI taxonomy): Eukaryota > Viridiplantae > Streptophyta > Pinopsida > Pinales > Pinaceae > Pinus > Pinus albicaulis. Next base: position 122,487 of record JAXQQM020085349.1, read on the forward strand.
TGCTTCTCGACATCCTTTCAAAGGTTCGGCCAATAAAAATACTTCTGCAGGATTGCTACTGTTTTCTCAACCCTGAAATGCCCAGCGTCTCGGCTGTAGTGTGCTTCCCATATCATCTTGGCATGCTCGCTTGAAGGAACAAAAAGGTGTCCCAGGTGACATAAAAGTGCATCTTGGAGGTGAAAATTTGGAACTTGCGTGCCCCCCAAGAGTGCCTTGTAAGTGTGGCCGAATTCTGGGTCACTCTCATAGAGAAGCGGCCAATCAGAAGTCTCGTGCCCACAAGAGTTGAGCACGGTGGTGAGCGCCACGATCGGTGGTCGGTTGAGGCAATCTGCAACATTATTGGTGCTACCCTTCTTGTACTTGATGTTCAAATGAAACTGTTGCAGATATGTGGACCACTTCTGATGGCGATCATTCTGCAACTTCCCTTGTGTCTGTATGAACTGCAGGGGCCGGTGGTCTGTGTGGATGATTGTTTCCTTCCCCAAAATGTAATTCTTCCATTGTCGACAAGCTTGCACAATGGAATACATTTCTTTGTCATAAGTGGGATACTTTCGAACTGTGTCAGACAATGTCTCACTGTGATATGCCATTGGATGTCCCTGTTGAGTAAGAACTGCCCCAATAGCATAGTCAGAGGCATCTGTCTCGATCTCAAACGGCTGCTGTAAGTCTGGTAAGGTGAGCACTGGGGCAGAACAGAGGCGATTTTTCAATTCTTTGAACGCCTTCTGTTGAGGTTCCGACCAAAAGAATTTTGCTCTCGCTCCTCCTTTGGTGACTTGACTCGAGGGCCAAGTGATATGAGAGAATCCCAACACGAATCTACGGTAGAAATTAGCAAGACCCAGAAAGCTGCGAAGCTCTGTTATAGTAGTCGGGGCTGGCCAATCCCGAATGACTTGGATCTTGGCTGGATCCACATGCACCCCCTTTCATCAATAATTTATCCCAGATATTGAACCTGGGTCATGCCAAACGTGCACTTCTCCAAAATGGCACACAACCTGTGTTGCCGCAGTGTTTGGAGGACTTGTCGGATGTGATGAAGGTGCTCTTCCCAAGTCTTGCTGAAGATCAGAATGTCATCCAAGTACACCACTACGAATGAGTTGGTGAATGGCCGCAAGATGTCGTCCATCATCCTCATGAAGGTTGCGGGAGCATTCGTCAAACCGAAAGGCATGACCAGCCATTCGAAAAGGCCTTCCTTGGCTTTGAAGGCAGTCTTCCACACATCAGAGGGTTCAATTGGTACCTGGTGATACCCAGACTTCAGGTCGATCTTGCTAAAATATTTTTCACCTTTGAGTTGATCCAGAAGGTCATCAATCCATGGGATTGGGTACCTATTTCAGACAATGATCTTGTTCAGCGCCCGATAGTCAATACAGAGTCTCCACGTCCCATCCTTCTTCTGTACCAACATGATCAGGCTCCCACAGGGCGCTGAACTTGGTCTGATGTCACCTTTCTGCAATAGCTCCTGAATCTACCTCTTGATTTCATCATTCTCCAGAAAAGAGCGCTGATAGATCGGTCCATTGGGTAGCGGTGCACCTGGGGTCAGATCAATCGGGTGCTTGACCTGATAGTACAGAGGAACCCCTGTGGGTGAGGTGAAGATGTCCTCATACTCCTTCACAACCTTATCCATTTGTTGTTGTTGTGTAGAGGAGCCCTGTCTGGAGGTCGTGGCCACAATCTTCTTATTTCCCTGAGGGTGGATCATCTGGAAAACGAATTTCCTAGTTTGGGAAATGAGCTTACTGCATTGTTTTGTAGTAACCAAAGAGATAGTAGCAGGAGGTTGTACCTCTGGTATCCTATACAACTTATTTCCCAAAGTAAAAATAACAGCACGAGGTTGAGACTCATAGACATAATGACGCTTCCACAAGTATGGTTGTCCTAATAATACATCAAAAACATCAATAGGAGCAACGTCACATAATACCTCATCCAGGAATGGCTTAATGCTATAAGGAAGGTGGCACTGCTGGTGTTATAGCATCATTTTTCACCCTCATGTGATTCATGATTGTCTCTTTGGCCTTCGGCACCCATTCCCACAGACTTGAACAAAATTCATAAAAACAGTGTTAAAAATCCCATACGTGGGTATGCCCAGACTTTTCCGCATGTATACGCAAGTCCATACACACTTTTCCGCGTATGCCATTAAAATCATTAAACAATATATAAAAATTCCCTATTTTCGGGTTGGGTTGATGGTTACTCCAGTAGTTCAACCACCTCAGTACATGGCCAATTATTTCCAACTGATTGAAACTACTTTGAGGGAGTATAAAAGCCCCTCATGTGCATGGCCTAAGGGAGAGAGAAATTTATAGACATTATACTCTGTTGGAATCCCAATTCAAGTCTGATTTCCCATGCCTCCTGCACTTTCCCAGATTTTTACAGGAAACCCTTGTTTCCTAGAGATGTTCATCCATTTATATGTCATCTCGTGTGCACAAGTCTTGAAAGTGTCTTAGCGAGGCCAGGGCGGGACGGATCCAGATGACGGTCTATTCGCAGATCATGGAAGGATTCAGGTGATCTCTCCACTTTTTACTACTGTACATGATGTTCGTAATGAAGAAGAACCATCTTGTTCCTAAATTCACGTGTTAATATATGCTTGCATATGTGAAATGATTATTATTTAAGCATTTATTATTGTTTATATGATGTTTCACATGGATTTCACTGACATTTAGGATAGATATATGTTGTACAACTAGATTTCCATGCACGTTTCTTCTTGGTTTTCAGGTTGAGGAGGAAAAAGGGTTGCTAGGGGTTTGGACCCCACAGGATCTACATCAAACGTAGGATTACGGGTGAGTTCTACTATCGATGTTATCTAGTTTTTAGCAAACAAGTGTGGTTGTGTGAGTCCTTCTTGAGTAGCATGCCCTGATCTGTGGAGGTTTTGACCCAAAAAACCTCTACGAAGTTATTTCCCGAAATAGAACTGGTGACTCCACTGGGGATCGCATTCTTGTGATTCCCCTGTTGGGTGGTTTCAGCTGTTTGAAAGGTTTCCAATAGATTTAACTATTATTTCCAGTCCAGTTAACTTTTTCTCAGTAAGACTGAAGACCTGGTTCTTTATCCAGGCTTAATATTTTTTATTTTTCATTATTTACCTTTATACACGCGATTTTTTCTGTACACAGTCGCGTATACACGCAGTTTTTGTTAAAGTAAGTCGCATATACACGGGTTTCCTTTGACACGGGTGCGTATGCACGCTTGTTGAAAATCTGATAAGTAGCATATGCCTGGGAAAATTTGAAATTTTTGATTTCTCGACTTTTTAGTCTTGTCGGCCTGTGGAGACCTGTTCCTGCAGTGTCTTTATAGCCTCTGGATTGTGTTGATAGTGGTATTCGGTCTTTTTCTCTCTTGTTTGGTGGAAGACTGGCCTATTAGGCAAATCTTGTTTTTTAGTGCTTGCATTTCTGGTTCGAGTACCAAGATCTCTTTCTGGGCATTCTTGGTTGTTCTTCTTAATCAGAATAGAGAGCTTCTGCTCATATACTCTTTCCTCATTTTATGTTTTGCCTTGCACTTGGATTTTTGCCTGCTTTCGGTTAGTTTTCTTGAGTTCATTTGACTAGGTCTTGTTGCAATTTTTGAAGAGTCTTTCTTGGTTCTTTGAAGTTTTTGTTTGCTGCAAGGTTGTACTATTCTTCTGGGCTGAGTTACTGAGTTTCTTGTCTTCTTTTGCTCATATAAATCTTGCTACTAAGTGGCACTATAAGATTTGGAGCGTTTTTGAAGTTTTTCTTGAAATTCAGAGTTGTTTGGCCTGGTAATTGGATAGTTTTCTTGGTCTCTTCGAGCTCTTCTTTTTATAAAATTCAAAAGCTCAAAAAACATTTTGTTTTGTCATTTGCTTTTGTTTTGCATTTTTGTTTTCGTTTCGTTACATCTTTTGAAGCTTTGTTGAGATTTCTTGCCTTTGGTTTTTGACTTGATTTGGGAAGGGAATTGTCATTGGTTTCTTCCTCTTGTGTCAAGCATTTTTTGGTGTCTTTATACTGAGAGTTTCTGATTTTGGGAACTAGTTTAGTGGACAACCGAAAAGTGATAAAACTGAAGGATTCTTGGGAAATTTCTCTTTGCTTTGTTAGATTTTGCATCTTAGAATTTGCATGCTCTTAGTTATTTGCATTAGGTGCACTTAAGCATTTGTAGTCTTTTTCATAGATTTTGCGAGTGTGAGTTTGATATTTGAAAAGAAAAAAATATATATATAGTCTCGTAGAACCCGTGTAGAAATTTATTTTCATCGAAAGGAAATTACTGCATTTCCATGTAGTTTGGTTTTCATTAATTTCTTTTCTGCGTCATAAAACACCACAAGTTTCATTTCCATATCCCATTGACCTAATATAACAGCCAATTAAAATAAGCGCTATAATTTAAAAACAACTAGCAAGTTTTTATTAAGTGTCATACACCAACTAGCTAGGTTGTAGGGCCTTGGATTAGGTGAGTGGAGAGTTAACTCTCCAAGGCCGCTCAAACTAAAACATAGAAGTTTATTAATTGAGCGAAATCCAACTCCATTAGGTGGACCGGGAAAGCTCTCCTCCAGAGAGTCAAGCGCGAGGGGAAGTGAAGGCCGAGAAGAGAGATACCCCCTCTCTGATTTGCTGGATCTTGCCTCAAGACCGTTCCGCCTGGCTTCTGACACGGATTGGTGCCCATAGTTGCCATTCCTAGGTTCCACACAGGTGACTGCGGGGGGGAATACCCGTGATACCTAAGGGAGACGTCGTATCACTTCCAGCAGTACTTCTGGGGGGTGCCCTTGCGAAGCTTGGGTACTTGTGCCAACAAAGGCTGTTGTTAGGAGGTCTGCGTAACTATTTCTGTTACCTTCGCTAGTAGGCCTGGGCAGTAATTATCCCAGACTACTTTCGGGAGGTCCTATTTTTTGCTTTCCCGTATTTTGGTGTCCGGTCCTAATCACCCGGAGCGGAAATACCTGAAGGCTGCTTGCTTGGCTGTATCTTAGGGATTTTTGTAGTGAGTGCTCTTTGCTCCTAGCTTGCTTAGCTTTATACTTTTTTGAGTCTAATTAAAATTTGTTAAAGTGGCTGATCAAGCGCCTCGTTGATCGAGGAGAATCCGGGGGTTATCTCCCGAGAGTGCAGAGCCTTCTTCAAGAAGGCGTAGGAGTAACATAGCAGGTGAATATCACCCTGTGGCGTCTAACGCAATGGACAGAGATCCTCCACAAGGGCTTGAAGGTTTCGTAGTTGGTTCTGGTGTTGGTTCCAAGAGGAGCGTTCCGCTCACCTCGAGAGTCTTATTTCCGGGAGAGTTAGGAATAGAAGTAGAGGAAGTACCTGAGTCTCCTCAGTCACTTCCATCTCCTCTTCCTCCTGATTATCCGTTTGTTGTTGAGTACATCGGACCTGAGTCTGCAAGACCAGAAGATCCTCCATTTTATTCATACCTTTCGATGGCCACGACTGGGAACGCGGCTTCTGCTGTGAGTGTTGCGGGCATTCAGACTCCTGCTTCAGTTGAAGGAGGAGGCACTATTGCTATATCTACGATTGCTTCTAGTACTGCTGTGTTTGGATCTGGTTTCACCCAAGCACATGCTTCTCAATCTGGTCCCTTCTGTTTTGGAATGCCCACTAGTGGGATTCCTCCTTTTTCCTTTTCCGCTGCTGCAGCTGCATCTACACCCATGTCTTCCATGGCTAGTGGGTCAGCTTCTTTTCAAGGGTTCCCCTTCGGAACTGGGCATATTCCTAGTTCAAATCCTTCTTTAAGGTCTTTTCCTTTTACTTCTGAGACTCAGAGTTTTAAACCTTGGTCTGGAGGTTAGATTTCGACTACTTTTACAGGTTGGAACCCTGTATTTACAACAGTGGGGGCAGGGAATCAGTTTTAAGCTGGTCACCAAGGGAATGCTTCTTTCCCTTCGTCGAGTGCTTATCAGACTTTTTCCCCTCTTTCTAATGCTTGGAACTCCTATCAGGGGCTTTCTTCTTCATTCAATACTCCGGGAGGGGGAACTGGTCCGGTCTTTGGTAACTCTACGTTGTGAGGGGGTCCTTCTCCAAATGTTGGGTCTTTTGGCCCAACATTTTCTACGAGTCCTTTTTGGCAACCTGGTGCCTCATCAAATCCAGGGTACTCTTTTCAGAATGTTGGGAATTCATCCCATCAAGGATGGAATCCTCAGGCTCTGCCTCGTTTACCTTTTCTGGAAACGTTAAACTTGCCAGATCAGTCGAAATTGACAAATGATCTGATCTGATATAGTCCTGGGTGGCCTCCGGTTCCCACCAAACTACCTTTAGACATTCCAAAGTTTGAAGACAAGAATGGAGAGGACCCGGCTGACCATATCACCACCTTCCATTTATGGTGTTCTTCTAACTCCCTGATCAACGATTCGATTAGGTTGAGATTGTTTCAACGCACCTTAATTGGAAACGCTTCCAAGAGGTATATTTAGTTAACTGGGGGCAGTTTTGCCACGTTTGGAGATCTGGCTACAACATTTCTAAATCATTTCCAGTTGCCTGTCCGTTATGATGTTGGGACTGAAATCCTAGCTAATTTTAAACAGGACGATGCAACCCACATTTCTGATCATATTCAGGAATGGCGGAGAAGGAAGAGGCTTATCAAAGCTCATATTCCAGGAGAATTCCTTTTGGAATGGTTTCTGAAATCTCTGCAGTCAGATATTTCTAAGGATGTATCCTTGTCCGGGGTATTTTCCGAGGAGCAAGCCATTTTTAGGGCCCAGTAGCTTGAATTGATATATTCTCAGTTTGGGGTCCTTCATAAATATTTTCCTAATGCTCCTCGCTCCAAATTGGACTTATCAAAGACTAAACTCGGTCCTCATGGTGATGGACTTATTGGGTCGATCAATAGTGGTGCAAAAAACCTGCTTAGTCAATTGCAACAGTTGTCTATACAATCTGCTTCTTCTGGTCAGGCTGTGCCTACTGAATCATCGCCTTCTCAATCTTTGTCGGTAAATGCTGTTCAGACTTCTAACCCTAAAGAAAATCAATAATCCGAAGGGAAGAAGAAGGGATGTAATAAGAAAAAGGGCAAGAATGGGAAGGGTAATGCAAATAAATCCAACGATCATGTTGGCGAGGGTCCAAAGGATAAAAAGAAAGTTAAGTTTCCATGCAAGTTATGTGCTGGAGACCATCTTACTCACCTTTTCCCTAAAATTCAGGATGTGCAACACTTGTTAGCTCAGTAGGGTTCTTCTAGTTCCCAGGCTGTGTTGACAAACCCTTTTCCCCAAGGGCAACAGCTAGTTGTTGGCGCGAATCAAAATACTGGGGCTGCCTCTGGGGGCACCCAGGAAGGGGAAATTCCATCAAACATATACATGATGAGTGCTCATGTGGATGTCGCCATGAGATCCAGTGATTATGGCGAAGATGAGTCTTCGAAAGCCAAGGATGCTCCCGATGCTACTGAGCCGCTTCACATTACGAAGCTTACTATTGAGCCTATACCTCGGATGCCCAAAGCATCTACTAAGCATATGACGATTAATACAAATGCCAGGTCTGCCCAGAACTAATCTATTGTACAAGATCTGGCGTAGAGTCCTTGTGCCATGTCAGCTCTTGAGGTGCTCCAGTCTTGTCCGGCTCAGCGCAGTGCTCTGCTCACTGCTATTGGGGTTGTCGATCCAAAGAACTCTCTTATGATTACATTCGATATGACTAATTTTAAAAAGAGACTCCCCCATCATATGGATTTTCATATTAAATCATCGTACCGGAAATGCAATATTTTCCGGATGGTCGTTGATGAGGGTGCTTCCACATGTGTGATGTCTCTCACATGTTGGAAGGGAATTGGATCTCCCGCAGCTGTTCCATCTGCTACTCTTCTGACGGCGTTTGATGGTCATTCTCACAGACCGCATGGTATTGTTCCAGCTTTGCCCATCTATGTTGGGGGCAAAACTGTAAATATAGAGGTTGAGATAGTTGATGCAAGCTTGGACTACAACCTTCTGTTGGGGAGAAACTGGATTTATGAGATGGATGCTATTGCATCTTCATTATTTCAGATTATTTATTTCCCTCACGAAGGGAGGATTGTTACAGTGGATCAACTAGACTGTCCTCCTGTAGACTTGAATGCATCTGCTGACTCAACCATTCCAAAGTTGGATAAGTCCAAGTCGCCTATTGAGAATTTAGGAGTTGGAATGTATTCTTCGTTGATGGGTACTTTTGATATTCCACCTCCTACTATTCATATAAATGCAATTTCATTCTCTAGGGCTCCTCTTCGAAGAGAGTTCTTCAGAACTCATTATTTTTCAGACCCTTGGACCTTACCTTCCCCTACAACCACATTAGTGGAAGGTCAAGTGGGTGGAATGGAATTTCCGATGTCTGCAGCTGAGATTTCTTATCAATATATTTTTGACTCTGCAGAGTTCATTCCAGCTCCTCTCTCTCCGGAGGAATTGGATGGTGATGTGGCTCCGGCTTGGACACTTAGTTCTTCTTCTGCCCAGGATTGCCTTGATACCACTCTTCCATATGAAGAGGCCATCCTGGAAGCTATGACTGGTATAGATAGACCGTGGGATGACTTGCATCATCGGTCTTACTTTTTACCTGATTTGAGCGAAGTTGAATCAAGTTTTCCAAGTCCTGTGTCTCCTGGTCCTGTTCGCCCAGTCCTGAACCCTTTAGCACCAACACAGGTATATGCTGAAGGGAACATGGTTGTCATTTATCCAACTATCCTGGTGAACATTTCTAGGGATCCCAATGTTATAGAGAATGTCTTCATCGGAGCTGAATGTTCCCCTAAAGAGATTCAGATTTACACCGATCTCTTTAAAGAGTATAGGGACGTTTTCGCTTGGTCTTATGAGGAAATACCTGGTATAGATCCATCTATTGCCCAGGATGAGATCAAGACTTACGAAAATTCTAAGCCTGTGAGGCAAAAACTTCGTCCGGTCAATCCTAGGAAGGCTGCAGCTATCAAAGCTGAGGTGGAGAAGCTGCTTAAGGCGGGATTTATTTTCCCTGTTCCTTTGACTGAATGGGTTTCGAACCTTGTTCCCGTAGTTAAAAAACAAGGAACAATTCGATTTTGCATCGATTTCAGAGACCTTAATAAAGCATGTCCGAAAGATAATTACCCTACACCATTTATAGATCATATCATTGATGAGTGTGCCAGTATTGATATTTTCTCCTTCATGGATGGTTTCTCCTGATATAATCAAATTACTATCCGTCCTGAAGATCAGCATAAGACTACCTTTATTTGTCCCTGGGGTACGTTTGCTTACAAGAAGATGCCTTTTGGTCTTAAAAATGCTAGGGCTACGTTTTAGCGGTCCATTTCATATGCCTTCCACAACATCAAACAGATTATCGAGGCATATTTGGATGATTTAGCTGCTCATTCTCGAAAGAGAATGGGTCATCCTGCTCACCTCCGTCAAGTATTTGAACGATGTCATTTCTACAATATTAGGTTGAATCCGAACAAGTTTGTTTTCGCGGTCACATCCGGTCATTTATTGGGATTCATTGTGTCTAGGGAAGGGATTAGGGTAGATCCCTTCAAGGTTGAGGCAATACTTCGGTTGCCTCCCCCGTCATCTATTCCTCAACTTCAAAGTCTACAAGGAAATGCTAATTTTCTTCGGAGGTTTATCGTGAATTATGTTGAAGTTACCAAAGGATTTATGAGATTTTTGAAGAAGGGAGTTCCATTTTTTTGGGATGAATTTGCTCAGCGCTCATTCGATGCTTTGAAAAAAGCATTGACCTCTGCAGCTTTATTGAGTCACCTGATTATAGCAGGGATTTCTTTTATATCTTGCAGTAGCAGAATCTACCATTGGTATGGTTCTGGTTCAGGAAGATGATGCTCTTGTAGAGCATGTTATATACTATCTTAGTCGAGGCTTGGTAGGACCTGAACTCCGGTATACTTCGATAGAAAAGTTGGCTTTAGCAGCTGTTCATGATGTGCAGCGACTCAGACATTACATTCTTCTACGAAAAAACTTATGTTTTGGCAGCAGCCAATCCATTTCAATTTGTTCTCAGTAGGCGAGTGATTGGGGGAAAATACAATAGATGGATTGTGATTTTGTAGGAATTTGATCTTGAGTTTATGTCTGCCAAGTCCAAGAAATCATTAGTTTTCGCGGAATTAATCTCTGAGTTGCCCTGTGGAGAAGAGATAGTCTATGATGAATCCTTCCCGGATGAACATTTGTTTCTCATCTATCCATAGGATCCTTGGTATGGAGATATCATTGTGTATCTTCAGACTGCGAAGTTTCCCTCTACTTTTTCGAAAGATGAGCGTCGTAAGTTGCGTCACTTGGCTAAGAATTACTTGATCATTGGTGATGCTTTAGATCGTCGAGGGGTTGATTCAATCCTGAGACGTTGCTTAACTCTTGAAGAAGCTGAGGCTATGCTGAATGATTGCCACAATGGAGCTTGTGGTGGTCATTTATCTGGGCTTGTTACAGCCCAAAAGATCTTGCATGTTGGGTACTTTTGGCCTTCGATTTTCAAAGATTGTGTGAAGTCGGTCAAAAAGTGTCATCCGTGTCAAGTTTATACTCTAAGAATGTGCACTCATCCAGCTCCGCTTTTTCCAGTCATTACTGTCGGTCCCTTTACAAAGTGGGGTATTGATTATACTACTTGTAACCTGCCTTCGGCTAAAGGTCACAAGTACATTATTGTAGCGGTAGACTACTTTACGAAGTGGGTCGAGGCTATGCCTACTTTTGGGAATGATGGTGAGACTGCAGCTCTTTTTCTTTTCAACCAGGTTATTGCTCATTTTGGTATTCCTAGAGAGATTGTCACTGATCATGGCAGTCATTTTCAGAATAGCATGATGGCTAAGTTGGCTCTAAAATTAGGTTTCCGGCAGGAGCATTCATCTCCGTATTATCCTCAAGCCAATGGGCAAGTGGAAGCCGTGAATAAATCCTTGAAGACAATTCTTCAAAGGACAATTAATAAAGCTAGATCCAACTGGCATATTATGCTATATCCTGCACTTTGGGCATACAGGACGTCAGTGAAAACTGCAACTGGCTTTACTCCGTTTCAGCTAGTGCACGGGGTGGAATCTGTATTTCCTATTGAATGCGAGATTCCTTCTCTTAAGTTAGTTGTTGAACTTCTTCCTGACACTTCTAGTCTTGAAGAACGGCTCCTTCATCTGGAACATCTCGATGAGCAGCGTCGGGATGCCACCACGATGAATGAAGCGCATAAAAACCGAGTTAAAGTTCAGTACGATAAGGCGGTCAAGCCTAGGGTCTTTTCGGAAGGTGACCTTGTTTTGGTCTATGCCCAAGAAAAAGATGCCCTAGGGGCAGGAAAGTTTAAGTTTATGTGGTATGGCCCCTTTATTGTTAAATAAGACCTTAAAAAAGGAGCATATACCTTAGTTGATTTTGAAGGGAACGAGTTGCCGGAGCCTAGAAATGGGCTCTATTTGAAAAAGTATTATGCCTAGGCTTCGGCCTGACATTTTTCTTTTGTATATAGTAGTTTTGTTTTGTACATATCTGTTTTAATGGTGATGTTTTTGATCTGCTTTGGCAGGTTGTGTCGGATGTCATGAGTCATTTTGGTTTCGCCGATGGTGCTAGTAGACACACCCAGAACTTGGCTTCCGCGGCTTGGGTGCTTCATCATCCATCCGGTCAGCTGTTAGTATCAAGAGGAGTCTGTATTGGTCCTGCTTCCAATAATATAGCATAATACACTGCAGTTATTTATCTACTCTCGGAGGCAATATCTTTGGGTGTTGATTCGTTGGTAGCTTTCTTGGACTCCCAGCTAGTGGTGTCGCAATTGAACAATACTTATCGGGTTCGAGATCCATTTTTACTCCGGTTGTTCTTGAGGGTACGTTTATTACAAATATCATTTCAATTTTTAACTTTCATTCATATTCCTCGAGCTGACAATTGGATGGCAGACAAATTAGCTAATCAAGCAATTAATTGGCGTATTAATCATTCCATACAATAAAATTTAATCATCAAAAACATCATACATTTTTATACATTTGTCACATCACATCAAACATCGTTGTATATATATTATCAAAGTGTTCAAAAACTATACAAAATTTGGATCCATAAGTCATACAAAATTTGGGCTTATGCCCAATCATGTTCAAATCTCAAAAAATATACAGTCATCCGATAAATAATATATATATCTACTCCTGTGGTCCTTTCCCAGCAGTTGTGTTCCTATAGAACATGATCACAGTCGCGACTCGGCGGAATAACCACACCCAGTCACGAGGTACTCCTACTACCCGTCTCTGGATGGCCTCGGGTAGATCTTCCACTGCAGCCATAGGCACTTGGCGGGTTAAACCCTCCAAGTTCCTCTGTACAACATGGAGGGTTCTGTCTAAGTCTACTATATCCGCCTCACCTCTACGGCGCTTGTGTCGCGGGTAACCATCAGGACAGACTGGTCCAATATCTGTATCATGATCATTATGATATTGTAAGTCACTTTGAATCTAAACAAAAACATGTTTTATTTTTTCATACATATTGAAAAAATCCAAAAAAAATCATATAAGTTAAAAAATTGCAATCTTACCGATTGTGCCCCATGCCACGCCAGGTGGAATGACGAGGTCTGGATCACCACGGAAATCCATCCCGGCATAGGGATAGTCCTCCACAGCGATGATTTGTTCTCCCCACCATTGGAAGAACTCATCATCCCAAGTGGTTCGGGGAACTTCACTTCCCCCCAGTCTCTTCATCAAGTCAGCCCATCGGGCAATTCTTGGGTCCCTTGGACTGCTGATAGAAGAGATCACTTTGGGTCTCAACCCAGGAATCTTCTCGAAGAAGAATGTCATCAAGATTGTACCATATCCTAAATGTTTTGTCTTTGCTTTTCGGATGGAAGTCAATTGTTGCTTCATGTTCATTAGTAGAGCTGTGCACCAATCATATAAATGAGCTAAGCATTCCACAGCTATACTCATTTGAGTCCTGGATACCTGGTGTAGGGAAGCAGAACCTGCTACCCTGCCAATGGTAAAAAGGAGGATTTTCATGTGCAAGTCTCTTAAATATTTGATAGCAATTTGAGTCCCAACTTTCTTGGAACTCTCTACGCAGTAGACGTGGACGTAATCTTCCACGGTGAGCCCTCCCAAAGGTTTTCCATGTAAATCTACTGGCTCCCCCCTCCAGAAGAGTCCAGTAATAAAATAGATATCTTCCACTTCGATACGTATGGGCATTTGATCTATTATGAAAGAATCTTCTTCCGGTTCCCAATAATTCACAAGCATTTCGAGCAACCGGACATTACTCTTCATATTTGGCATTTTGAAAAATTTGAGCAATCCACAATTTCGGAGAATATTGAGCGATAATTGGTCCTACATTACTTCATTGTCAATGACACTGTGCTCACGTTCTCTCCATGATATAGTCATCCTGCAAAAATTCAATAGTTTTTCCATTAGAATCACGTTTTTTCATTTTGGGTTGCGCATACGCGACTTTCTCTATACACAGTCGCGTATATACGCGGCTTGGTTAATATAAACCCGCGTATGCGCAGAACCGTAATTTTAAACAAGTAATTCTACGGTGAAAGTTACAAATTTTACACTTATAAACAGAAAAAATTGATAGCAAGGATGGATTAAGAGCTTACCTAACAATTTCGGCGAAGTTTGATGGTCGATTGCTCCTGTTTTGACGAAAGAGGCTTTTTCTCCAGAGCTCTTTTTCCCAATTCAGCAAGTAATAATGAACCAAATATGAGGTAACTTGTCTATTTATGCCCAAAAAGTTGAAAATTTTCGCAAAAATTTGTTCTGCCTATTTTTTCAATCTATCTTAAGCTGCATAACCCGGATTCTTGGAAGTGCCCAGATTGGTATATTTTCAGGTACATTTTGATGAACTCGAGATTTTTTCCGATTTTTGATCCATGACTGCTGACCCGTCATGGCAGGTATATGATCTTCACTGGAATATAGGTTAGGGAATCCACTTTCCGTTGCATTTTGCATACTAGCCTCCATTCTGATCACTTGCCATAGGGTCGATCCCATCAGGTCATGAGTATTACACCCATTTCACTCGCCGATTATTTAATCATGACTTGGTGGTAGAGCCTTCCTTTACATGGGCTTCCTAATTAGTTCCTCGCTATCACTTGTTGCCCATGCTGCGTTTTATGTAGGCTCGGGAGTCCTCTTTAGTCCCGCCATGACTTATGTGTTGAAGCTTCATTCTTCTTCTTCTTCACTATCATTTTTCTGGCCATTACCCTAGAGGCTCCCTGGTGTTGTTAAGTTGTATTATTGCATTGCATATTGGCTACTTGTTTATCCTGGCCTTTAGCCGGCTTCATTTTGGACTCGATGTTTAAGCCAACTTTTGACCTTGACTATCTGTACAAGTTAACCATTGCATGCACTTAGCTATCGCGACTTGACACCCTTTTACCCATGGATGGAACATTCCTCTGATTATCGCTTACCAGTTTCTGCCACCTTGCATTGAGCATAGGATTGTTCCTGTCCCAGGAACTAGTGCATCTGTTTCTTGATACTCGTTCTATCCATTGTACTATAACATTCTTTTATTCTTTTTCAGGCTTATTATATGAAAAAGACAAAAAAATCAAATATAACAAAAAAGAGTGGGAACGGGATGTAACTTCGTAATTTGATGGCAGTACAGTGTCAGTTTGTCGCCCTTGAACAAAGCACATACACTTATATATTTCCTTCATTTGGGATGGTTTTAGTTTTGACCTAGGTTCAGCCTTTGCCTTTTTTCACTGGTCAGTTCTCCCCCGGTTGGTTATCTCTTCCAATCATATGGAGAGTTTGTTTTTGCCTCCTGCATAGCAGACTTATACAGTGTCACTTTTTACTGCCATGGTCATCACGAGTCGTGCTTTTGTTCAAGGGAAGTCTTACCAGAGTCGGCCATTCTGCAGTGTCTCTTGACTCATTATTTAGTTGGCCTACCCGGTCTTGTCAGTATCTTGTTCTATCACATCAGATTTTTTGGTCTTCTGCTCGTGCTGGTTTGAGAAGGTCCCCATTGACTTCTTACTGGCGGGTTTGTCTCTCATCGACTACGACACATTGCTCTGAGAGTAAACCTAGAGCCGCACCCTGGCCCTATTTCCATCATTGATAGGTGACCTTGTGCTCAGCATTTGATCATCATTATGGGTCTTTGACTGAGTGGTTTCCCCTGTGTTCGACGTCAGCACACATTATCACACTTGGGATTCGTGCATTACCTTGATTTCCATTTGACCCTATCGGTGGATTTCTCGCCTCTGTGTCAGCTTTCATTATTGGTTGGTTCAGAGGGTTTCTTCCGTGCGCTAGCTTCATCTTGTGCATGTCGGAAACGTACTTCAGTTTGGTTCCGTCACTCTACTTCGTCTGATTCCTTCCAAATCTTGGCCTGCGGGTTACACTCGCGCTGGACTGATGTGGGATGCCTTAATGCCTTCCTTCCAGCAGATCTTTTCCCATCGACTCCGACTCATTGCTCTGGGAACAAGATCTAGAGTCTTTTTGTCAGTACCTTAGGGTTTGCAGTCATCAGTGGCAGAATCTTCGCTATCGACAGTGGGGATTCATCATTGCCTCCTGATTGGTAGATTCTTTCAAGTGTTCGACTTCAACTCATTCATTCGCACTTGTTAGATTGTACTGGGGCACCTTGACACTCATTTTCATTATTGGTGGGTTGTCTCACGTTGGTTAATGGTTTACATTATTGACCGGTAATCCAACGATTTCTCACATGGTCGACTTCAGCTCATTTATTCCCATTGTGTAGAATTGTGCCATAGTGATCGGTGAAGACCTCGGGTTGCATCAACATTTCTCGGTTCACTTTTGAAAGTCCATTCAGTTTATGCCAGTGATGCCGTTCACCCTTATATGTTGCAGTGTCAGTACAACAACATCTTATATGTTGGCTCCCGAATTGCATGATTGTACCATGTGTTCCACCCCTTATGATTTGGTACTTGGAGATTCAGTTACTTATATGATCAGACATCCAGTTTCAGCATCATTGATCAACTTTCTATATGTGATACTTGGACATTGATTCAGACTTGTACTTGGGAATGACCATACGGATGAGGCATTGTCTGCTGGGTTCGATAAGAATTGGCAGACACATAAATTACCAGATCATCATGTACTTTCTGTGTTGTTTTTTCTTGAGCATGGGTATGCCCACCTCGGCCGCAGGTTGACTCTCATTTTTCTTTCATTGGTTTTTTGGTAGAGTGAAATGCGTAGGGTGAAAGTCCTCTCTTGTCCTTGCGAAGTTCTTTCTATGTGCATAATACATTTCGGCCATCATGTACCCTTGACCTCATGTGTTAGGGGGCATACGTATAGCATCATTTTTCACCCTCATGTGATTCATGATTGTCTCTTTGACGTAGGCACCATTCCCAGAACTTGAACAAAATTCACCAAAAAACAGTGTTAAAAATCATATGTGGGTATGCCCGGAACTTTCTGCGTGTATACGGGGAGTCCCCGCGCACACGCGTATGCCATTAAAATCATTAAAAATATATATAAAAATTCCCTATTTTCGGGCTGGATTGATGGTTACTCCAGTAGTTCAACCACCCCAGCACGTGGCCAACTGTTTCCAACTGATTGAAACTACTTTGAGGGAGTATAAAAGCCCCTCATGTGTATGGCCTAAGGGAGAGAGAAATTTATAGACATTATACTCTATTGGAATCCCAATTCAAGTCTGATTTCCCGTGCCTCCTGCACTTTCCCAGATTTTTACAGGAAACCCTTGTTTCCTGGAGATGTTCATCCATTTATATGTCATCTCGTGTGCACAAGTCTTGAAAGTATCTTAGCGAGGCAAGGGCGGGACGAATCCGGACGACGGTCTGTTCGAAGATCGTGGAAGGATTCAGGTGATCTCTCCACTTTTTACTACTGTACATGCTATTCGTAATGAAGAAGAACCATCTTGTTCCTGAATTCACGTGTTAATATCTGCTTGCATATGTGAAAAGATTATTATTTAATAATTTATTATTGTTTATATGATGTTTCACATGGATTTCACTGACATTTAGGATAGATATATGATGTACAACTAGATTTTCGTCCACGTTTCTTCTTGGTTTTCAGGTTGTGGAGGAAGAAGGGTTGTTGGGGGTTTGGACCCCACGGGATCTACATCAAACGTAGGATTACGGGTGAGTTCTACTATCTATGTTATCTAGTTTTTAGCAAACAAGTGTGGTTGTGTGAGTCCTTCTTGAGTAGCATGCCCTGATCTGTGGAGGTTTTGACCCAACAAACCTCTAGGGAGTTATTTCCCGAAACAAAAATTGATAAATGAATCAAATTAAATGGCTTCACATAGTGTTATAAGCGTAAACCCTCTGTAACCACCTGTATTAGATGTTGACCACACCCCTCTGGCTGATAAGGACTTCAAAATTAATGATACAGTGACTGATTCCAACCTTTTAGAGCGCCGCTGTTGGAGCCATGACAAATTTATTAACCAGGCAGATGATATTTATCTGTGGGATTCAAACCTACCCAAATACATATTCCCACAGACCTTTCAATTTCCAGAACTCATTAGACTCTGGCAGGTCAACTATTTTCCCAATGAAAGAGCTTTAGTTACACCAAACCAAGAAATATTTTTCATAATTACTGCTCAATCCATCAATCAGATGCTACAGATTCAACCACAACCTGATGAAGTGTCATTATCCATTGAAACCTTTACTGAACTCTACCTGAAGATGGACTTTCCTAAAAGATTCCAAGTATTCCAGAATTTCCTCCCTCCATTAGTAGAAACCCCTAAAAGAAATCCTCCATACTCAGCTTCCATGTTTTCAGAGAGAACGAGACAGATTGTTACCATGTTGTCATGTATTTTAGGGTATTTCACTGATGAACATGTAGATGCATCTATTCTTGGTTTCCTATCATCTTTTTCCCAGGTTAACCTCCAACTTCAACCTTCAATTTGGCCCAATACCTAGCAGATGCAATCCATGATTAGCTAGTTAAGTTTCCAGAAGAAGGAGTATTCAAATACTCCTCAGTTTTGTTCCATAAATGTAGTATACCTAGGGGGGATAATATAGGGTACAGAGGGAGGTAACCAAGGGAATAATATGATGTAATAATTTAAGAATGATAAAGAAATGGTCATAGTTAATAAATAAAGTGGTTAACCCACATTATGCAAGGGACCATATGTAGCTAGGGAATAAAGGGATAAGCCCATTGTATTGTATGTATGGTATTGAGAGACCCATGGTAACTACGCATGGTATTGCATGTATGAAACCTATATAGAGGCTAGAGACTCTCCATTGAGAGAGGTCAAGGATTATTGTATTGGCAAGAATATTGCTTGTGGAGTGATCTCCTTCCTTAAGGAGTGAATGTATGATGTTGCCCTACCTCAAGGGTTTGGATATTAATGAAGATTTGAAGTTTTATCTTCTATGTTGTTATTTCTTGGGAATATATTCCATTTTTATACATTTTCTTATAGTTACCTCCCTATGTACCCTATATTATCCCCCCAAGGTATACTACATGTCTATATATTTCCAATCAGAAAGGTTTGCAATTAACCTCCAAAAATTGGACACATAGGGTAATCTTGAATCTGTCGTCTTTTGGACATCCTTGATCAGAAATGATTACAGTGAATTCAGCTATAAATACTTCATTGATTCATTTGTTTATCTAGTAGTTAATATGCTAAGCAGTAGAATTCAACCTAGAATCAATGAAGAGATAAAGAAGGTGTTACAATTGTCAGATCAAAGTAAAACAGGAGACTGGTATTTATACCAGAATCATACAAAAATTAGAGTGTATGGAAGCCAGCTAACTCCATAAAAGCTTCCCAAATACCTCCCAATGAGGTTATTTTCTTTGGAATACATCAGACAAATCTTCAATTCAGATGAAGTCAATTTCCTTTCAGCTAAGAAAAAGACTCAATTCAAGATTAAGAACTAGCTAGGTCCTTTTATATGTGATAGTAGGAATGTTGGTCAGTAAGCAGACAAATATTTACAAGATTTCAAATTCAGCAGCGATTTCAAATGGCAATATGACCCCTTGGGTGTCACAAGTAAGTTAAGAGTCAAATTCAAATTGACCCCTTTTATTCATGAGTCAAAGCCTGAAGTTGAAAATTATTCCAACCAATCAAAGTGGTTGGAAATACTTTACATGAGGTGGAGAAGCAGGTTGATACTAGTTCCATCCTGGTTACTCCAGCCCCACAGGACAGAAATTCAAAGAGGGAAAGAGAGGAAGGCTCATATTCTGCAGAAACCACTTCTGATACTAAATTCAAGCTTATGTACAAGAAGAAGGAAAAACTCAATCCAGTAATAGAACATGAAGAAATAGTTGATACAGTTGAAATCATTGAGACAAATGTTGTTGTCAGAGATGATGCACCTCCAAAATTTTCAGAAGAAAAACACATGCCATCAACTTCTAGTGCACAAATCATTCAGAAATAGAACAATGCAGAGGTTTCATCATCTAGAAAACCAATTGAGAAAGAGAAAGATATAATGGAAAAATACAAAGAAATCAAAATCAGGAATGAAGCATTGAAAGCTGTAACCTATGCCCAATACTAGAAGAAAACTCCCAGTGACCAAAACAGATTGCTTTCAGCTTTTGACTACAAAACAAAAAAATTGAAAATGATATTTTTACAGTCAATAGTGCAGGCTCCAAAAACATCATAAGATTACAAGAAAACACTTTTGAAGTTCTTGCCAAATATGTGCATCTCATAGAATAGATTGAGTTTCATAAACAAGCTGGAGAAATGATCTATTCCACTATGGCACACAAAGCTTTAAGTGTCCAAAAACTACAAAATTCTCTAGAAAATATAAAACAAAGTTAAAATTAGAGAAAGCTTCTTCACAAGCAAAGGATAACATGATAAAGTCACTTGAGGATTTGGTAATGGAAGCTAGATATAATCCAAAAGATATCAAATCAGTAGAAGAACTTATCAAGAAGAAGAATGCAGACATAGCTGCATTAAAGAAACAACTGAATTTACCAACAAAAGAGCATCCAAAAACCAAATAATTTTTGGAAAATGAAAATCAAAAGGATGAAATTATGAATCTCATCATTCAGTTGACAGCTCAAATAAAAGAGATGGAAACTGAAATGGAAAAACTTGTGCAGGGAAAGAAAGCCAGCATGGAAGGAGTTCCCATTACTACCATTCCTATAGCTTCTACATCAACTCCATTGGCTACAACAGCTCTGATATCAACAGAAGTTCCAGCAACTACATCAGCAGTACCAACAGCCCATCCCACTGATGAGGAAAGAAAATTGATTAAGGTAATGCAAGATATGTCAATTCAAACTACTAAGATAAATAGGCTCAAAGAACAAGTGAAAAGTTTAGAAGATGAAAAGAAACTGGCTCAAGTAATGCATAACGCTGAAACATAGAAATCCAACAAATTGAATGATATGATCCAAAAATTATAAAAGGAATTGACATTAGCAGAGCCTTTAGCCCAAGCAAAGCAACAACTGTGGGCAAATATCATTAACTCCGTTAATGATATTTGGCCTTCTATACAAGATATATTTGAGCAGAATGATTTGATAAAGGAAGCTAGTAATGCAATTCAAAAGGTCAAAGAAGAGCTTGGAAAGAAACTAGGGGAAGCCACTGAGATAATCAAATTTCTTAATTCCCAAAACAAACATGAATTATAAGAAGTTGGGATAAGTGACAGAATGGAAACCATCTTAGAGGTGAAGAAAGTGATTTCCAAGAGAAATCTGATGACACGGCATGAGGACAAATGTCAAACTATGGAGATTGTAGTGAACAGTTTTATGAACAAGTTTGATGTATTAAAACAAAAAGGTCTGCCTAATCCATTAGTAATCAATGATAGACTAATGAGACATGAAGATTATGATAAAAATATCAGGGAAGTAGCTAAATAAAATTCCAACAGTTCCTCATTGAAAGGAATTCCTACAGGAAAAGTACTCTTTCAAATATTTGAAAATCTCTTTTACCTCCAGCATGAGGTAAATCATCTTTTTGTAAACAAGCCTACATTTGAAAAATATATAGAGGTAGATGAGATTTACTGGAGGATGGTGAAATTCAAACTTCCAGATGAAGAAACCTAGGGAAAAAGGTGTGATTTACTGTGGCAGGTAAAAGAGAATCCAGGTGAATGAACGTACAACTTAAAGAGAAAACAGATAAAGACAGATGAAAGAAACAGCCAGTGTGAAAGACATCCAGTGTGAGAGAGACAAACAAAAAAAAACAAATCAAATAAAATAGGTACATCTTGCAATTAGTTAATAGGTGTCTCTATCTTCTTGAATGAATATAATTTATTTTCCTTAAATAAATCCTAAATCATTTGATAGGATATTTTGTAAAGTTTGTATAAATACTTCATCAATTTGAAGTATTGAGTGTGGATTCCTGAATATTTCTATAGTTGAATTGATCTACTACCTGAGGGTTTATTGTACCATTTCCAATTTGACAGACGAGACAAGTAATAAAGGCATTTCTGTATAGGATTCATGTGTTGAGCTATTTCAGTGAAGTATATTTCAATTGTTCATGTTATTTTCTTTAAGTATTCCATAAGCTTGCATGTTTTCTAAATTTGAATGTTATAATTGGAATTTTACTGCAGAATTTGTTTAATTACACTTTTCTTTGAACTATTATAAATTTTAATGTTTTCTTCTAATATCTGGTTTAGAGAATCCTTAATTTCTCTCTGATCCTGATTAACCTCCTTCACCTTCTTTCATTATATGGTTTAAGGAATCCTTAACTACTCCTTGATCTTGATTGAAAACCACTTCACCATTCAGCCTTTGAGATCTGATTTTTCTCATCTATCCTGCCCTGTAACACTTCCTTTATAATTTGTCTCTGTTTTGTTTTCTTGTTATATTGACTCCATAGCCCAATGGAAAATATGAAAGCGCCTATCCATCTAAATCAGTAATTCCACCAACAAATCAAAATCAAACCAAATCAATCATACATAACTAGCCTAAAATCAATTACAACAATAAAGTTAAATCATTAAGAGAGAGCCCTCTATGATCATTAGGAAGGCTAGATCCTAATCTCCAAAAGTGGTTGATAGTTACTTCTAATATTTCCTTAAACACACATAGCAACCCTTGGGAAATTTTAGAGAGATAACAGAAAGAAAGACAAAAGGTGATTTGCAAGGATTCCTGTGTCAAATATTGATCATGTTGTGCTTCCTTCATGTTGTAAGTTTTCCTTATTTTATTTGTATATCTTAAATGTATGTCTTCATGCTTGGATGAATGAGAACTCAAATCAGAATTCATTTTAAAGGTGCTATGATTTAGTTTACCAAGAAATCTATGTTTTTCTTCTTAAAACAACATTTAATATTCATATACAGTTTTGATGCTCTATGTGTTGTTTCCACCTTTCTTAGACTCGCCATCCTACAATGATTTAAATCTTATTTCATCACCAAGACTTCCTACCTTGCCCTTGTAGAAGACCCCTTCTCTTTTCATCCTATCACTGGAAAATAATCAATTTGACATGACTCCATGCTCAATGGATCTGTCTCCTTTCCTACCAATAAACCTTTGAAAATCAAACCTCATTACGCACTATACCTAACCTAACATAATAATAGTTAAACATCATGGCAGAAAAAGCCCTCTCTAAAACTAAAAGATCTAGATTCTAACCTAAAAGTAATTTTTATAGAGAGCTAACACCCTTTCTAAGAGTATTTATACCAAAAGTCAAATAAAAAAATAATATAATCTCCTCAAATTTCATTCTTCCGTGGCACTAAATCTCTCTCATTACACTCATTCTCTCTCCAAACATTCTCCACTAACTCATAAATATTCCCACATAATTTAATATATCATTGTCCATCCACGTTTCATGAAAATCAAAGTCAAACTCTTTCACATCCACTTACAACCTCATGCACACATTTTAAGGCATACCACAATATATATTATAAAAATCATAGCCTTTGGTATACCAAATATAACATGCACTTCATAATAAAGCATGCAGTGAAGAATAACGACACGTTTAAGCCATGCTTTGTTTTGAATTAACAAAATAAATTAGTAACGCATTGTGCAAAGTTTAATGCTTTGTATCCTTACTGTTTAAACAGAAAACGCTTGCATCCAAACAACAAATGCCTACAACGCCAAACAACAAAATCTCTCACAAAAATTTGAGAGTTATTACAGACGGTTTATGTTTGTAATATAGTTTAAAACGCTCCATTCAAGGAAATGCATGCTATGTTTTTTTATTTTAAAAAAAATTAAAGAGCACTCATGGTTGGCGGGAAAAGTCTCTTAAAGAAAGAGTTGAAAGTCTCGACAAAGTAGAACACGATAATCAACGAAGAGCATTCAAACAAGCATGACAAACATATGAATAGTCAAAGTTGGATTTGGAGACATACTCATAGGTTCTACGTTTGATGATGTTCCCGTAGGTTCCAAACCCCCTACTTCTTCCAAAACAAACAAATCTACAAAACAATTCGCAGAAACATACATAATAGATAATTTAATATGCACACATAAAGGATATGTTAGATCATCATATATATGCATATAAACTATCATTCATGAGACAGTAACATATCAGGCACAAGACATGAGATTCTTTATTGATTAACAATAATAAGTGTAGGAAAGGTAAAACCTAATCTAGGCCAAAGGCACCAACGAAGCCTTCCTTCGGATTAGTCCAGCCCGAGCCACGAAGACAACCTATCTAACAAATGCAAGAAGATGATATATAAGGATGATGAGCATCTCTGCAAAGGAAACCAAGGTTTGCTAGAGATTGGGAGTGCAAGAGGTATGGGAAAAATAGACTTGATCCGGAAGAAAAATGGGTATAATGTCGATATCCTTTCTTTTGTGCAATTAGGCCTATCCAAGGGGTGTATATATACCACCTGAGCTTGGTTATTTCAGTTAGGCCATGGGCTCCTGTAGGTGGGCTCTCAGTAAAACCCATAAACCCTGCCTGAAAAATAAAATTTTATTTTATTTTTTCATATTTTAAAAGGTATAAATGGGCGTAGTGTTATAGGACCCGCGTATATACGCGGTTTACTGTGGGTGGAGTCACATATGTATTTTGAAATATTTTTTTTAAATATAATATCAAGTTTGCATGGGAAAATGGACTTCATAGGGCTATAAAAGAGCATCATGTCTATAGGAATGTTGAATAATGCTATAACACTCACACAACTCTGAAAAAAACAGGTATGCACATTTTTCCACATAACCCACAAGTCTCCACAACGTCTGCAATATGGTTGGGATTGATTTGCTTTAAATACTTTGGAATTTATTTTTTGGGAGTGGTAGGCATGTATGGAGGAATGCTTTAGGAAAGATGTTTCTATGACTCCATAGTTGGATCCACACATATATGTTCTTCATGCACATCAATTCTCCAACACAACAACACACACCACGCTACAATTTCAGACTGTTCACATGCTTTGGCTTCAACACATGTTTCTCACACAGATTACAGTGTTTGTACAAATTTCAAATTCACAAATTTCTCAACTATTTGGCAATAGTTTTGATACCAAATGAAGAGAAACACCAACATAATGACAAAGAAAAAAAAACTCAACAATAATGACAAAACTCTCAATAAATTTCATTATTCAACTCATATATTTATACATGCGAGGAGAGGTCTCAAGAATTTTTCATCTCCACAAATCTCTCAAGCAATTACTCCCAATTATCTCATCAATCCGTCCACAAATCACTCCATATTTTTCTCAATGAAAATAACAGCTTACAATAACACTAACAGTTTACAAATGAATCATTATTCCACCATGTAATAATTTTTTGTCACCTCTATGTTTTGTAAACACAATTGTGTAATGACAACATGAAAGCCATGGATGGCTAGGTAATTGGATTGTAAACTCAAAAAATTAAATGTAAATTTAAATTTTGGACTAAAGGAGAGGACACCACATATACATTACTATGAGGGAAGAGGAAGCTCATTTGTTTTACAATCCACAATATCACTTAATAGTTATTGTTGCAGTCATATTTTACCCAATTGGGCTACCATTGGCTACCAATAGTTATGATATTGGATGAGTGGTGAGAGGTGCAGGACAGTTCCCATCCCCCTCGAATATCGAGGAGAGATGGGGAAAGACGACTCTTCAGAAAGGGAAGAATTTTCAAAAAAAAGTAGTAAGAGGGAAATACATAAAAAAAAATGTTAGAAATTAAATAACGGGGCAATGGAATACATATTGCGGAAACATAAACTGAGAAAAACATAAAACAAGAAAGACACAAATATATGTGGTTCACCCAATTTGGGTTACAACTATGGTGAAACAATTGGTCCTTCCTTTTACATTATCTATCAAATTGAAAAGATACAACCTAGAGCATATCCATTGTAACTTCCTCTTTGCTCTTACACAATATCCTACATTTTCTCTCACAGAATAATACACAATCGTAATGCAATTACCTCATATAGACCAAGGATTTTCTTCCAGGGAAAAAAGCCCTACATTAACATAACTTCTATCGGCACACTACTACATATATGACTAAATTGTGATGACATAGCCGGATGGTATGGCCCATATTGTCGCAAAGGTAAAGAAAAATGCCATTTTTTTCCAGTTTTGGTACTCGTGCTCATCACAATTACTACAAAATTTTGTCGTGAATCGTAATTGTAACAAATGATTTCTAATTCATTTCAATTGAGATGAAAATTATTTTTATCACAAGTGAGACATAAAATGTTGGTGCCGTAATTGTGATGATACATTAAAATTAGAATTCAATTTGTGTTCTTATTAAATTTTCAAACATTGATAGTGCCACTTGTAAATTCTTTTAAATATCACAAATTTGTTCTTACCAAAAAATCAAGAAATGAAATAATTAAACTGCAATCCATATACACCACCACAACCCCACGCATAAAGCTAGTACCACCGGGTGAAAATGTGAAGTTGGGTTACACTTTTTGCCCTTTTTTGAGAAACAATTTTCATTTTTTTCGGTTCTTCAACTTTCTGCAAACTATAACAATTTTTCTGTGTAGAATTTCATTTTGCGATAAAAATAAAAGTTGTGAGAAATTTTGTTAGCTTTCTATTACTTATTTTTTGAAGTTTTTTTATGCAGATTTGATATGTCAACTTAGTGTTTCTTTGAGTGTGTGTTTCTTAACAATCAAAGGATTCATAAGAAGTCATGTTATGACGCAATGTTGTATTCATTGAAAATTTGTGTTTTTGAAAAAACAAAATGTGTTACAACAATATAGACAGAGTCTACTTTGTTTTTGTCATATTTACAAAGCCAATGGATGCATATCATAATTACTAGAATTTTTTGAACTGGTCCAATACGAAAAACTGCGTATTTTAGATATGTTTCGCGTCGCAAGAAATTTCTTAACATATAAGTTATAAACTAAAAATCTAAAAGCTACCCATTAAAGACGACGGACCAATGTAATGCCCCATAATTTTTTCAATTTTTTTTACAATATATTTTGGGAGATACAAAATTTTGATTTCACTGAATCACGATGACCCTCAGAAATTGTTTGCACCTATTTTATTAGAAAAATAATTAAAATTAATAAACATTTATGAAATTCCATAAAAGTTTTATTTCCTGAAATTAGATTCAATTCTGAAAATGCTTGTCTTGGTTCCGACAGTTAATTAACAACCTTTCATGGAGTTTAATCAGTCCAAAGTTGCAGAACCGTTTTCAAAGCCTGCTTTTGCGTAATTGGTGACGCGTTAGTAACTTGGCCGAACTATGTTTTCCGCTTAAGAGTCGTTAACTCTAACGTCTTAATAGTTCGGCCGAACTTTTTAACAAAAGTTCGGCCGAACTATTGTATAACTCTCCGTCGGCCGGAAAGTTTTGTGGAGCCCCCTACTAAAAACACATTTCGCGTCAATATAAATTGCCGCGAAATGATTCACAATTTTCGCACATTTTGCACACTTCATCTCATTTTACAAAGATCTTGGTTTGGGTTCAAAAGCTTTTCTTCAAGGTTTGAGTTAAAGAGCATTTCTTGGAGGTTCAAAATCTTTTCTTCAAGGTTTGGGTTAAAGAGAATTTCTTGGAAGCGAATTGATTCAATTCTGAAAATGCGTGTCTTGGTTCCAATAGTTAATTAACAACCTTTCATGGAGTTTAATCAGTCCAAAGTTGCAGAACTGTTTTCAGAGCCTGGTTTTTGCGTAATTGGTGATGCGTTAGTTCGGCCGAACTATGTTTTCCGCTTATGGCTCGTTAAATCTAACGTCTTAATAGTTCGGCCGAACTTTTAATAAAATGTTCGGCTGAACTATTGTATAACTCTTCGTCGGCCGGAAAGTTTTGCGGAGCCCCCTACTAAAACACATTTTGCGTCAATATAAATTGCCGTGAAATGATTCACAATTTTTGCACATTTCGCACACTTCATCTCATTTTACAGAGATCTTGGTTTGGGTTCAAAAACTTTTCTTCAAAGTTTAGGTTTAAGAGCATTTCTTGGAAGCAAATTGATTTTACAATTTTGGGTTTCAAGAATTTTTTTGGAAGACATTTATTGGAGGTATGTACGTGTTTTGAGTTGAAGTAAATCTTTTGAGCTTCGTTTCATTTTTATAAAACATTTTTCTCTCGAATTTTTTAAAGTGTGTGTTTTGGATTGGAGTATGTATTTTTTACAAAAAAATTACACTGAATTTTTTTAAATTAAATCTTTTGTGATATTTTTTGTAATTGAGTTATTGTCTAATTTTTTGAAGGAAATTTTTTGAACTTCATACCCTATTATCATGGGAAATCGAAGAACTTGTGCGAGAAAATATGATTGAAAAAGAGACCCTGAGGCACGTAGAGAAGAGACGAGACAATCTCGCAAAAGAAAGTTAGAAGCCCTCTCAAATATTGAAGAGGAAAATCAACCTCAAGCAGAAATTGAAGCAGGTATGTAAATGTAAATATTATGATCTATTGATATATTTTTAAAATTTTCCCAATGTAAAATGTAAAGCTTAATTTTTATTTGATGAACTAGTTTGAAAAATATTTTGTTTAATGTAAACAGACAGAGATATTCCTCAAAATATTGAAGAAGAAAATCAACCTCAAGCAGAAATTGAAGCAGTTATGTAAATGTAAATATTATGATCTATTGATATATTTAAAATTTTCCTAATGTAAAATGTGAAGCTTAATTTTTATTTGATGAACTAGTTTGAAAAATATTTTGTTTAATGTAAACAGACAAAGATACTCCTCAAAATATTGAAGAAGAAAATCAACCTCAAGCAGAAATTGAAGCAGGTATGTAAATGTAAATATTATGATCTATTAATATATTTAAAATTTTCCTAATATTTATTGACATATTTATTAATTTAATGATTTATTGAATATGTACTATTTTTTCGAATATGTACAGATGAAATCACTATCGATAATGAGATGTTAGAAAATGTTGACACTCACACATATGGAGATAAAAAACCTCACCATGTTATACGATATCGTGTCAACCGCATTTTTGAAGAGTATTTCTTAAATGAGAAAATGACAGTTCATGCTCAAATGTTGAAAGGTCTCCTATCATTAAGAAAATTAAAAAAAGCGACGACACTATTGGGTATTCGAAAATCAACCAAAGATAAAAAAATGAATGAAGAGGTGATAAAAAATATGAGTAGTGCGATAAAGTCAATTAAGAGATCTAGAGATAAATATGTTTCAAATATATGTAGAGGAATACAGATGGCAATAGTTTCACCAAGTACTCAAGAGAATCGTTTGATAACATCTATGGCACGAGCATTGGGAACCTCACGAAAAACTCTGCACAAACATCGAAAATTTCGACTACAAATAGATGTAAATGATGAACTTGATTGTTGGAGAGCTATTTGTAGGCAAACATACAAATATAGACTTGGAGAAAATGTTAAAAAAATAATATATGAATATTGGAAGAAAAACTCGCGTGTTTCACCAACTGCAAGACATGTGATGCGAAGAAGAATAGCACAAAATCAGTACGAAGAACATGAAAAACATCTCTTGGAAACCACTCAGATAGAGTTATTCAACAAGTTCAAAAAAGAGAATCGTCAAATTCATGTTTCACTCAGTGCTTTTGTTCAACAAAAACCATGGTATGTAAAATGTATCACCGTACGCGACACTTGTTGTTGCCGTTATCATGTGGAATTTGAGTTATATTACGACACATTCCTTGATTTCGGTAGAAAATTATGGAAGGATTCACCTCCTCCTTCCACTATCCGTGAATTCATATCTCAAATTCTATGTGAAAGAGAAAGCGATGAACTATTTTACAAAAAAAATGTGTTGGTGGTAAAAAATGCGATGATTGTGGAAATTTGACTAAATTTCAAAACAAATATCGTATTGATATAAATGATCAATCATTGTCCAACATGAAAGTGAAATGGAAGAGATATGAATATATCGGTACATCGATTCAAGGTGCAAATAGTGTTAAAAGAATTAAATTACGAGAAGACGAAATTTTTCTGATAGACTTTTTGAGAAAGTTTGAGGCAGAAATTTACAAATACATCAAGCATTCCCATAGAGCTCGATGGAAAGACTTGCAATTCAAAAAATCTCGTGAAGTTTTTCCACCAGGGACCATTTTGTCAGTGATTGATTTTGCGGAAAACTACACATTTGTTCCACAAAAAGAAATTCAGAGTGAATACTATCATTCTGACCAAGTCTCCATGCTCGTCCATATTCTATATAGACATGCTGAACAAAATGTCGATCATATAGAAAGCACGAGTGAAAATCGACATATCATTAAAGAATATCACTTTTATATCAGTGACGATCGTACACATGATACATGTTTTTTACAACATTGTTTTGGAAGAATTTATGATTCATTGAAAAATCGTGGAATAACATTCAATGAACATTGGATATGGTTAGATGGATGCGCAGGTCAATTCAAATCTGCACGATCATTTTTTTGGTTGTGTTGTCTTCATAAGAAAACCTGCATTAAACATTGTTGGAATTTCTTTGAGACCGGCCATGGAAAAGGAGAACATGACGGTGCAGGAGCATGCATAAAATGAGTACTTCGAAGATATCAAATGAACCACTCTGCACGCCGACTTGTGAACGCTGAAGAAGTTGTTCAATGGTGCAAAACTGCTCTAAGCCATGAGATTAACCCATCAAGAGAAGTGCGAAGGTACATTCAATTTAATTTATATTGGAAATATAATTTTAAACATTGTACATTTATCATGCAATGATTATCTTTGATTGTATTTTGATATCATATTTACAAATTCTTCTTTTAATTTTCCATATAAAGGTTTTTCTGGCATATTGGGATCGAAGACGTAGATAGATCAATTGGAAGTGACGTTGAAACAATAAAAGGGACTCGAAAATTGCATTCAATTCAAACAAAGTCGTCCAGAAATATGTTTGCATTGGATAAAAGAAAATATTCTTGTTTTTGTGATGTTTGCATAGACAACACAAATTCCAATGACGTTTGTGAAAACAAAATGTATGTGAACGATTGGAAACATACAGAGCTAAATACAAAGGGAAAAATGTCTGTTGCAATGTTTGAAGAAATGAAATCAGAGGAAACTACAATATCATCCGATGGTGATCGAGTTTCTGATCTTGTTAGAGAAGGTAACATTTGAATTACTTTCTAATGATTTAAAGATCTACAAATAAATTTAAATATGCATAATTAAATGTTAAATTTATTTTATTATGCAGGATATGTTTTTGCTGTAATTGCACCTATTGACAACGATGAAAATGTGAAGTATTATTTGATGCGTTGCACTGAACGAAAAATGAAATTATTACAAGACTATAATGATCACGGATTTCAGTATGACAGAGGGTCTATTATACTGAAAGGTTATTTTTTCGGACAAACTCATCAAAGTGGAGACTTTGTTTACTTTGAATACTATGAACCTGATTCCATAAGTTGTCAATATAGTCACTTGGTGTGTGCAGCACGCATAAAGTTGATAGAAGTTCAATCAAAGAAAAATCGAAAATTAAGAAATGGAAAATGTCAAAATCCGATCATGAACGGATTATTGAAGATGGAATTCCATTAGAATTTTTTTGAGTGAAGTGTCCAACAATTTATTATATTTGGATTAAATATGTTTTAGAACTTCCAGTACTCAACTAAAAATTGAGTTGCTTATGTTATTTGTGGTTTGCACATGTTACAAATTGTTTGGGTACAAGCACGTGCTCTAGTATCAACTGAAAGTAGTTTTTCTATACATGTGCATTGATTAAAAATGTTATATGTATTGGATATATATATATATATATATATATATATATATATATCCAATATTGGATAAATTAATTGTTCTTGTATATTAATTGTTCTTGTATATGTTCTCCGACCATATGGTACAAATTATTTCACTTTATTTTGTAAGGTCAAATTCGGTCCCCATATGGCCTAGCCTCCAAGGGACGAGATAACAAGTGGTTGTCCCCACTTGCCCGAATCTCAGCTTTTAAGTACAATTTTACTGTTTATGGCAGGCATCTTACATGATGTCCTAGCCAAGGATAGATTCTCTTTGTTTCAAGTTTCCGGTAAAATTTGTCACCGAATGACCTACTAGGATATTATAAATACTAGCTTTGTAAAATCATTTGGCATTCAGAAAAATTCGAAAGTCTTAGACTGTCAATCAATTTAAAGTATCATTCACCCTAGGGAGTGTAAAATATTCAATGTAGGTTGGTGACGATGCTCACTCCTAGCTTGAAGCAGCTCCAATGACCAATTCTTTAATGAATTCCAATGCGCTAGACCAAAGTTGGTGACCTACTTGGTTTTTCACCCAAGAAATTCCAAGGTACTCTTCTTACCTTTGGCCCCCAAAGCGACAATGGAGTGATAGGAAGGTGAAGAATTTTTTTTTCACTGATAGGAATTTGGTCACATCCCTAATCTCCCCTTATCAAAAAGTTCCTATCTACTACATTATCCAGCATGTACTGAAGATCACTATTTCTTAATTAGAATATCACAATATCATAAGTTCTCACAAAAATACATGGAATGCCATTACGACACTCATCTAACAATGGGGAGCTCAAAACCTAGAAAGCTCCTCATCCCCTTAATAATAATGTGTTTAATTCAGTCTTTTAGGTGAGGATTAGGTGTGAATCTTGTTTTCACATACAAAAATAATTAATTGTTTAATTCCATAAATTTGATTATTCACCAAAATACATGTCATATCCACTATTTGTCTCTCCTTCAAATTCCCATTATTTTATTAAAATATGATTTTATCTCACCCAACTATCACATGTTCCTAAATTTACTCCTAATTGTTCCCTATGCCCTAAATCTACTCCTAATTGTTCCCTATGCTGCTTTTCCCTTACTTATTTTTAGAAAGTTATTTTTCTAGATCCATCATAACTATGGATCTATCAAGCGCCGATAGGGATCAAATATCTAGAGGTGCAAACCTCTTTTTTGAGTGCAAAACTTGAAGAAAGGTTTGCCCCTCAAGAGATTTGATCCCTCTCGGTGCTTGATAGATCCGTAGTTAAGATGGATCTAAGTTGATTTCAGTCGTGTGCAACCAAGGAAAAACTATCGTTAATATGAGAAACATATGATTAATTTTATCAATAATATGTAAATACATCTAATATTAATATAACCATTTTAAATATGCTAAATATGTTTGAGATTTATCAAGTCATTTTAATTTTAAATTTCTTAGTTACCTCAATTTGTTGAGATGATAAATATTGTAGAATAACTTTAATAATGGAAAATGATCAAATAAAATTTTTGAATGCAAAGTGACAATGTAATAATATTGAATGATAGAATGTGAATAATTAGAATGTAATCAATTACAAATAGCATTTATTGTGATCAATCTTAAACTATTTTCTTCTTCTATTATTATTGTCACCCTTATTAGTTTTGTCATCTTTACGTATCGATTATATTAAAAAGAAAGTAAAAATCATAAATCATAAACCATTTAAATATTTAGCTCGAACTCTTGTAGTAAACACCATACCTCAAGTCTCTCTTGCTCTCCAATATTATTAGGTTTAATTATTATAACACAAAAATAGTTCTACATTGTCAATAATTTTTTGCGCTTACACTGAAATCAATGAACACTATTAATCCAATGACTTTACAAGTAATGTACCATCATACATGCAATTATATCAAATCAAAAATCAACATATATTCAATGAAATCAATGGGGATTGTCTTGTTACAAGTAACATTTCAATTTACCACATGTGCAAATGTAGGTTGAAACCATCCAAAACTTTAAGTTTTAGATTGAAACCATCCAAAACTTTAAGTTTTAAAACCCTTTTGATTATATATTGTGCAACATTAAAACATTAAACATTTAAAGTTCATTAAATATCACATGCAAAATGTAGATTGAAACCATCAAAAACTTGAGTTTTAAAAACTTCACATGCCATGCCAATTATAATTCAACTATCCAACAAAAACATTTAACATTAAATATCACATGCCAAATGTAGTTCAGATGACAACATTACTTCACATTCACATGCCAAAAGTACTAAAACCATCCAAAAATTAAATAAAACAAATTATATAATAACAATATAATAAAATATGTCCAAAAATTGTAAATCTCACAAGTATAAAACTGTATCAAGTTTAACAAATTTTAAAACCATCTAAATTTTGAAATCAAATCTACTGTAAATCATTTCCATCAAATGGAGGATCTAGCGTCTTCCCTACTAGGGTCTCAGTCCGCACCCTATCCTATGAATAGGAAACCTACATACACAATGCACATGTACTTGAACATTAAAATTTGAAGTTTTAAAAATGAATGAGAATATATATATCTAGAACTTCATGTAAAAAACAAAATATAACAAAAAAATCATGCAATACCTCGTAAGGTTCCCTCTCCATTTGATGAACAGGTTCTCCCATAAGAACATCTGCAATGGTAAACTGTACAATATACATGTACAGTTATATATAGATATATATATATATATATATATATATTAAAAACTTTCAAATGAAAATGCACGTGTACATATATAAACTTATTTTCAATAATATTAAAAAAAGGAACTAAAGACAACTTGTTCAAATGCTGTGGATGTTCCTATCTCCGTTGCTAGAGTCCCCGGATTAAAGAAATCTTCTATAGGAACCTAAATTCAAAAAAATTTAAATAACTCAAAATATAGATTTCTATATATATATATATATATCTCAATTTTTAATGGAACTTTTTGAGGTAGAATGTATATATATATATATATATATATATATATATATATTTTAAACATAAATTTTAAACTTGTGAAAAATTGTCCATACTTATGGCTCATCTCCCAATGAAGTAGAAGGTATATCTCCTAAAGAAGAAGAAGGTACCGCCATCCCAAAAACATCAGACGGAATCGGTACCTGTTAAAACATTTTATCAAATTATATATATACATACATGTACATGTGTGGCAACAATTATTTATTTTAGAGTCACTTAAAAAACACTAACATGCATGTGCCAACATATCATGATGGTCAGACCCATCTGCATCGTTTGAGCCAGAGGTCCCGAACGTAATATTAACATTTTCATCACGCATCATGCCTGAGAACTGCAAATTGTGTTTTAACATATAATCATACATTTTTGTTAGATTAATGTACACATACAAATAAATGTATACATGTACATACACATGTATTTATTACAAATTGTACACATGTATATGTAAAAATAATTTCAAACCCTAAGGTCACTAACACATAACGTTCTGGTGCCCTCTTCCTCATGAAAAATTAGGTCTTGCAGACCATTGCGACTATTTATTGCATATGTTCGGAGATCTTCAACATTCATGTTGTAAATCTCCTCATCTGTACGATAAACAAAATTGGCACATGCATTTTCACGTGTTCTTTGTCAATTTAAACAAATATCGACTCCACTCAATCCGCTATGAACATTCTCGATCATAACATCTCTTGCTTCTCGACTTATTTGAGAAGTCGCATCCATCTCTGATCACAGAGTTTCGACTCGAAACGGTCGACTCACCAATGGCGGCTCAGGATGAGGCAACTCCACATCTCGCTTAGCGCCCTTACGTTGATATAATCAACCTCTCCCCGGGCCAAAAAATTTTGAAGGAAGGTCATTGTAGTCGAGTTTCATACCCAAAAAAAATTCTGCATAAAACATTTGTGCAAAATAAACAGGAACCTCATCGTTCCATGGAATCCTTACAAAGGCTGCAAGATGTCGATCATACAAATAACCATCTTTGTCTGGGTGCTTGAAATACTGCACCTTCAACATTTTTCTTTTTGGCCCTTCCTTATAATTAAACATTGACTTGGCCTCTGCTCTTGTAACTTTTTGTTTTATGTCCTGCCATTTATCGGGACCTATCACTATTTCTTTTCTCTTTCTCATTAGTTCTACAAACGAATCAGTCGTTGGCCCCAAATTTCTGTACACATTTACCATTTCACCCAATGAATGTGTAACTATTTCGAGGCTTTGTCTACTCTCAGTAGGTAGAGACAAAGCCACGAGATCTCTTTGCAATTTTGCATGAAGGCTTTCACACCTTTGTAAGGTGCATTCCGCCATGTTGGTTTCCCATGGTATATCAGTAATCTCGGCCGGATAAGTTGTGCTGGGTTGACAGCCTTCTTCTTGAATGTAGCGGGCTACCCTGCGTCTATTTTGACCACTAGTTCGAACATTTTCGGCCTCTGCATCAATATATATATATAAAATTTCGTATATTAGAAAAAACACGTGTAAAAAAAGTTGTACAAATAAATAACGAAAAAATATTGAAATTGATGGCAACCTTGACGTTGTTGGTTAACATCTTCTCCAACATGACCCTGCTGAGAACCAGACCCAGAATGACCCTGCTGAGAACCAGACCCAAAATGATCCTGTTGAGAACCAGCAGCCATTGATTGGCCTTCGGGGGAATAAATATCACCCCCTTCACACAACCTGCTACCACTCATACCTCGACCGGTTGAACCATGGGCACGCTCCATGGATGGAGTAGAAACCCTTCTCCTCTTACCTCTTAAAAATTAAAATATGAAACTTATTAACAACTAATTTAACTCACAAAGTTAATAAAAAATCAATTCCATATGTACACACATGTATGGAGATTTAATATTATATTTAAATACCGTGAACATCCCCCGATCCCTGAACCTCCATATGGGATTCGGATGATCTTCGTCGTTCATCCTCCATGATATATCTATTGGTCGACATTTACACAAAATAGATTTCAAAAAATCAATTTGTAATTTAGTGTACACAAATTATGTAGAACACAACTTTCAAATCAATAATTGATCATGTGTGAAACTAAATTTAATCGAAAAAGATATTATAAAAATGATAAGCTCACCAAATTGCGCTTTACATGGTGGGAGCACACTTGGTATAAAATTTACTACTTATACACTTTAGTTTGTGGAAGAAATGACACATGTACATAGTTTACCTTAAAGTTGTTGTGTTTTACAGATATTAAAATGAAGAACTTCTACTTAGATCCATTTCAGAGATTGACTGTAGGGGCATTTACTAGATATGTCACCTTTCATAAAAGATGAGATCCAGAGGCTACCTGGCCCTTTACAGACTCTGCCTATAGAACTTGTAGAAGTAAACACTAGAGGCATTAACAATATCAAAGAACGTTTTCATGCTGAGACATGGGAATGTGTCTCTTTCCCTACGCAAAAAAATAGTTCAAGGTAGTTAATCTTCATAGACATGTCATCAAGCAGGTCAATGTGATCATCCCCAACTTAAATGGATGTGAAGTGGGCTTGGAATTCTCTGCTACAGCCTAGTGGATGGGTTAGATAGGGAACTAGTAGAAAGGCTTTACAAAATACATACTAGTGAATAACACGGGTTATACGACCAGCCAAGTGGAATGTTTTCTCCTCGGGTGTCAAGGTAGATTGTGTCTCCAACTTCGCACATTCCTCAGGGTTTCTCTCTTAAATTTAAAATGTCTTCCACCTTATTAGTTATATATTTTCAATTTCAAAGTTCCTTGATTTTTCTCTACCATCTCTCTCTCACTCTAATTATTGTCAGCATTGCCCACATTGAGATTAGGCAATGTTTTCATACTTCAAACTGTCATTGCTGCTAAATGAAATTTGAGTCATGTATACTAGATTGCTTGCTTAAGTGTCTCTTACTTGGACAATATCCTGAAATAGTTTGACATGATGGTCATATGAGGTTGGAAGCTACTTGGTGTAATTTTCCTTAAATCTTCAAAAAAACAAAGCAAAAATGTCATTTTCGATCATTTTTTATTAGCTTCTGCATACAGCAAATGTTATCACAATTGCAACACAATCATGTTCCATGAGCATGAATTATGAATGTCGCAAGCCAAATGGCAAGGAAATTTGCATTCATTTAGGCAAAAGAAGGCTATGACATTAAGGTCCATGCTAAAAAAAATTATGCAAATAAAGTTGCTAAGTCTTGATACTTACCATGTGTTTCAAAGCCATAACGAAGGTTGGCTTTGAGAGTGTCCTCTCAAAGCCCTATCTTGAGATGAAATTTAATTCAATGTCTCTTAGAGTTGCAAGGTGGAATTGATAGAACTATTTGATTTCTTTACCATAAATGGGAAGACAAGACGTCACAAGATTTTGGGAAGGTCCACTCTTGAGCGAGAGCCTCATGATTACAACCTAATCATGAGATTCAAATGGGAGTGCATCCTTATTTTGAAAACAAATAGGATTCTAAGCTACCTAGAGCATCATTACTTTTTAGGGTTGCTTGTCTCCCATAAGGATTCATAGGAAAATAATTGTGTTGATTGTCTAGAGATATATGTATGTGTGTGTTTCATTATGTTCTCTATTTCTTATGTTGTGTTTCATTATGTTTTATATTTCTTACATTTCTGCCCTCCTATTTTTCTTTCCACTCAAGGTTTATAAAATAACATGAGAAGCAACATGAGACTTGGAACAATCATTTTCATTATCTAAGAATGACTTAAAATGACCTTGTATTTCTTCTCATTTTAGAGCTCAAATTTTTAGGAAGGATTTAAGTATCCACCTTTCAAGAATCACGAGAAGAGGTTGATAAAGAATATAGGAAGACAAAAAACTAACCAGTGGTGTACTAAATGTATTTCTTGGGAGGTAGATTGGCATATGGACTTTTGGTAGCTAGAACTTTTCCAAATAAGTGAATGTATTTGAAAACCAAACCTCTAATTTGTTTTGGTTTAGACAAGGTCTAGAATTTGAAAAGTTAATTCCCTCTTTCTTCCTCTTACATGTCCAATGATCAGAATCTGGATTGAGGGAAAAAAATTTCCTAAATAAAAATTTTGCATTTTATTTGTACACATGAGTTTTTAAAAGCTAATTAACTCATAAATTTCTCACAAAATACACTTAAAGCTTGACACAAACCCCTTCTCAATTGGCTAACTTTAGACGATCCTAAACACATTTTTATTTAACTAATGAGGAAGATAGCCCAATAAAACTAGTTTGTCCATATTCAAATCAAGTTGGTATCAAAGTAAAATTTAGCTCATTTTAGTCAAGGTTAGTTAGAAGAATTAACTATTGGTTTATGTCTTCAATTTCCTCTCAAAATGAATGTGTACGTGCTTTTGAAAGACACACTAGAGGAATCCTCTACAACCTGGTGGATGGAGTTGAATGGAAACTAGGTCAAGGCCTTGACAAAATACATGCTAGTGAATTTAACACTTACTAGGTTATGCCAACAAATAAAGTGGGAGAAATGTTTTCTCCTCAAGGTTGTCCAATTGGGTGTGTAATACCAACTTCACCCATTTCCTCACAGGTTTCTCTCTTAGGTTACAGATGTCTTCCACCTTATTCTAGTTATATATTTTCAATTTCTCGTGGATTCCTTGAATTTTTTCTCCTACCATCTCCCTCTCTCACTCCCCAAATTATTGTCATCAAACATGCCCCATTGAGGATCTGGAGCAATGTTTGGACCATACTTAAAGAACTGTCATTGCTACTAATTGAAATTGGAGTCATGTATACTAGATTGCTTGCTTAAGTGGCTCTTACTTGGACAATATCCTGAGATGAGTTTGACATGATGGTCATATGAAGTTGGAAGCTACTTGGTGTAATTTTCCTTAAATCTTCAAAAAAACAGAGCAAAAATGTCAATTTCGATCATTTTTTATTAGCTTCTGCATACAACGGATGTTATCACAATTGCAACACAATCATGTTCCATGAGCATGAATTATGAATGTCGCAAGCCAAATTGCAAGGAAATTTGCTTTCATTTTAGGCAAAAGAAGGCTATGACATTAAGGTCCATGCTAGAAAAAATTATGCAAATAAGGTTGCTAAGTCTTGATACATTAAGGTCCATGCTAGAAGAATTAGCTATTGGTTTCTGTCTTCAATTTCCTCTCAAAATTAATGTGTACGTGCTTTTGAGAGACACACTAGAGGAATAAAGTCCAAATTTTTGATGAAAATGTGCTATGAAAGTAAAGGGTTAAAGGCAAACATGTACAAGGCTTAGTTGAGTACAAGGCATAGTTGAGCCAAATGTTGTTGAGGAAGGGCCTAATTATTTGGGTCTTAACCATGGAAAACATGATGGAGAATGCTCCAAAGCCAAGGAGGCACATGAAGCTATTCCAAGAAGGAATTTTATTTCGTGTTCATTACCTTAAGCTTCAGAAGTTTGTGTTCATGATGAATGGAAAATTTTGACACCCACTTTGCAAGAAGATGTTAATAAACATGCAACTAATGAGAATGTAAAAGAAGAGGATGTTGAAATCTCTATCTAGTCATTTTTCATTCATTGCTAGTATTCAGAGGAGAGCCACTACCTCATAAAATTCACCTCCTCAAGAAGGCCACAATGGTGAATGTTCAAGGTATAAATTTTCCTTTAATCAAATTTCTTTTGATTATGATAAACATGGTAAATATTCACATAAGATATATAAAAGAACTTGTACATGTTCCTTTTGTGGTTTGAATAATCATAATGTTTATAGATGTTGGAAGAAGGTATCCATGCACATTGAAACTTTCTAAATAAATGAGGCAAAAACTCAAAGGCCCATTGGACAAGGAAAATGATGTTGAAAATAATATGCAATTGTTTATTACTCATTGCCATAAGAAAGGTCACCTTGTGGACAAGTGTTGGACTTTGTATCCAACAAGTGATCCACAACATTTGAAGGAGGTGGAAAGAGATAACGACAATAATGGAAAAGAAGATTCCATAATCGATGAAGGTCAAGATGATTCACATGATGAAGTGCAGCTAAAAGATGCGCCATTGAAATGGTTTGCTAACAGATGGTTAGATTTCTTATCCAATTAAGGCCTTGCATGTATTTTGATTTTTCATGAATTTCTTTACAAATTCAAAGTATGGTGCATGTTGCATGAAGCAAGACGTTGAAAGTAGAGTTACGTTGACACACTTAAATGCAACAAATATGGAAATTTGTACATGAGCTCTATTATTTGACTTGAGAGTCAGTTGTTTGAAGAGGCATGTTGTGAACTTGTTTTTGGTTGAAGGTTTTGTACACCCATATGTAAGAGTACATGGAGATATTCACATGGTGTGAATTTTTTTTCTTTGAAGGATAAAAATGATATATGTCAGCGAGCTATGTTTCTTGCATGATGTGTTTTCAGTTTGATGGTTTTGCTTGTGACAAGACGTCACAAGATTTTGGGAAGGTCCACTCTTGAGCGAGAGCCTCATGATTACAACCTAATCATGAGAATCAAATGGGAGTGCATCCTTGTTTTGAAAACAAATAGGATTCTAAGCTACCTAGGACTCAAACCATTATTTTTAAATTTGAAATATCATGGTGTGTTGTTTCAATGCCTAAATCCACAACCCTAACATAAATTGTTTTATTCCTTTTTTGCAAGATTTAGTTGGTTATATTAAAAGTCAGTTGAATTTGAAATTCTCGGCTTAGTGGCATGAACCAAACATATTGTACATGTGTATTAAATTCAAGGAATTTCGCTCTCCCAATCATTTCTAAATCACCCATATCACCAAGAAAACATGTTTTAAAAGAACATACTTTGGTATGGGAAAGACCTTCGATTTCAAATATTATAAGAAGGTTTTTGATATGGTTGAGAGAATGTGGAAAATAGAATCCATAAACAAATTATTTTCAAAAAGTATTACTTTCAAAGTATCAACAAGGAACATGTACAAGGGTGTTCAATGAATTAACGCTATTTATTTAAATTCCATGATGTATATCTTACTCATAATTTTAACAAATTATTAAATAATGATCTAGATTGGATAATTATATTATTTGTCATATATTTTGATGCTTATAGAGTGAAAAAAACTGAAAGAATCAACTTGTAGGGTCATTTAATGGTGGGTGGAGAATTGGGGTCTAAAACCTTTTGGAGTCATTTTGAGGCATTAAATGACATTTTTGGGGGTCAAACGATTATCCCTTGTGCTGAAATCTTGACCATTATTCTACACTTAAAGACATATCCAATGGTGCAAGAAAAACATCAAACGAAGTTCATTCAAAATTTATGCCTTTAGTAATTTGACCTATCATGTTGACCACCATGGTACGAGAGAATGACATCTTAGCCCCATTACTCATGCATGGAAAGCTAGCTACATGTGGAATTTTAACAAGACTCTAAAAGGTCTAAAATCACAAACCTCGTTAATGGTTGACAGAGTCAAATCTTCCACCTAGTTGGCTATCACACTAGGTTAAATACTTGGCCACTAGGAGGAATAAGAGTTCCATTTTGTGTTATTGCATTTTGTTCCATAGTTGAAAATACAACTAGGAGTGTGAAGTTAGAGAGAAAAATGTATGAAGTTAAGTTTTTATAGCAACCTTACACGCCAAAAGTCTTAGCTAACTCTAGAGATATTACCTCTTTCTTTGTACTCACATATTTTCCATACCAGAAAAGAGAGAGTAGAGCATGTTTACATTTTAGTGTTGTTTTTCTCCCATAAGGATTTCCTAGGGAAAAAGGAGTCTAGAGCATCATTACTTTTTAGGGTTTCTTGTCTCCCATATAAGGATTTCCTAGGAAAATAATTGTGTTGATTGTCTAGAGATATTTATGTGTGTTTCATTATGTTCTCTATTTCTTACGTTGTGTTTCATTATGTTTTATATTTCTTACATTTCTGCCCTCCTATTTTTCTTTCCAATCAAGGTTTATAAAATAACATGAGAAGAAACATGAGACTTGGAACAATCATTTTCATTATCTATATGGAAGGAAAGAAGGATTATATCCCCTTAAGCTTAAGATTATGTAGTTTGTCAATTTTTATCATATATTTTTTGGTAAGGGTAAATGTTTTTTTATCTATAGTACAAGTCATGAGTTCCCCAATTTTACCTCATGTAAAGCACGATTCTAGGATTACTACAATTTGTACTTGGTTTTTATTGTGATGATGCCCTGTCTCAATCACTTGGCCATCTCTTGATGGGTAGTTAAATCTTTATAACAATACTTAATTAAAATTTATCTATTTGTATTATGTGAAATTATGTAAAAATGGTATACTACTTTTCATAAAATTGGGTTGAGTTTATCATATATTTCAATGAAAGTTGATTAAATATGTTTTCTTTAAAAGGATCTAAAAATTTTGTTGAGGTATGAATTTGCAATTTTGTGTGGCTCTCTATCAACCTTCACTTCCTCATTTCTAGAAAAAATCTACTTGCTCATTCATATACCCACTTTCTATTCAAATGCATGAGTTTTGAACTCTCAGTAACTATGTTTTTCCATGCAGGAAAATTATGTCACATTTTATACCAACTCTAAATATTATTTTGAAGTTTGAATTACTGTTATTCTTTTATATAATTTAACATTAGATATAAGTTTAAATTGAAAGCTACTTAGATGAAATATAGCTTAGATATGGCATTTGAAAATTATTATCTATTTATTGAACTAAAGGACATCATTATTACACATGTTTAATTTACATTATTGTTATCTAATGCTTCTTTGATTTATCTCCTATAGCTTAATGTAATGCTAGATATATAATTTAAGTTTAAGGCCCATGAGATAAATATGACTTCTATGTGACATTTGTATTGAATCATCTATTTGTTGTGTTATATGAACATAATTGGTACACATATCTAATTTGTATTACTAATATGTCATGTCATGCTTCTTTAATTTATCTTTTATAGATGACCAGAGCATCCCTTTTTAATCTATCCCCTTTGACTTCGGATATGTGGGTAATACTCATCCGAATATTTTTCTATCATAAAGCAATGAGTAAAATTGTATTCCATTTGTGTCAATGTTAAGGTTAAGCACATGGATTAAAGTTTTATATAAGATACATTGCCATGGTGTACATTTATATCTAAAGAGTCCAAAACCTCATTCAAGACCATATGTTTTGTTGGTGTAGTTTGATTGGTTATATTGCATTGCTTTTGTAGTTGTTGCTATGGGCCTCACCATCTAGTGATTTTAGGTAAAAAAATTATTTACATGGAATTTTTATGTATCCTAGAATGTTTATTATTTATCACTACTAGCCTTGGTGATTTAGTTGTTTGTTTTCACGCTACTTGGTTACCCATATTTAATATTTGTTCATGTTTAATTCATTGTTAAGGCTTTTTATTGGCCTATCAGGATGTATTTTTCTCAAATCCATAATGGCTAAAAGAATGAAATTTATCTACGAAAAAGAGAGGTCATATGGAAAACAAATTGTTTGCAAGTGTTCTTTTGAACCCATAGAACTTGCAACCCCAATATGGATACAATACTAAGTAATACATAGCCTCCTCATCTAACTTAGTCAGGGATTTGAAATACTAAATTTGAGTTGGCTAGCTCCATTTCAAGATATTATAATGTTAGATTATTATTTCTATAGATTTTGATTATGGTAGTAGAATGTTACAAAAAACCGGAAACTACAAATAATATTATTCTAGATATATGTAAAAAGGACATGGTAGAGAAAATCAAACAATATTAAACTTTTCATAAATAGTTTCTAGATATAAAAACATTTTCTAATTTTGATTGTAAATTCCAAGGCTTAAAGCAATAATTTTTCTAATAATTTTTTTTAATTAATAAATAAAAAAGAAGCATTTTCAATCAAAATCACATCCAACATATAATAAAAATAATTAAAAAAAATTAAAACTTCATACACTGACATTACTATATGGAAAAGAGCATAAAAATATACAAGCATAAAATCCTTTTATATAATAATGGAGAGCTTCAAAT
Organism: Pinus albicaulis; assembly: GCA_034641835.2. Taxonomy (NCBI): domain Eukaryota; kingdom Viridiplantae; phylum Streptophyta; class Pinopsida; order Pinales; family Pinaceae; genus Pinus; species Pinus albicaulis. The sequence goes on from JAXQQM020085349.1 coordinate 167,203, forward strand.
ATACAAGAAAAAAAATATTTCAGTTTTAAACAATTAAAACTTGGAGAAAATCATCTGTTTTTGAATTTCAATTATATAAAAAATTAGTCAAATATTTCAAATCTGTTTTTTGGCTAGTTGCAAAGTGTAGGTGCAGTTCTAGCTAGAGAGAGACTCCAAGAAGGGGTTTCAAGACAGAGCAGGTTTCCAACATTCCAGTCAAGAAGAGAGGCAAATATTTCCAACAAAATATGTTGTCTATGTTTTCTTTAATACTCAATCGAACCTATATTAACCTGCAAGCGAGCCTGATGTTTCTTATATAATCACAAGGATTATTAAAAATATTGTTGCAATTTCCTCAACGGACTTGACAGTCCTCAATATAAATGGTATCCACATGCTCTGTTTTTGGACGTGGTAGATAGTAATGGTTTTCAAACGAGCCTAATGTCTTTTCAAGCGAGCCTGTACTCACTTGTATGTTGTTCCATAGGGGTTCGTTTTTTTACTAGACTATTATCCGCACAACAAGCCTGTCAATTGCATACTACTCATTGTTGCTGATCAAAAGATGCTCTCTAGTACTCAATATGAATGGTACCCACAAGGCTCTATTTTTTTTGGACATGGTAGATTGTTACGGCCAGCAGGCGAGCCTAATATATCTAAAACAGTGATACTACGTAGATTGTTAGAGCAGCAGGCGAGCCTAATATTTGGTAGACTATTTCGCATCCTCTACACTTGCTGTTGCCTGAAAGGCTTGAAAAAGTGGTGTATTTTCAAGGCCTCATATACAGAGAAACATCATACCATTTGGGCTAAGGTGGGGTATCTTCTCTTTGTCTGCCAAATTTGTGGAGTTAACTAGAACGCATTTTTGGGCACTATTTTTAACACTTATAACAAAGAAAAAATAACATTACATGGTTCAAAAGTGAGATTATTTAGAGGGAATTAAAGCCCAATGGAAAAGGATGTCAGGGATAATTTAATAGTCCCCTCAAGTTTGACCCTTTTGGAAAACAAATCGCAGACTTTTTGCACCTCCATTATCCCTTAAGAATGGATAAGAAGGGATATTTTGAGTATAAGAAAAAGTAAAAAATTTATGAAGCGTAGTATCACTGTTAAGCGAAACTCATAGCCTACATCTGTACAAGATATATAAAGGTATTCTATGTACCAGTGCATAAGGTACTAGCATAATTATCGTGAAAGTGAAAGATAGAAAAGAAGGAACCTATTTCTCCTCTTGTTATGAGCATAAACACATTTCAAAAGACTGAATTCGAGCCTTACCCGCGCGGACAGCAGGAGCAACAGGGCGGCGACAGGAGCACCAGGGCGTCGGCAGCAGCAACAGCGCGAACACGATAAACCGCAATAACAATGCGCGAACAATGAAACAGTAAACCATAAACATTCGCGGGCGATTTATTTATAGAAAATAGTTCGGCCGAACTATTTTAAAAGTAAAAGTTCGGCCGAACTCATAGTTCGGCCGAACTTTTTTAGTAGTTCGGCCGAACTTTAATTGCCGGTTTTCCAAACTCCGGCAAAAATTCTGTTTGCCAGCGCCGTCAGTGTGCCGTCACTGTAAACGGAATCTAGAGTTCGGCCGAACTTTATAAGAAAGTTCGGCCGAACTTTGTAATAGTTCGGCCGAACTTGTAAAAAATTTCGGCCGAACTATTGTTGGAAAAAAATTTCGGGCCCCGATTCTCACAAAAGTGTAACCCAACTTCACGTTTCCACCCAGCACTTAACCTAAATCTAATTCTATAATGGCCAACAACTACAATGATATACATGGAATAGTTGTGAAGTATCAATTGTTGAATGATGTGAACATGCAGCTTAAGGACTTCACTTAGTAGGGAAGCAACTTTATATTATATAATAATATTAAATTTGGTATCCAATCACTCGCTCAACATTTTTTTATTGTTAATGCTCTTGGAGCAACCTATTGCTCTAAATATTAAAATTTTCTAGAAGAAAGGGTCTAGACAAGTTGATGAAAACTTTTTCAACCATGTTCCAATTAGAGATTTCTTTTTGGAATTAAATCAATGAATTTAATATGTCCATAGTAGAAATAGCATGCCAAAAAAATTCTCATCAAATCCAAATAAACCTCTTCAAAATCCTTCAAACATTAACGTAGGCCTTGTCATTTGAAAAAAATTAGTATATGGAACTTGGAAGTTATCTCAAAATCGAGAATCAAAATGGTTGTGCCTTTTTTTTTTGTCCACATTTTTTAGGATATGCATATGAAGGAAATGTTAGTGAATCTGATGATGATATATTGCTATCCTATCTTATCTCATACAATTACTAATTTCTTTAAAGATACAATTTTCCCCATTTGGTTTTATGATGGATTCAAAGTAAAAAAACTTATGATAAAGATAAAGGCAATGAAGACAATTTGTTCAGCTTTAATTTGTACATTTCCATATGGGTATTTGGAAAACTTATCATCCATATATATATGACCAAATTCTCAATCTAATTAGTATAAAAAACCATATTTCAAACTTGTTCAATTGTTACATCTTTTCCGTCATAAAATCTGCAAATTAAAACCCAACCTCAAATATCACCTTCCAGTCTTTGATGGACAACTCAGCCACATGTTCAATTGCAAAAGAATATGTCTCAATAATTCCAACCACAATCAGATATTATAATTTTTGAGGTAGGCCAGGCATGACTTGGACTTGCAAGTTGTAATTGGATGGGTTTCCAAACCAGGAAAAAAAGTTGGCAATTTACAAATTTTATAGTTGTTTATGTTCTATTCTCACTATCTCATTTATGGAATGTTTATTTTTCAAACATGATTAGGATTCGATAACTATCCCATTTTAAATATTATGTTACTTTTCTTCTTAGCATCACCAACCTAATCAAAATTAGAGAAATAAAAAAACAAATTAGTCCCTCGGGAAATGCCTACTACACCTAAGTAGTTACTCATCAAATTCACTATTTATGTTTCTATAATTAATCCTCACAGTAATGTTGCATATTCCTCATCTTGCAAATCTAAAGAACAAGCAAACATAGACAAACAACAAGAAACATCACTTGCAACAGAATCAAAGAAGTAAGTACATTTAAAACAAACTATTATAGATTTTATTATATCATGTAATATATATTCATCAACATTATATTTTAGTTTTGACTTTGTCTTTTGTCACATCAACATCATCCATACACAAAAACAAAGCATCATCTTTAGTTTCAGTTATAATTGAAGAGCTAAACATTCACAAAACTGGAAACATGTTCAATGGAGATGGCATGGTCATGTATAGTACATACCTTGATAAAGTACACAAAGCACGACAAATACTATGTACAGATTTGATAGATGCTAAAGGAATCATGACAATCACATTGTCTATACCAACTGAGCTCATTGAAGATCATCAACAAAAACTATCACCAAGAAAAGCAATATCAATTACAAATTTTAAAATTTTGCCTAAAACAAATTATGACAGTGGTGATTGTGACTTGGTTCTGCAACTAACTAAATCAAGTACTATACAAAACATACCACCAATTTGAAAATATTACAAATTCATTCCAGATACAATAGTAAAACATCTTGCAACAAATACAGAAACTTATCCAATTAGAACAATTGTTGCAGTTGTCACAACTGCACGGAAAATTTGTTTGCAATATACACTACAAATTAAAAATGGAAATTTTGATGACAATAGAGCAACGGTAACATCAATTACTTTGCATTATTTTTATATTACTATTCTCATATTGAATTTCATTGTTGTTTCAAATAGCAAAACATAAATTTTATGTCTTGTATTACAATTGCAGCTATTTGAAACATTTGCACCACTCTACAATGAAATCGAGCAAGAATTGGAAAAAGGACATTTTCCAATTATGCTATTCAAAAACATAACAAACATGAAATATACCAAAGAAAGAACTCTTTGAACAACACAATCAACATTCATAAAAAAATTGAATGCAGAAGCAGCAGAAGAACTGAGAAAATTTAGCCCTCCAACTATCTTTGCAAGTACACATGAAACAATACTTACTTCTCCATATGCAATTGTTTTTTTACTTCATTCCGTTTTCACATATACTAATTATCCTCCTTTATGAACAAATAGACGAAAATTGACAACTACAAGAATTTACTCTACGCCATTTGAACCACTTTGTGCTGAATGAAATTCACCAATACCACCCTCTACAATGATAGAGGACACAATTGTTAATTGTATGAAGTTCAATAAAAATCCTTGTTTTTCTATTCACAATGTCTTAATTGCATCATCAAGTCTAACAACAACAGTATTTTACAGTGTTGCATTAGAAACAAATTAATCTAGAAACAGTTAGTTCCCAACCTAGCATAAATGTCTTTTGAAGATTATGTTAAAAAAAAACAAGCAACCATGTATATGCTACGAGATTTCAAAATACATGGTAAAATTACAAGGTAGGTATTCTTGTAATTAATATTCATGTTTAAGCTACGAAGCACATATATGCAATTTAAATTATGTTATTAAAAACAATTAATTTGTCGTAATGTTTCCCTTTTGTTTGCAGCTCCAACAATTCTGCACATATTAGCTACAACAAGAACGCATCGTGATCCATAGATCATTCCAATGCTCTTCTGAATTTTTGTATCAAGTTATATTGATTGGATCCTCCAACACATCTGCACAATTTTCCTACGAGAAGAAAGCATACAAATGCACATATGAAAGCAAGGATTTTTTTGAAATTTTGCATAGAAGCACTAACAGTGAACTGCAATGGAATCAAATGCATTCTAATACATTACCATAACATTATTGAACCAAAAAAATTTGTTGCCGACTTTGAAGCAGATACATAGGATCATTTACTTCATGATATTTATACTTATGACAAGTACATGAATTTTACGTCTTATATTTTTACGTCGTAAGGCATCGTTATTTGAAACTCCCCTGGCTTCCTTTCTGTCATAATCTGTGTCATTCGATCATAAGTTAGACAATTGAATCATGTTCAGCCATCGATTCAAATTCAAGTTGGGCTAACATAATTAGGCTAACAGGTGGCAGTTGGCAGTTGTGACTCCCGTGATTCCAAATTTGTTGTCCATCCAGTTCCCAACTGCACAACTGCACAAACGACTCTTGCAGATGCATGCACTAGCCTCATTTGAGCAGTATTTTCAGGAATCTCGCCCTCTGCAGATCAATATAGAGACTTTCAGGTCAGGCAGGTAGAGACATTCAAGGATAGGGGATAGAGAGACATTCCGGGAGGGAACAAAACCAGTAGGGAGGGGTTATGCGCAGTGAACGAATAGGCAATATGAACTAGTTCTACGAATATTAGGTGCTACCCACGGGGTGGGGCTACGTGAGTGAACAAATAAGCGCTACGAATAGGTGCTACAAGCAATGAGGTGTTGCCATGAGGTGGTGCTACCCAGAGGTGCTACGAATGAATGCCACAACTATGTGCAACGGACAAGGCTATGTGAGCGATGCCATCCCATAACAATTTACAACAACGTTGTTATATATGGTAATATATAATTTGAGTCTAATCTGCTAAATTTGGTCTAGATAACAGGCACGCGCCTAGGCGCGTTTCGAATCACCCCAGGCTGGGAAAATCAAGAAATGGCTAGCTGGTTGAATCAGTATACTCTTTCCTTACAACTAAGAGTGAAAACCACCATTCACCAAAGCTAAACGAAGCTCTAGAGGGTTTCAAATATGTCGGGTGCTATCGATTTCAGGGCACCTCTAAAAAAAATGTGCATATATAAGCTCTGCTCCACATATAAATACAGCCTTCACTATAATTGTAGTTGACCTCCCAATGGCTTATGGAGTTCTTTTGGGTTGTGATTATTCAAATAATTGATCACAACCACAGTTTGTATAACTTTTCATATTAACGCTAGACTAAAATGCATAATATTGACAAGCATATCCATACTCTTGCATTTATTACAAAGGCCACTCTTTGTTTTACTCATGATCTGTGAAATGAATTTTGAAGGGTTGTAAGGCCTTCAAATGAAATCATTTCTCTGGATCTATCATATACATATTTGTCACAAAAATAGCAACTAACATGGCCAGAAAGCGAGCTCTTATAGTTAAGATTAAAGTTTATTTAGGCACGGGTACCATGCGAAATTAGAAATGGCTTATCAATGTTAAGGTTCATTAAATCAAAGAAACCATTAGATTCACTTGGAGCTGGTGCCAAAGAGGACATGTTGTCTCCTGCATTTAAGCTTTCGCATTCAAGCTTTGGCCTGATCATGTGGATTGCATGATGTGTTTTCTTTTGTTCATTGATGAAATATTTGACGCATTTTAAAAAGAATTCTGAGAAACAGTTTGACAATTGTCTAATAGTGAAAGCATTGCTTAAATCATATTGAGAATAATAATAATACTTATATTTTTGTGGAGGTAATGACGTATGGTTACAAATGGGATAATACATTTCTGTGAAACATATTTTAAGGTGCATCAAACAGCTTGTCTAGTTTTTATTTGTAAATTGTTACACCTGCAATCGCAATGGGCCCTTTAAATTCATAACGCATTAGCCGATCTTTGATGAAGAACATGTTGTAGTTACTATAAATATGCTAGAATTCTTCACTTCCTATCTTTCAGTTGATGATTCTTTTTATGATTCAGTGTGTCTTATAAGCTGCACAGGCCTTCCACATCTGGACTTTTTGATTTAGTATGTTTTATAAGCTGCACATGCCTTCCACATTTTGATGCATGAAACTGCAAACAGTGGCTACGTCATATTTAACATTTGGTACAAGTAAGAACACATGAAACACTACCAAATCAAGCTTTAAATGGTGACTCAGCACAGATGTTATTTTAACCAATTTGGAACCCGCGAGTGCTTTATCTTGATTGTGGTCGTTTATCAAAAGGTGGGAAATCAACTTCAGATAATACTCCTATTTCGAACTGGCGATCAAATACAAAAAAAAAAAATTCTTCTCTGCACCTCTCTTCCCTTTTTATGAAACTCTGGTTAAATGCAGTCAACTAATTATCATGCTAGAATCATACAACTGTTTCCTTGATATATAGCAAGCGCTGGAAGAAAATATGAAGAGGAAGAGCAAACTGCTTTCCCAAGCTCTTGAGCACATGATATTGTTTCTTCTAATGTATTTCTGTGAAACACCGAGGGATCTTCTAACACCACAAATTGTTCAACAAGAGATTCAGAGGACTGCAACACCTACCTCTATGTGGAAGATCTGTCAGAAACAACCAACTTCAAGAGTTAGATTCATTGACATAGATATGTTACTTCATTAGAAGAGAAATTGAAGATGAAGTGATTAATCTAAATGACAAAATTAATATTTAATGAATGTCTAGTTTCTATCCTTTCCATCAGGAATCATGCAGGGGAACCATCTTTCTCATATGTGTCTAAATCTCGAAACATTTTCTGGTCAAGTTTAGGATGCATGTTGAAAAGTAAGGCTCAATCCTCAAGTCGATCTTATACTTATTTCAATATGGAATTTATTTGTCAAAACTTGCTAGTGAAGAGAGCTGCCCTTGAAGCAAATTAAGAAATTTTAAGAGTTGTTTGTTTTTTTCTGCTTTTAGGTTGCCTGGGTAACTTTCCAGGTTTTTAATGCTAAATGTTTCTTCCGGAGGAGATTATTTGCTCCTCATGGGCTGTTAAATGTGATTCAAGTCTGCTTTTTGTTTCTATATCCTTTTATTGGAGAAGACTATTTAATAATAATGGGTTGTTGAATGCAATTTTTCTTTTTTAAGTGTACTTTTCGATGCTTTATTAAGTAATTAATTGTACAAAGTTTCTGTGCATTCATTTCATATACATTACCGAATGTATTTTGATTACAACTCAAATGTTTTAGGTTTTTCATTTCTGATTACTTCTTTTGTGGTTGATGAGGTTCATAATCCATCAATCTCACAAGGAAAGAAAAAATTCTGAGTTAAGAAATATAATCAATATCTCTAATATCTAAATGATTCTTGGTGTCATGAGTGTTTTTGTGGAATCAAAGATTATATTAAACATCATCAAATATGGGTACAATGACATCATCTAAGCAACCTTGCCAATATCTTCCGTTTTAGTTTATATAGAAGGTAAAGACAAGAAAGGGAATAAGTTTCTTTGTATTCAACTCCAAAACATTGGCATTACTGGCATTGTTTTGAGCAGAGGGACTAGAAGGGCACAAAAAAGAGGAAGTAGTGATCTAGTTACTAGTACTAAGTATAAATGAAGAAAGATTCCCAAAATGCAAGTTCATAAAAATGTAGATGCAACTAATCCCTTATTTGACAAATAAAAAAATGCAACAATATATTCTTTGGCAGACTCATAATGCAAATCCTTGAATGTTATGTTACAATATCATCTGGTGGTAAAATATAGTTGTCATAGAGTATGTCAAAGCTTATGCATGCTTACACTGATGACCAAATAACCTTTTGGAGAAATTTCCATCTGTTTTTCTCTAACACTTCCAAATTTGAGTGTTAACAACTTAAAGTATGGTGTCGCCTTTGCAACAAAGCTGATACATTTCACAAAACTCAGGAAGCATTAAGGATACTAATATCTTTCGAATGACCATAGTTTTTATAATTTATACTCTAAATAAGGCTGAGATTAAAATTTTGAAACTGAACTTGCACTTGACTCTCTAGCCATAGTTTTTTATAATGTTTCCTCTAAATAGGCATGAGATTGAATTGTTGAAATCGAACTCGCACTTGAATTTCAAAATTCAACCAAATCCATTTACCTGAACCTATTTTTCCTTTGCCAACAGAGTGGTAGGAACGATTCGAATGAATCTTGCTCCACCTGTTTCCTAGGTGGGTTTTCTTTAACCTGTTAACATTGCATTACTAGAACGAGACAAAGTCCAATATAATTGTCAATTTACATCAAGTTCTTTTATCCATATAAATGGTTTCCCCATCAACAAGGCAAGGTTTACATTTAGTAAACTTGAGAACTAATTAAAAATTAGAGCCCATATCCCTAACTCGGAGAATCCCGACAGACGCCAAAGATGTTTGAAGATAGAATTTACAAAGAAGTTTGAAGATAGATATTTATCAAAGAGAGACGCCAAAGAAGTTTGAAGATAGAATTTACAAACAAAATTGAAGATAGATATTTATCAAAGATGTCTGAGAAATGACATTTTACAAAGAAGTTTGAAGATAGATATTTATCATAGAATCCCTTTTTAACAAGCTATAAACAACGTCATAGATGCGAGAATCTTAAAACACAAAGGAGAAACCAAATTCCTCAATACTTTATTTAAATAAGTTCAACATGTAATATAAAGGATGATCTAAGCAGGGCCTTTTGTTGCAAATTTTAGTTAATAATATTACAATTTCATAAATTAATTTGCCTTATCTACATAGAAGTATTTTCATAAGATTTAAAGTATTGGCCATTGTGTATTCAAATTCATTTAAAACTTGAACATAAACCTTCTATAACATTTACTAACATTTGTTATATTAACATTGGCACTTGTTATAGGGTCAACAAGTATTTATATAGCGCATTGGCACTTCTTATTTCGTCAAATATCTAACATATCAAATTAATTCAGGCGTAAGCTTATCTAACAGATCAAATTATTTCAAGTGTAAGCTTATTTTAGAGTGCAAAAAAAAGTGTAATTTTTCATTGTTTATATTGTATTTTTGAATGCTATAGAGATTACATATATGTAATTTCAAGGACTGCCATAACTTAATTTGAGACACTCATTTAAAGATAGAGTTTCCCATAGAAGTTGCAGATTTTACACCAAAAGTTATGAATAATTGGGAGCTCATGTCTGGCTTATTTTCATTTAATATGTGATGATGTCTAAAATATGTGAGGTTGTGATGCAAATTTAAAATTGGAAAAATAACCATCATATTCTTGATGAATTCATATTATTTTATTTAGCCTACTTGCCTGTATTTTTTCAAAATCTATCAAATATTTTCTATTGGAACTTGAAAGACTATCTTTGAATATTAAGAAGCAATCTATGTTGGAAAGGTAATAAAATCTATAAATTTGACATAATGTAAGTGATTTCTTATACCTTGAACGACATTTTCTTTACTAATTTGTATCTTCAATGATGTTTTATATGTCACAATTCTTATCGAATTTATGCCTTACGGCGTTTCCTTTACAACATCTAGTGCAATTGCTAGTAATAACATTGCTCTATCTCTTAATGGCATTTTTTATAGTAAGTTTTGAGATTGTTTTTCAAAAACAAACCATCAAGCTGAGTAAAACTGATTTGTGTTGGAATTGACAACTCCTTTCGTTGGTTGAAGCATCTATGTTCATACAGGTTCTACTTTGTGTCATGTAAGTCTCATGGAAAACTTTAATGCAAATGTAAGCATTAAACAAAACTTCACTTATGAAAATTATTTAAATCTATTTTAAAAAAATGTTATTTTGAAGGCAAATCATTAAGCCTATTGTTGTTTTATCTAACACGGCTCTTTGAAAGATGTTGGATTCTCAGTTTGTGATATTTGATCGAAGTCGTATTTGGAGTGATGCCTGAGGGCTTATTCAAATTAAGCTTTCGTCTTAAATTCAATTTCAGTGTCACGAAAAGAAACAATCGTCTTTTTGTGTAAGACTGTTGATTCTACTTCTAACATTACCAGGTGTTTTAATTTATACTTTCCAAGAGATGGGTATATATATTTGCCTAAATATCAAATAATCTGTGTAAATCAAGTAACATTTGTGAGTTTTTAACATTTTCTTAAAATTAAGTTTACAATGGATTTGAACGGTCGTGATTATGCCATCAGTGGCCAGGCACATCAAACTATTAAGCTTGTAGATTGATATGTTGGTTGGGCTATGGTGTAGCCATAGACTAGTGGGATTTGACCCCAATTAGCTTAGGTTTGATTCTCAGCCATTCTTGTATGCTTTACCGGAGAATCCCCAAAGAGAAATTTAGCGGATTCTTTTGAAAACGGGTTTCCAAATTGATATACTTTGAATTCAAATGTGATATATATATATATATATATCGCATTCTCGTACCTTTCAAGTCCCGTTTGGGATTGAAGCCACCATATCATGGGAAAGTTGTAAAAGGTTAATGGGCAGTTGTTTCTGTAATGTGTTTAGATGAGGTACTTGTTTTTACAATGTGGTTAGATAAGCAATTTATATCCAAAACCTAAGAAATTTGGGTAAAAATATGAACATGTCATATTTCATATTTCAGAACATGTGTTCCTAAGGGAAAGGCAACTGAAATATTGGACTTATGGGATTTACTTGACTTTGGAATTCTTATTGGCAAATCAAACCACTTGCTTTCATTTTATATTTTGATGGTAGATCTACTGGAGTGAATTTTGATGGCAGATCTACTGGAGTGAATTTTGATGGAAATATTGAATCTCCCACTCGATTTCATGAACAAAACTTTGTTTGTGTTGACATCTGAAGCAAATAATTAAGAATACATGTTATTTATTTTCAAGATTGAAAATTCTTTATTTTCATTGTCTTTTTTAATTGTAACAAAATTGAAGAGCACTGCTTGCAAGTTGGGATACATGGGAATTATATATAGTTTCTAAATGGTCCAAACTTTGCTAATACTTTTTACGACTAAAATGAAAATTTTCTTAATTTTGTAATCAGTTACAAAATATGTTTGGAGCATGTGCCTCCAAAATGTAGAATTGACCTCGGATGTAGGTGCTTGACACGCTTAATACAGGCTACCACCTGGCCATTCAATGCAGGGGCACTTAGCTGAACCACATGGTAGTACATTCCTCCCGTGTGCAGACCATAAATAAGCATGACAGGGGAGTACGTTGGCTCTCTGCGGCATTCACTCCCCCTCCCTCGGCCTTCACTCTTGCTAGCTGGCCATTAATGGTTGATGGCTCCCAGAATTTTCATATCAGTCTTCAAATTTCCTTCCCTACAGAGCTCCATTGCCACGCCTCCTCTGCTAGTCGCTTTTCTCTCTGCTTGCCTCCCTCTGTGCATTCGACTTCTTCCCAGCAGACTCTCCTCCCCGCTGAGACCATGTCGTGATGCCACAGAAGGTGATGTCGTCGTGGAGGTGGCAGAGGCACCCCCTCTCGCACTTCGGCCCTTGGCTCGTCCGCGTGCACTCTGTCCCTCTCTATAGCTCTTGAAGACTCGGAGGTTCTTGGCCCTTTCTCTGGCCCCCAAACGCTCTCCGCCCAGCTTCTGGTTAACCTCTCGGATGAACAACAACACGACATTGGCTCAAGAGGCAGGAAAAGGCCTTGCAAGTCAACAATATCATGCTCCTCTTCCCCTCTACCCCGAAATTCCATTGGACTCCCTGTCAAAAACTCAGAGGACGACTCGGACGGCGGCTGGAGCTGCCCTTCGGATGGCACCCGGAAAAGAGGAGCAGTTGCAGACAGCGTAGCGCGCACAGCTATGGCCAAGCAGACCAAGACGGTCTCTTCTTCGACTCCGGAGCCGGACCCCCAGCTCACAAAGGAGGACATAGACACCATGTTTGAATATGGTTGCTTCATAATTGAGGAAAATCCACAACAGGTGGACAATGATGCCCATAATCGGTAGTTGCAGCTCCTTGGCCCTCTCTTTTTTCAGTTTACATAGGCTCATTTATGGTTTTTATGCCTATTTTTTATTCTTCCTGCAAACTTGGTTACTCTGGAACACGTTAATGGTTGGTTTCCCCTTGAAGGGCAGCCCAATTTTTTATTTTTTGAACAGTCCTTATCGAACAGAGGTTGGCTAGTCCAGCAACCACCTGTCCTAAAGCATGATTTGTATCTTTGTACATTTTAATAGAAGTTAGCCTAATTTGAAAAGAAAGAAAAAAATTGTAGAAATGAGAACTAGAAGGCTGAGACAGTCCTTATCGGACAGGGGTTGGCTAGTCCAGCAACCACCTGTCTTAAAGCATGATTTGTATCTTTGTACATTTTAATAGAAATTAGCCTAATTTAAAAAGAAAGAAAAAAATTGTAGAATTGAGAACTAGAAGGCCGAGACAAAATACTCTGCAATAAAGAAGGTATATCTCTTTGGGCACAAAAATGGTAATGAAGGGAATTGAATATCCATATGCTCTAGAATTTATCTTCCACCATTGTCCCTTGATTCCCACTCATAAATCCTTAGCTCATGCACATGTTTATTTGCGTATTATGGCATCCCAAGATCTGCAACTCATTATTGCAACCAAGTAGGACAACCTGATTTTGAAAAAAGATAGGATATTTGATCCAAATTTTATCACTAGGTGATCCCTATGGAACTTCATTCCATAAAATTTAAAGAATAATCCTAATAATTACATTTCTAAAAATGATTAAGGTAGAGGTATAGAAAAATTGTATTACCATGTTGGGGCAGATAAATTCCTTACTTTGGTCATTCTCGAGGTCATCACTTGTAGTTGGATTGAAGAAATTTGGGTGCCACATGGCTGCAAAACTGTTGGACTTGGAAACCACACTCATGGTTTCATTGTATTTAACAATGTTGAGAATAAGATTACAGTTTGGTCTCCTCTCGGATTACTTTGTCTCCTCCTTCAAACTCTCCAAGTGATTTGAGTAATTTGTAGGTGCTACGACATTGGTCATTCCTTCCTCCAGGATATTCACATGCATGTAACCTATATTTTCTCATACTTCCTTTACCATTCTGCTTTTCTGCAGTCCTTTCCACTCCTTTTTGTAGTTCCAAAGCCTGGTTGCATATGTAGACTATTATGCTATTTTAAATCTGCAGATCCACTAATTTGCTGGTTTTCACTTATGGATTTGCTACTTGTTACTTAATTTTGCACATCTAGTACTTGAACTTGCATATTTGCTAGTTTGTTAGTTGAAACCCACAAATACACTAAATAAACCTGCAAGTTTGTTAGTTGAAATTGAAAATAGGTTACTTAAACCCACATTTTTTCAAAAGTACTGACTGTGAAAATCAGATTCCTGCGATGGACAAGGCGAGTGGTGCCCACCATTGTTTAGCTTTGAAGTCCACGTTAACTAGCAAATCATGTTAAATCATGCTCCTTATCAAAGTTGAAACAGCTATACGTTGATGCCTCATGGTCGCCTGTGGAAACTTGATCCTTTGAATTGAGGAAAACGTCGTTATTGAGTTTGTTAAATTTGAAATGCCTTTCCGCGACTTCGCTTATGCATCGCAATCAGGGACGTTAATAGCTAATTTCCTGTATATATACTATTGTTGTATACACACTAATCCCTACAAATCAGAATCAGGCGACCAACCGCTTTGTTGAGCATTTATGTGTGGGTGATCTTTGAAGTTTGTTCGTGATTAAGGTCATGTTCAATGACAGGTGTTGTAGTAAGAAACGGACAGTTATCCAATTGGCTTTAACCTCACTTTATGGAATTGACTGAGCAATGAAGTCTAGAAAGATTTGTTGGTGACTCGGCGGTTAAGAAGCCTGATTCATTCATTACAGGCTCCGAACGATTTATTTAAAGAATCTGACATCGCAATTTTTCAACAGAGATTCTCGTTTCTATTCACTGGGAGCCGATCATATGCGAGAATCATCATGGCATTCATTCGAGAGCTTGCATTACCAGTCCTTGCATTAACACTAGCCCTTTCATTTTGTGAAGTCCAAGTATCATCACAAGTACCAGGGAGGCCTTTCTTTGTCACTGATATCAGTACTAATCAGCTCTCTGATTCTCGTACTTCTAAGAGCTCTCGTGTGAGTTTTAATGAAGTCTTTAATGTTCTATGGGGTACTGACCACCAAAGACTCTTCAAAGACCAATCAGGGATAGAAATTTGGCTAGACAAGAACTCCGGTAATTATTTTTTTGCTTTTACATTTTGTTTTGTTTGAATAGTATTCTCTGAACGCACCCTTGATAAACAAAATGGTCATACTTAATTTAAACCTGAATATTCATGTGAAATATGGATGAATATGCAGGAAGCGGATTCAAATCGCTGCGGTCATACAATTTTGGCTACTTCAGTGCCTCTATTAAGCTGCAGGCTGGCTATACTGCAGGGACTAACACTGCATTCTATGTAATTCCATGTTCTTTTTAGCTTTCAATAAAATATCGCTTGATTATGCCATTGATTTTTAAATCTCTCCAATTCAATTTATAAGCTTTATTAGCACATATTCCTATATCATTTTTTGAAAAATAGATAATTATATCAAATTCAAATATTCAAATTTGTTGAAAAGATTTTAATTTTTTATTTTCATAGTAATTTAACTAGCTTGTGTTTTTGCTTTGAAAATTATAGAAATTATGGCAAAATTTTAATAAAATTAGTTGGGATTTTTGTAAATCTAAGTTATAGTTATCAAACTTCAAGATTATGGGTGTCCTATAGGTTTTTGATGGTGGGTAAATCTAAGTTATAGTTATCAAACTTCAAGATTATGGGTGCCCTATAGGTTTTTGATGGTGCTGAATCTATTTCCGCCATCAAAAATACGCTTCATTTTTTTTACCCAAATTCCAATCACTTTTGGCCATCCAATTCCTCACCCTAGACAACTCCCTTTATTGACTTCTTTATTGACTTATTAACTTATTTTTCTGACATTTGCACTAAGTAAATCTGATTTGGTGAAGAATTGTTATTTTTTTATGATTAATTTGTATTCTTATATCTATTTGAAATATTTCAAAATATTCTAAAATATTACCAAAATCTATAATCCATATATAATTAATATCCATGGTTATTTAAGTTCATATTTTTTACATTTGCATTACAGTTATCGAACAACGAGGCACACCCAGACTATCATGACGAAATAGACATTGAATTTCTGGGAAATGTAGCAGGCAAACCTTATACCTTACAAACCAACATCTACGTAAAATCTCCATCCATCACAAGTGGGCAAATTGTCACTGGCAGAGAGGAAAAAACCAACCTTTGGTTTGATCCCACCACAGCGTTCCATCGTTACACTATTGAGTGGACCTCATCAAAGCTTGTGTAAGTAGAACAATTCAACCATTTCCTCCTCTAATTTAATATTACATAATAACAATATGTTATTCTGCTGATGTTATACACAATTATTATATTATGCAGATTCTCGGTGGACAATGTCGTAATACGAACGTATCACAGGACGGACGATAACACATTCCCATTAAGGCCAATGTGGGTATACGGGTCCATATGGGATGCATCTTCTTGGGCTACAGAGAACGGGAAATACAAGGTTGATTACAAATACCAACCATTCGTCGCCCAGTACTCAGACTTCGCCATCAGTGGCAATTGACTGCCATGAATTTCTCATAAAAATGAAATCCATTTCTAAATTATAGTTTGGGATACCAATACAACTATGTTAATTAAAAAACCAATAGGTTGAAGCATGTCTGCAACATTGGCCTATTATAGCCTATTAATAAAAGTCAGTTCCATCCATGGTTACTTTTGTCTACCACATCTGGATTCTATTTACAGGATCAGTAACACTACAACTATTAAGAATTATTCCTCCATTCCAGTGGTGTATACCATCCTTGACTACAATTTATGCATTTAAATTCCTGTAGATAGTCACCCTAGAGTCTCACTATCTTCAACTGATATAAACAATTCCTACATGAAAATAATCCATTTTCTTATTGCTGTTGCATATTTGGATACCATTATTCTTCTTGCTTTATTGGTACTTAAAATAAGAACCAACCCTGTTCTAACTCACACAACTGTTGTAGATCTTTCCTATCACCAAATTTTCAAATCATTTTCTACCTCAAAAACTATTAAGTTGTTAGCCTTCTTAATAATAAAGAATCCAATGGCTATAGATGAATATGAATTTTCACTGTGGCATTTTTGTTCCAATCCCTACTAAATAAAATGCTAGCAACAAATATTTACATTTGATATATAAGCAACCTGGGTAAAACCATAAGTTGTATTCCCTTTCTCACAAGTCATGGAAAAAAATATATTTTCCTTATGTTGTCTTTATGAACATGCAATAGCATAAACATGCTCCATAACCCTTATGCATACACACAATATATACTTCCAATATGCATACACACGCATGCCTATATCGACCATATTTAATATCTAACATTTTCAACAATCAAATACCTTAATTTAATCCTTGCTTTTTTTCCTAAACCATCTTACAACCATGTGCATTTTGCATAAATAACTATGTTATTATAAAAAAATTATCATAGTTACCTAAAAATGCATATTCACCCTAAGAATGTAAGAAACCTAAATTTCCCCATTCATTGCTACAATCTCAATGCAGCGCCTTCATTAGGGTACATGATATCAATCACTACATACTCTCAGATAACCATTGTACTCAATTAAAAGCCCAAGTCTTGAGTGATTAAAGTCTTGCTAAATACACATCTTTACCTTATTTTAATCCTATAGAAAATTGATAGGACATGTTATCCCATTTTTTATAACATAGTCACATTGTTATTATACACTTGTCATGACTTGTCAGAAGTCTTATTAATATGGTCATGACCCTACATGGTTCTGATCAAAACGAAAACACTTCCTCTGATATAGTGTTTTTCCCTAATCATCCAACAATGATAAGCACCCTAACAATTCAACATTCCACATTAGAATGTGGAACCCCTTGTTGATCAAGGAAAAGTTATATGCTTCTTTTAACTAGCTCCTCGAATCTCATGAGGGAAAGTGAGGGAAAGGGACAAGGTTGCCCTAAATTTTTATGCTCTATGATATAAGGAATTAAAAGAGAATTTACATTTTTTCTTCAACTTAAAATGATTATTTATAGGATTTTTGGAGAAAAAGAGAAATAATATATAAAATTCATAGCAAAATCTTTGAAACTTTAAGAAAATGCAGGGAGATAAATAAATACATTTAAATATGCAAATAAAAAAAGTATAGTGTGCATAATGAAGGTTGACTCAAGATAATTCCTCCATAGACCACTGTAATAGCATAAGTACAAATTTCAGAGAATAGCGACACATACTCTGTCGTGGGTGGGAAAACCCCCTTTTTGTATTTACATTATTAACATATGGAAAAATGAGGCGTGTTATTCGAATGAGAGGAATGTAAGAAAAAAATGAATTGATATGAAAAAGAAGCGAAGAAATTCAAATCTTTTTATTGTTAAACCAACAAAGACTATATATATATATATATATATATATATATATATAATAAAGAATCCAATGGCTATAGATGAATATGAATTTTCACTGTGGCATTTTTGTTCCATTCCCTACTAAATAAAATGCTAGCAACATATATTTACATTATCTATATAAGCAACCTAGGTAAAACCATAAGTTTTATTCCCTTTCTCACAAGTCATGGAAAAAAAGTATATTTTCCTTATGTTGTCTTTATCAACATGCAATAGCATAAACATGCTCCATAACCCATATGCATACACACAATATATACTTCCAATATGCATACACACACATGCCTATATCGACCATATTTAATATCTAACATTTTCAACGATCAAATACCTTAATTTAATCCTTGCTTTTTTTCCTAAACCATCTTACAACCATGTGCATTTTGCATAAATAACTATGTTATTATACAAATTTTATCATAGTTACCTAAAAATGCATATTCACCCTAAGAATGTAAGAAACCTGAATTTCCCCATTCATTGCTACAATCTCAATGCAGCGCCTTCGTTAGG
This sequence comes from Pinus albicaulis, assembly GCA_034641835.2. Lineage (NCBI taxonomy): Eukaryota > Viridiplantae > Streptophyta > Pinopsida > Pinales > Pinaceae > Pinus > Pinus albicaulis. The sequence goes on from JAXQQM020085349.1 coordinate 186,017, forward strand.
GTACATGATATCGATCACTACATACTCTCAGATAACCATTGTACTCAATTAAAAGCCCAAGTCTTGAGTGATTAAAGTCTTAGTAAATACACATCTTTACCTTATTTTAATCCTATAGAAAATTGATAGGACATGTTATCCCAATTTTTATAACATAGTCACATTGTTATTATACACCTGTCGTGACTTGTTAGAAGTCTTATTAATATGGTCATGACGCTACATGGTTCTGATCAAAATGTAGTCACTTCCTCTGATATAGTGTTTTTCCCTAATCATCCAACAATGATAAGCACCCCCAACAATTTGACATTCCACATTAGAATGTGGAACCCCTTGTTGATCAAGGAAAATTTCTATGCTTCTCTTAACCAGCTCCTCGAATCTCATGAGGGAAAGTGAGAGAATGGGACAAGGCTGCCCTAAATTTTTATTGCCTGTAATATAAGGAATTAAAAGAGAATTTACATTTTTTCTTCAATTTAAAATGATTATTTATAGGATGTTTGGAGAAAAAGCAAAATAATATATAAAATTCATAGCAAAATCTTTGAAACTTTAAGAAAATGCAGAGAGATAAATAAATACAATAAAATATGAAAATAAAAAAATTATAGTGTGCATAAAGAAGGTTGACTCAAGATAATTCCTCCATAGAACACTGTAATAGCATAAGTACAAATTTCAGAGAATAGCGACACATACTCTATCGTGGGTGGGCAAACCCCCTTTTTGTTTTTACGTTATTAACATAGGGAAAAATGAGGTGTGTTATTCGAATGAGAGGAATGTAAGAAAAAAATGAATTGATATGCAAAAAAGCGAAGAAATTCAAATTTTTTTATTGTTAAACCAACAAAGACAACATAGTCACACACACACACACACACACACACACACACATATATATAAGACTAGTGCAATAGGAAGGATTAGTTCCATCCAAGTCATCTAGAGTCAAGGAGAAAGAGTCTTGTGCATTGGCATTTTCTGAGGATTTTGGGCCCAATACCCGACGTCTCAAGGGCTCCCATGGGTGGTCAAAAATGAAAAACAACTAATTAACGTTGGGGTTTTAATAATAAGTTTGAATACCCTATTTAATATCCCATTTAGGTTAATCATAACTTTAAGGAATGAAAACCTATATTCATGATTAGTATCCTCTAAACATAGTTTACTAAAGAACATGAGTCGTCATGAATTAGTTTGCAAAATTACACTTATGAAGGGTCAGAGCAGTATATCCATGTCAATTTCTCTATATAATTCATAGAAGAATGGTTTATTTTTTAATAGACAATGTCTTTTTTCTATCAAATGATAATCACACAAAGAGTTAAATTACACTTATGAAGGGTCGGAGTAGTATATCCACACCAATTTCTCTATATAATTCATAGAAGAATGGTTTATTTTTAAATAGACAATTCCTTTTTTCTATCAAATGATAATCATAGAAAAACTTGTAATATTTCAAGGCAATAAATATTTATTTTGAGAAATTAACAAAGGTGTTGGGTGCTTTTGTGCCTTAGGTTTAACCTCAACGGCTCGCACCAAGCACACAAGAAAAATTACATAGACATACCATGGAGAAAATGAGCCTTGCAACATTTTAAAAAAAAAAATCCATTCATGTGGGTGAATTTGGTTTCTTACAGGAATGCAGAGGGTAAGATTAAAATAAAATTAGATTTCATGGCATTGTTCGAATAAGGATAAGTTTCAACAACTAGTACTCCCTCATTATCAATCTAGTCTAGGGTTTCTACAGTGGGATCAGGTCTTTTACAGAAAATTATTTCTCTCGCACTCATTCAAATTTGACAAGTTTTATCATCATGATATAGTTCACAGAAATTGCACTATGGGTGAGAGAACAAAGAATTCAGTTGATATGTTTGTTGAACATCATGAACATGCAATAATGAAGAGGGCTCTGGTTGAGGTTGTATATTAAGTTTTCATGTGTACATAATCAATATATTGCTCATATATTGCATGAGTTGGAGAATGGAGGTCATGTTGGAATTATTTGTTTGACCCTTTAGAGGAATTCCTCTCCTATGAAGTTGTTATTTATATTCTAGGAAAAATTGGAGTCCAACCTCTAGACTAGTAGCATTTTTTTCTTCCAACCATTGAAGGTAGGGTGTGGGAAAAGAACTGTAATGATGCATCATCAGTGCCTGATTATGAGGACATATAATTTCAAGAATTTTATTAAATAATTTTGTGAAGTGATGGTTAAAATATATACTTTTTTATCCTTTTAATAAAGAGACATTGTTATAATCAAATAAAAGGTTAATAGGATTTTTAGATTTCCAATAAGTAGACTTGAACGAGTAACAAATATCTTCCCAAGTAGAGAATTCTTTGGGAGGAAGTTCAAAGAAATCAATACCAATTTTTCCTTGGAGGGAATTCACAAATAGTCGCATACATGTGTCATTATTTTTTGCCCCAAAGTTGTGGCAAGCATTAGAGAATGCAATCAAGTGATCATGTGCAGGGATGGTTTTGTCAAATGAGAACTTAGGAAATGGTATTTGAATTTTGGAAGAGATGCATTAGTTGGTGCCAAGTTAAGAGGAGATTGCACATGCCAAGGGGTATTATGAAGATCATCTTCAAATTGGAAAAAGCCATATTTTTTAATAGCTTTATCGGGGTTAATAATTGACATATGAGGCATGAAGGATGAATAAATTGATCTGGTTGAAATAGTGCTAGTGGAAATTGAGCCTGAACTCAATGAGGAAGGTCTAGAGGCTATGGAACCCTTGGTTCCAGAAGAAGATTGAGCTTGCATTCCAAACATATCGTTATTTTTGGAAAAGTTAGTTCTAGAAGAATTGGTTAGAGTTTGTAAAAATCAATATCAAACTTCAACCTCTAAGATGACTTTGCATATTTGGATTTCATTTATAGGGGTATATTCTGATTTTTCACCTCTAAGTCTTCTAGAAGACTGAGCTTTACAGCTCATACGAAGGATATTGGGGAGCGACATGTATGCATTATAATTCACGTTCACATTATTGATTGACTAAGGCTTCTTGTTCATCAACTCAATCAAGCATGACATGTAAGATATAATAGTGATTACCCCCTTTTAGGTAGGGTGACTCATTTCCCTCCAAGGGTTGGGACAATCATGGGTTCCTGAATGATAAAGGAGGCTCATCTAGGGCCAATGGAACCACGGTGATGACCATGGGTATGGGGTAGAGCTCATCTATTAGTTTTTTCCCAAGTGCTAATTATTTTTGTCCTGACCATATTTTGCATTTTGTGGTACAATTTCATGTTGAATGTGGCCATTTATGTTTTTTCTTTTTCTTTTAGTTGCTTCAACCTCTAGGGCATCGTTCTAGGCCTGACCCAAGGTAGGGGAAAGGGGATAGGGAGGCCAACACAATGTGCACCTAGGTGGGAGAAATGATGAATGGGGGTATAGTGAGTGGGAAGGGAGTAATATATGTGGATAAAGGAGCGGGACCACACAACCAAAGTCGAGGTTTCCCAAGTAGAACCAAATGGTCAATAAAGGAGGTCCCATGGGATTAAGATCCAAGGGTAACATCCAAAAGAGATCATGGGACATTAACACAAAATAATCTCACTCTTTCCGCTAAATTCCCCCATTAATCCATGCCCATAAGTGTCCATGACAATTAAACCCAATACTCAATTACCAAATGAAAAGACGTACCTTTAGATTTGGGAGGCCCACCTTTCAAACATATGATCAATACAGATGGGTGAGGGACCACATGGTTGGCTCAGGTGGCAGAGAAATGGTCGAATGAGCTAGTTGAGGGCTGCAAGGGGATGCTTGCTGCCGGCTGAGGTCCATCATGGAGAAAAAATTTCTCATAGGGATATAACCCACGAAGGGGTGCGTAAAAAGCCCAATTCAAAAGAACCGAGTTTCGGAATCAGGAAATCAAAGGTCCATTAGTATGTCTACAGAGAGAGAACACGAATCTATTAGAAATAATGTATATAGATTGGTATCCAATAAGAGTATTAACGGACCAAGTAAAATGGGTAGGTCTTGTACTGCCTTCAAGGTGTGGAGAAAACCATCCCAAACCTAAGGAGCATGAAGATCAATCAGTTGCCGCTAGCCAGGTAGTTTCAACTAGGAAGGCATAAACCTTCTTGCGAGTAATACCATGCACAATGACGTAGTGGTAAAGCAAGCATGGGGTTGCCTAGCTTGGCAGCACAACAGGGAATCGGATAGAATCCACCCAAAAGGATCATTATTCATGAACCAACCAACTCCAATCCTAAAAGGTCTAGCTATTATTGGATTGCAGATAATCGGCCAGTGAAGGTGGTCCTTCTGAGGAAAAAAACCAACCCACTTCACAATCCATCAATCCACTCATTCATTCACTAATGCATCAATAATCCTTCCTTCCTCTCCCATCAGTCTCATTCTTCCTCTCTCCCCTCCTCGGTGACATTTCAATTACCGTTTACCATTAAGAACATCATTGTTAACCAGTGTATCATTGATGGGGGTGAATCTACAAGTGTCATGTCGGCCCACATTTGGAAATGGCTTGGATCGCCTAACATGAGCTCTATCCCCTCATAAGCCATCACTCGTTTCATAAGAACTTAATTCTCCATCTCATCATAAGGAACCCTTGCATGTCCCAACCCTAATGAGCTAGAATTGACTCATCTTAAGGGGTAAAACAAATACTATATCATAAAGAGAAAGCTTTGATTCTTGAGCTATACACCATATAAAAAGGATAGTAAAAAAAAAGTGAAAGCCACACTAGATGGGTGGAAAAAGTAGGACGAGGGAAGGGGTAACTCATGCCTCCACGATTTCTCCCTCCATCGTTGAAAAATGTAACTAGTGTCGGTCTTCATAATTGTACTTTTCAAAAGAAAATTTTATTATCATATGGTTTTACATATGGGGGTAGGGGTTGGGGTCTAGCCCCAGCCCTGGTCAATGTCGGGGGATGGGACCGCAACAATGCTAGCCCCATGCGCCCCCCCCCCCCCCCCCCCACAATAACTATAACCCTTAACCATAAATTCCAATGCCGCAACATGTGTCCACCATGCCGACAGTTAGCTAAATTGTGCGGCATTAAGGCATTAGAGGAAAAATTAACCATATATTAAAAAAAAATATTTAACCATATACATATGGTTTGAAATTCAGCATTAAGGCATTAGAGGAAAAATTAAGGCATTGAAAATTTCGCTCAGTTATTAGGAAATTTGTTGCTCAATTAGAAGAGTTGTAGGATGGTGTCAGATTTGGTGGAAATTGTGGAGTGATTAGTGCCAAAACTTGGGGAAGTCATAACTTACTCAGGTTTTGACCAAATTCGATGCAGAAAGAGGCTACACTGGCATTTTTGGGCATTCTGAAGCCATTGGAATAGGTTTCAAAGTTGTTTGAGCATTTTAAACACATGTAATCATAATTTTGAGCATAATAGAAGAGGGCCAAGCCATTGGAAGCTGGACCAAGGAGACGTAGCCCAGGCGAGGTGAACTCCATCATCATGTCTTTTTGTGTTAATTTTTATGGTGATGTTCATGCTTGTTAGATGTTTTTGTTCATTGTTTTGTTTATGTTGATTTGCTCAAGAAATTCACATAAAAACTCATGGTTAACTTGTAATTTACCTCATAATCCTCAAGCACTTTTTTTATCTTCTAAATTAGAATTTAGCACAACAAACACTAATTTTCCCATTCAGATTACTACATTAGCAAATATTATTGTTCGTGACATGCATATTGTAGTTCTCAATGTCTACGTCGCACCATATGCAACATTGACCAATACATTCCATCTTCTTGTGAAAACATTATGCAATATACATTCAAATCAAACAATAGTCATTGTCAGAGATTTCAACATCAATATGCTCAAAAGCAACAACAAAACAAACAAACTAAGATCACATATGTACAATTACAGCCTTCATTTTATTTTGGACAGAAATAACAATGCACCAACATCAATCATCGATCACATATGGTCAAACATAACCTGTAGGTATAAAACTTTCAGGCTAGATACATATTGGATAGACCATGATACCATTTGTCTCATAATCGACCATAAAAATGCAAAAGAACCATAGTACACATGAAACTAGTCTAATGGCTTTGTTGGTCAATATTGTCACACCTACTTAGTCATTTCCTACTTATACATAGCACAACAATAGTGAGTATTATTACCAATGTTTCTTTTACTTTGTTTCTAAAGGAGTTGTGAATTTTCGTATTCTAGCTTTTCAATAATCTCACCAACAACAAAAAGGCCTTAGCAAGATGAGACATTTACTTCTTCCAACACAAATGAATAAATTTTAGTAGAAAACATTTAATTCTTTTTACACATGAATTTGATTCTTTTTACATAAAAAATATATTATTTGACTTGGACTGGTATGTCTTACACAGTTATATTTCTTTCTACAATAGATCAAAGGTCCAAAGACATTTCACAAAAACAAAAAAAACACATCCAGGTTCATTTATTGCATCTGACTCGCTACTTCTTTCTTACATATGTATACATGTATGTCTCTGTTTGGTTGTTTCTTTGTTTCTATGCCTCTATTTCAAGGTATATATGCATGTATGTCGTATGTCTATATGTGCCTTCTATGTCTATTTGTGTCTTTTTTATTGTTTTTAAGGAACTTGTATATTTACATTATCTGTACAAATACACATGCATAATTAGTCTCACATATCTGATAAATAAAAAGTAGACACATAGATATATAAATAGATCCTAGTATAAATACATAAAAACCTTTTTTAATCCACCAATATGTCCCTAGTTATCCACTATAGACCTTTTTGTAAAATAATGTCTACTAAAAAATACATATTGACATGTGGATCTTGATTCAAAACCACAATTTGTATCTCCCAAGTAGGAAACATATTATTAGTGAATACCCTCCCCTCTACAACACCCCTGAGCCTTGCTACTCACTCTTGTCATTGCTACAAATAAGGATTTTTCATTGGTCCTCGCTCTACCATTTGTTCCAGTCAAATAAACCACACAAATAAATAAAAGAAGGCACATGTCAATGTACCAAAAATGAACTCTCATCTCCTCTATTCATGGTATATGTTCATTTGAGTGTTTAACACTCCCAATATCATTTATTCCCGTGCAAAACATCCTTGACTCCACTCCCCAACTCCCAATACATCTAACCACCACATATCCAATTGGATCTATCATAGCCATCCACCCTCACACCCATATGCACCATATATTGAAGCCCTATATAAAATATATTCACTATGGGGATTACCCCATTAACCTTATCCATCCACAATTAATGACTATTCTCTATTAGTAACTATTCATATGTCCATTAAATAATTATTATTTATTATTGTGATCATTTATTATTTATATTACATTCATATATATTATATTCATAACACCCCACTTAGTAAAGGATAGGTAATATATATCTAATACCTAAGCTCTATTCGTTGCCCCTTCAACATAAAGTAACTACAATCAACATTCCTTATATTGATTATCATCTCTATCAATCCATTTAAACTTGAAGAATTAGCTTCATATTTTCATGTCACCCTTCTAACTTGTTTCTCCAAACACTTAAGATGCTTCTATTGCTTTGTCACGCTATATTTTTTATCATGTTTTTGATATCTAATTTTGATTCATGCATTAGTATAATTTTCATTTTACAACTTCATTCATTATCATGTCAAAGAAACCATTTGTGGTTATTACATTCCTAGTTACCTCGATTTATTGCCTTCTTTCCGTAGGCATAGTTCAAAATTGCTTGATTAGCTCCTCGCTATAATACTTCTAATCATGTCACTTAGCATCTCCATTCCAATTAAATTGAATTTCCTCAAACATTCATCATATTTGTGTGATCCATATGTTAAATATGGGAAGAACCAATCAAGGACAACATTACAAGATTCACTTCAAATATCTGTAGAAGGGTTTTGCTTTTTACAACAATTCAATTGCTCCAAATGCCCAAAAATCGCTTGCATTGCGTGGAGGAATTATAATATCTAGAGTATATTACACATATGCCATTGACATATCATGTACTCTTAGTGTGAAAGTTATAAGCCCTCTTCCAATTTGGGGATTATGTGAAAAGAAAATTATAGCATTTAAGACTACATGTGTTGAATAACATCCATCCATTTTCCAAATTAAACCCCATCAATTGAAATCTATGCGCTTTGCACGGGTGCATGATTTATCTTGTTCATTGCCATGTTTTTCTTGGATTTCTCCCAAATTTTGTCAAAATAGTGTCATAAGTTTCATTGTTTTCTAGCAAAAAACATTTCCTCCTTAGACTACACTTACACAAGAAGTCTTCGCATGCCACCATAAAAATAAAAAACATCACTTAAATTTCCTTACGGTTCTGTTTTCTAAAAAATTACTACTCAAACAAGAAAATAATTGAAAAATGACAACATTTCCTACCTTATTCTTTGCGCCTGCCTTCACCTTATGATGTATGTTCTTACTTCACCTATTATGGACGTAAATTTCAGGTCAAAGTGATATTTGTAAATACATATTTGTATTGAACTACACTAAAATGGTATACTCTAATATCGTTCTTGTCATATATCCATTTTTCTCCACTTTAAATTAATGTACCTAGTTGAATTTGAGAAGGTCCATCTGAATCTTGTGGTAGCATGTGTGATTAGCTCTTATTTTATTGTCTTTAAAATTTGAGTCCAGGTAGATGTTAATCCTATTTGTACCTTATTTTCTAGAAATAATCATGTTTATAGTAGCTTCATTTTTCTTCATAGTTACCTTGCCCTTACTAGGTTCACATTCAAATTCAATCTTCAGGTTTTCTGAATAGACTAAAATTCCTCCTGCTCCATATGTTTGCTAGTTTCTATTTGAGGCTCTGTCAAAAATCCTATGTGAACTATTGGTGATGATGTTTGGATCTCTTACATTCTTCCTTTTTTAATCAAATTTTGTCCTCTCAAATTTTTGGTATTGTCCTTTTATTCTGTAGTACGTTTTTCATGGCCATATTTCTTTCTCTTGGAATAGAAATTCAATGCAGAAGAATGATGATTTTTCAAATCTATGCTTTCAAGTCATGCCTCCAAATGTTCCTTCTTCATATAATAGGAATTTGTAAAAAAATTGCAAAAACAAATGACATTAATAGCACTTAACCTAATTCTAATTTCATAATGGCCAACAACTACAATGATATACATGGAATAGTTATGAAGTATCAATTGTTGAATGATGTGAACATGCAGCTTAAGGACTTCACTTAGTAGGGAAACAACTTTCTATTATATAATAATATTAAATTTGGTATCCAATCACTCGCCCAACATTTTTATTGTTAATTTTCAGGGAGCAACCTATTGTTCTAAATATTAAAATTTTCTAGAAGAAAGGCTCTGGACAAGTAGATGAAAACTTTCTCAACCATGTTCCAAATAGAGATTTCTTTTTGGAATTAAATCAATGAACTTAATATGTCCATAGTAGAATAAGCATGCCAAAAAAATTCACATCAAATCCAAATCAACCTCTTGAAAATCCTTCAAACATTAATACAGGCCCTGTCATTTGCAAAAAATTAGTATATGCAAGTTATCTCAAAATCGAGAATCAAAATGGTTGTGCCTTCTTCTTTTTTGTCCACATTTTTTAGGATATGCATATGAAGGCAATGCTAGTGAATCTGATGACGATATATTTCTATCATGTCTTATCTCATACACTTACTAATTTCTTTAAAGATACAAGTTTCCCCATTTGGTTTTATAATGGATTCAAAGGAAAAAAACTTATGATAAATGTTTTAGATAAAGACAATGAAGACAATTTGTTCAAATTTAATTTGTACATTTCCATATGGGTATTTGGAAAACTTATCTTCCATATATATTGACCAAATTCTCAATCTAATTAGTATCAAAAACCATATTTCACACTTGTTCAATTTTTACATCTTTTCCATCATAAAATCTGCAAATTAAAACCCAACCTCAAATATCACCTTCGAGTCTTTGATGGACAACTTAGCCACATTTTCAGTTGCAAAAGAATATGCCTCAATAATGCCACCCACAATCATATAATATAATTTTTGAGGTAGGGTAGGTATGACTTGGACTCACAAGGTGTAACTGGTTGCGTTTCCAAACCAGGAAAAAAAGTCGACAACTTACAAATTTGATAGTTGTTTATGTTCTATTCTCACTATGCTCATTTCTGGAATGTTTATTTTTCAATCATGAGTGGGATTCGATAATTAGCCCATTTGAAATAGTTATGTTACTTTTCTACTTAGCATCACCAACCCAATAAAAATTAGAGAAATAAACCAACAAATCAGTCCAGTAGGAAATGCATACTACACCTAAGTAGTTACCCATCAAATTCACTATTTATGTTTCTATACTTAATCCTCATAGTTGTTGCATATTCCTCATCTTGACGCTCTAAAGAACAAGAAAACATAGACAAACAACGAGAAACATCACTTGCAACAGAATCAAAGACGTAAGTACATTTGAAACAAACTATTATAGATTTTATTGTATCATGTAATATATATTCATCAACATTATATTTTAGTTTTGACGTTGTCTTTTGTCACATTAACATCATCCATACACAGATACAAAGCATCATCTTTAGTTTCAGTTACAATTGAATAGCTAAACATTCGCAAAACTGGAAACATGTTCAATGGAGATGGCATGGTCATTTATAGTACGTACCTTGATAAAGTACATAAACAAGACAAATACTATGTATATATTTGATAGACATTGAAGGAATCATGACAATCGCATTGTCTATACCAATTGAGCTCATTGAATATCACCAACAAAAACTATCACCAAGAAAAGCAATATCAATTACAAATTTTAAAATTTTTCCTAAAACAAATTATGATCGTGGTGATTGTGACTGGGTTCTGCTACTAACTAAATCAAGTACTTTACAAAACATACCACCAATTTTCAAAGATTAAAAATTCATTCCAGATACAACAGTAAAACAACTTGCAACAAATACAGAAACTTATCCAATTGGAACAATTGTTGCAATTGTCACAACTGCACGGAAAATTTGTTTGCAATATACACTACAAATTAAAGATGGAAATTTTGATGACAATAGAGCAACGGTAACATCAATTACTTTGCATTATTTTTATATTGCTACTCTCATACTGAATTTAATTGTTGTTTCAAATAACAAAAAAAACAAATTATGTCTTGTATTACAGCTGCGTCTATTTGAAACATTTGCACCACTCTACAATGAAATTGAGCAAGAATTGGAAAAAGGACATTTTCCAATTATGCTATTAAAAAACATAACAAACATGAAATATACCAAAGAAATAACTCTTTGAACAACATGATCAACATTCGTAAAAAAGTTGAATGCAGAAGCAGCAGAAGAACTGAGAAAATTGAGCCCTTCAACTATCTTTGTAAGTACACATGAAACAATACTTCTACTTCTCCATATGCAATTGTTTTTTCACTTCATTCCATTTTCACATATACTAATTATCCTCCTTTATGTACAGATAGAAGGAACATTGACAACTGCAAGCATTTACTCTACGCCATTTGAACCACTTTGTGTCGAATGAAATTCACCAATACCACCTTCTACAATGATAGATGACACAATGGTTAACTGTATGAAGTTCAATAAAAATCCTTGTTTTTATATTCACAGTGTCAAGTTGATTGCATCATCAGGTCTAACAACAACAGTAGTTTACAGTGTTGCATCAGAAACAAATTACTCTTGAAACAGTTAGTTCCCAACCTAGCATAAATGTATTTTGAAGATTATGTTAAAAAAACAAGCAACCATGTATATGCTACAAGATTTCAAAATACATGGTAAAATTACAAGGTAGGTATTCTTGTAATTAATCTTCATGTTTAAGCTACGAAGCACTTATATGCAATTTAAATTAAGTTATTAAAAACAGTCAATTTGTACTAATGTTTCCCTTTTGTTTGCAGCTCCAACAATTCTGCACATATTGGCTACAACAAGAACGCATCGTGATCCAGAGATCATTCCAATGCTCTTCTGAATTTTTGTATCAATTTATACTGATTGGATCCTCCTCTCTCCACCTCCAACACATCTGCACAATTTTCCTACAATAAGAAAGCATACAAATGCACATATGAAAGCAAGGATTTTTTTGAAATTTTGTATAGAAGCACTAACAGTGAACTGCAATGGAATCAAATGCATTCTAATACATTACCATAACATTATTTAACCAAAAAAAAAAAAATCCCACTTTGAAGCAGAGACATAAGCTCTTTTACTTCATAATATTTATACTTATGACAAGTACATGAATTTTACGTCTTATATTTTTACGCCATAAGGCGTCGTTATTTGAAAACAAATCCCCTAGCTGCCTTTCTGTCCTAATCTGTGTAGAAATTTATTAATAATGATGTATTACCAGATCCTCCTGATCTAACAATATTTATCTTGTTACTAAATACATAATCCTTCCATTGTTAAACTTGTGGAAATTTAAAACTCAATTGCAAACATATGTGAATAAATTCAATCGCACATAACACTGTTGTTTAACAGGAAAGCTTAAAGCTAAAAACCCCAACTATCATATATTATGTATATCAATGGAATCATGAAATAATCTCATACAAAGCTTAGTACATCAAGCTCTCAGTACAATATAGAATCATTACACATTGTCATGCATAAATTTGCATCTCTATGCACCAATTTCTTGCCTCCTGATAGCCTGCCTCCACTGCGCAATCCTTGTTGAAGAAGACCCCTGAATGAATTCGAATTGGCCTTGCCTTGACTACGCAATCCTCATTGGCAACTCCAATGTGTGTCAGATGCATTGAATGCATCACTATAGTCACAACGGATAGTCCATCTCACCCTTTCACCTATCTCTCCACTGGGTCTGCACTGGAGTTAATTGTTGTATTTGTTCAGTTGTTAGTGAGTTAATATTTGTGAATTAATTAACTAATTAATTCACTTAACTCTCACTAGTGTATCTTTCAGTTAGACTAGATACAACTAAGTTTAACTCCATTAACTGAGTTAAAATGAATAACAACTCATGTAACTACTCTTCCAAATCTATCATAACTTTGCCACTTCAGTTCTAACTGAGTCCTCCATGCACAAGTCACCAATAACCCTAGGAATTGAGTAATTCCTTCAGTCGAGTGATTTTCCAAATCCATTCACTGAAATAAAGTGCTCCAAGAGAATAAGTTGATATTTATTGTCGGATTATTATTAAGAGCTAATAATAATCAACATGCATCTATTTTTAGATTGACGATATATAAATAGACTTCGCCCAATATTCTAAAAATAGAATTTCATCTATTTTTCACAATTGACCAACCACCTACAAATAACATCCTGCAACTTATAGAATATGCTCACCATGTCTAAAAATAGACATACACCTAAAAATAGCCTGTGGGCCCCACTTAGTGAAGGTGCTTAATTTTCACTAAGCTCATCATCTTGTTGAATATCAACACTCCCTCTCAACAAGATAGGGATTATCTTTCACCCCGATCCTGCCTCTATGGTATTCGAATTTTCTCCTGCTGAGCGCCTTCGTCAAAATATTTGCATCCTGATCTTCCGTAGGAATGTACTGAAGCAACATGATATTCCGCTGCACACAATCTCTAATATGATGATATCGGATATCAATATGTTTAGATCTATCATGAAACACAGGATTAATCAAGAGATTAATGCAACTCTGATTATCACAATGTATCACTATAGGATCTAAATGTGAACCGAACAAACCGACCAGGACCTTCCTCATCAAGATAGCCTCACATGCAGCTTGACTTGCTTCCATGTATTCTACTTCTACTGAACTGAGTGCCATGGATATTTGTTTCCTGTTGTACCAAGAAACTACTATAGATCCGATACTAAAAACACCTCCTGATGTGCTCTTTTTTTCCATTGGGATGCCTACCCAATCTGCATTCGTGAAGCCATGCAACTTCACCTCATCTATCTGTCTGTACCATAAGCCATACTCAGATGTGCCCCTGGGATACCCCAGGACATGCTTGTCTGCCTTCCAAAATATCTTGGTAGGCTTAACCATCGCTTGTGAAAGTTGGTTCACCGCATAGCATATGTTTGGTCTTGTATTAACTAAATACATGAGTGAACCCACCAACTGTCGATAAACAGTGGCATCCACTACCTCTGCCAATGTAGCATCCTCTTTTCTCCAATTTCCTGGAAGAGGAATATCCATGGGCTTGCATCCCTACATGTGAAACTTCTCAAGTATCTCCCAAGAATACTTGCCTTGAGACACAAACAGTTCACCTTCTCGCTGCCATATTTCCAATCCAAGGAAATAATGAAGGAGGCCCAAATCCTTCATCTCAAACTCCTTTGCAAGATCTTCCTTGCATGAGTGTATCAACTGCTCATCACCCGTTAGCATTAAATCATAAACATAAAGAACAATTATTAAAAGCTTACCCTCCACCACAATTTGGTTCAGGTTTGCATCCACCTCACTCTTGGTGAAGCCTAGTCCAGTGAAATAGCTTTTGATCTGTGTGTACCAAGCATGTGGTGCTTGCTTCAACCCATACATTGCTCTTTTAAGTCTGCACACATGCAACTCGTTGCTGAATATCTCAAAAACTTCAGGCTTCTCAATGTACACCTCTTCCTCAATGATCTCATTAAGGAACACAGTCTTCACATCCATCTGATGAATGTGCCAACCCATCTGCGTTGAGAAAGCAAGGATGGTCCTTATGGAAGAATACCATGCGAGAGGTGCAAAGGTTTCTTCATAATCAATCCCCTCGATCTGTGAGAAGCCTCGGGCAACAAATATTTCCTTATACTTCTCAACACTCCCATCGGCAACTGGCTTTACCTTGTAGATCCATCTTGATCCTACAACTAATTTACCCACTAGCCTTGGAACAATCTCCCAAGCACTGTTTCTGACAATGGAGTCATACTCCTCCACCATGGCATCTACCCATGTGGGCTCCTGCACAGCTTCTTCAAAATAATATGGCTCTGTCACGATACACTTACTCATAAGAGGCATGTATCATGTAAATCGATCAGGTGACTGTCTTTGTCTGTGCTGTGATGTAGGAACTCCTACATTTTGTACCGCATCAAGCTTAAATCTCTCAGCTTTTGTGGTATGCTTTCTGCTAGTTCTGATGTTTGGCTCTGCATGAGTGGACTCCTCCACTCCATGAACTTCCTCCTATGGCTAATCCACATCTAGAGGCTCATCTTTCAGAACTTGCAGTTCCTCCACTGCATGCAAGTCTAGCTCCCTCTCAAGCATAGCTCGTGCAGCACCCATGATCGTTTTGTTCTTCCTATCTGCAACACCATTCTACTGTGGGTTGTGAGGCACTATGAGTTCTCTTCGAATTCCTTCTTTGCTACAGAAGTCTTTGAATTCGTTCGAGATATATTCACCACCATTATCGCTTCGCAGATCCTTCACTTGCTTCCCCGATTCCTTCTCCACCAATGCTTTAAACTCACAGAAATTTGAGAATGTTTCTCTCTTCTTCTACATGAATAAGATCCAGCATCTATGAGAATATTCATAAAAAAAAATAACATAATACCTATGTTTTTCTATTGAAGAAACCAAGAAAGGTCCACACACATCTGTGTGAATTCTCTCCGGGATCATCGAAGCATGGTTCTCCTTCTCATGAAAGGTGGTCTTCACAAACTTACCCATATTACATCCCTTGCACTAATATGAATGCGCAAGAGTACCCTTGGGAAGTCCAATAGAAATCTGTTGCAAAATATTCAAGGCGCCACAATGAATATGGCCCAATCTCCTGTGCCATAATTCGCCCTCATCCCGGCTCACCACTTCTTCTGCTTTTCCCATCATTACAGTGCAGTCATCTACCTCCAAATTTTAGATATTCTTAAATTGAATCTCTATCCTCTTGGTTTGACCCATTGTTTTATGTCACAGGAAAGCTTTTCCATCGCTGAAAACGTCATAACCTCTGTCTTCCAACATTGCGGCAGAGACCAAGTTCTTCTTCGGACCTGGAACATGCATAACATCTTTCAACAGAAATGGTTTACCTAACTCCTTCTCAAAGGTAATGGTCCCAATGTCGGTCACACTGTATCTACCATCGTCGCCCATCTCTATATGCATTTGGAGATCCTTCTCCTCCAAGTCACTAAACAACTCCTTGCCTCTTGTCATATGGAAAGACGCACCACTATCAAGATACCACACCGATCCCATTGCGCTTGAAACCAAGCATGCGATCAAAGAGAAATCAAGTTCAAATTGAGAGGCTAAGGCATCTCCAACTATAGCTCTAGCAGCCTTCTTTTTCTTCTTTTTTTGTGGGTAGTTAGTGGCGAGATGCCCATGTTCATGACAAGGAAAACACTTCACTTTGGACAAATCCAGTTTCTTGCCTTTAGCCTCGGATTTTGAGTGGAATTTCTTCCCATTCCCTTTCCTTTCTTTGGCATCCAAAGCGTAATTCTCTTCATCATCATTCTTTGATGAAGATCCATCCCTGGTACTTCGCCATATCTCCTCCTGCACAAGATCCGACCAAAGTAGCTCCTAATCTGACAGTTTCTCCCATCCATTGACAGAGTCCTGATAAATATGCCAACTCTTCGGTAACCCAAGGAGAGCCAAGCTCACCAAGTCATCGTCCGCAACTGTAATCTCCACACTTCCCAGCTCATCCCTGCATTGGAAAAACTTCGTGAGATATTTTGGAATATTGTCGCCCTTCTCCATTTTTATTTTTCTGAGCTTATCTTTCAGCGCCAACTTCCTATGGTCGCTGTTGAGGTGGAAAATATCTGTCAAAGCCTTCCACATTGCAAATGGAGTGGCTTTCTCGTGAAGGCTTGACATAATATGGTCCTTCACACCTTCCAATAGAATTATTCTTGTCTTAGCTACCTTCTTTTTCCATGCGTCAAGTACTGCAGCATCGCTAGAAGTAGGCTTAAGAACATCGTTATCGATGAACTCCTTCGGTCCATTATCTCCAAGCACTATCTCCATCCTATCCTTCCAGGCTATGTAATTCGAGTTTCCCTCAAGGGCATACTCCAATCGCAACCCATTGAAAGACATTTCAATGAATACTCAACTATCGCACCAAGAAATTTCTGCAGCAAATTCGAATTGTCCACCAGCACAAAACTCAGCAATTATTCACAATTGCAATCTCCAGTAATCAATATTTCTCTGATACCATGTAGAAATTTATTAATACTGATGTATTATCGGATCCTCCCGATCTAAAAGTATTTATCTTCTTGTTAAATACAGAATCCTTCCACTGTTTAACTTGTGGAAATTTAAAACTCAATTGCAAACACATGTGAATAAATTCAATCACACATAACACAGTTGTTTAACGGGAAAGCTTAAAGCTAAAACCCCAACTATCATATATTATGTATATCAATGGAATCATGTAATAATCTCATATAAAGCTTAGTACATCAAGCTCTCAATACAATATATAATCATTACACATTGTCATGCAGAAATTTGCATCTCTATGCACCAATTTCTTGCCTCCTGACAACCTGCCTCCACTATGCAATCCCTACTGAAGAAGACCCCTGAATGAATTCGAATTGACCTTGCCTTGACTACGCAATCCTCATTGGCAACTCCAATGTGTGTCAGATGCATTGAATGCATCACTATAGTCACAACGAATAGTCCATGTCACCCTTTCACCTATCTCTCCACTGGGTCTCCACTGGAACTGACATGCACTGTAGTTAACTGTTGTATTTGTTCGGTTGTTTGTGATTTATTAATTGTAAATTAATTAACTAATTAATTCACTTAACTCTCACTAGTGTATCTTTCAGTTAGACTAGATACAACTATCTCAACTGAGTTTAACTCCATTAACTGAGTTAAACTGAATAACAACTCTCGTAACTACTCTTCCAACTCTGTCATAACTTTGCCACTTCAGTTCTAACTGAGTCCTCCATGCATCAGTCACCAATAACCTTAGGAATTGCATAATTCCTTCAGCCCACTGATTTTCCAAATCTGTTCACTGAAATAAAGTGCTCCAAGGGAATAAGTTGATATTTATTGTCGGATTATTATTAAGAGCTAATAATAATCGACATGCATCTATTTTTAGATTGACGATCTATAAATAGACTTTTCCCAATATTCTAAAAACATAATTTCATCTATTTTTCACATTTTACCAACCATATACAAATAGCATCCTACAACTTATAGAATATGCTCACCATGTCTAAAAATAGACATACACCTAAAAATAGCCTGCGGGCCCCACTTAGTGAAGGTGCTTAATTTTCACTAAGCTCATCATCTTGTTGAATCTCAACAATCTGTGCCATTCGATACTATGTTAGACGATTGAATCATATTCAGTCATCGATTCAAAATCAAGTTGGGCTAACAGAATTAGGCTAACAAGTGGTAGTTGGCAGTTGCGACTCCCGTGATTCCAAATTTGTTGTCCATCCAATTCCCAACTACACAACTACACAAACGACTCTTACAGATGCATGCACTGGCCTCTATTTGGGCATTATTTTCAAGAATCTCACTGAAATCTTCAATTTCAGGGCACCTCTACAGATCAATATAGAGACTTTCAGGTCAGGCAAGTAGATCCATTCAAGGATAGGGGATAGAGAGACATTCAGGGAGGGACCAGAGCCAGTAGGGAGGGGCTATACGAAGTGAACGAATAGGAGATATGAACTGGTGCTACGAATATTAGGTGCTACCCACAGCGCGAGGCTACGTCACTGAACAAATAAGCACTACAAACAGGTGTTACGAGCAATGAGGTACAGCCATGAGGTGGTGCTACCTAGAGGTGCTACGAAAAAATCCCACGATTATGTGCAAGGGACGAGGCTATGTGAGCGATGCCATCCCATAACAATTTACAACAATGCTGTTATATATGGTAATATACAATTTCAGTCTAATCTGCTAAATTTGGTCTACATAACAGGCAGGCGCCTAGGTGCATTTCGAATCACCCCAGGCTGGGACAATCAAGAAATGGTAGGTTGGTTGAATCAGTATGCTCTTTCCTTACAACTAAGAGTGAAAACCAACATTCACCAAAGTTGAACGAAGATCTAGAGGGTTTCAAATATGTTGGTCGTTGTCAATTTCAGGGCACCTCTAAAAAAATGTGCATAGATAAGCTCTGCTCCACATATAAATACAACCTTCACTACAATTGTAGTTGACGTCCCAATGGATTATGGAGTTCTTTTGGGTTTTGATTGTTCAAATAATTGATCACAACCACGGTTTGTATAACTTTGCATATTAACACTAGGCTAAAATGCATAATATTGACAAGCATATCCATACTCTTGCATTTATTACAGAGACCACTCTTTGTTTTACTCATGATATGTGAAACGAATTTTGAAGGGTTGTAAGGCCTTCAAATGAAATCATTGCTCTAGATCTATCATATATATATTTTTCACAGAAATAGCAACTAATATGGCCAGAAAGCGAGCTCTTAGTTAAGATTAAAGGTTATTTGGGCACTGGTACCATGCGAAATTAGAAATGGCTTATCAATGTTAAGGTTCATGAAATCAAAGAAACCATTAGATTCACTTGGAATTATATTCACCTAGAGTGGATTCCAAAGAGGATATGTTGTCTCTTTCATTTAAGCTTTCACATTCAAGCTTTTGCCTAATCATGTGGATTGCATGATGTGTTTTCTTTTGTTCACTAATGAAATATTTGAGGCATTTTAAAAATAATTCTGAGAAATAGTTTGACAAATTGTCTAATAGTGAAAGCATTGCTTAAAACATATTCAGAATAATAATAATACTTGTATTTTTGTGCAAGTAATGACGTATGGTTACAAATGGGATTATATATTTTTGTGAAACATATTTTTAGGTGCATCAAACAGCTTGTTTGGTTTGTACTTGTAAACTATCAAACCTGCCATGGCAATGGGCCCTTTAAATCCATATCGTATTGGCCGATATTTGATGAAGAAAATGTTGTAGTTACTATAAATATGCTAGAATTCTTCACTTGTTGTCTTTCAGTTGATGATTCTTTTTATGATTCAGTGTGCCTTATAAGTTGCGCAGGCCTTCCACATTTTGAATTTTTTTATGAATTAGTATGTTTTATAAGCTGCACAGGCCTTCCACATTTTGATGCATGAAACTGCAGACAGTGGCTACGTCATATTTAACATTTGTTACAATTAAGAACACATGAAACACTACCATACCAAGCTTTAAATGGTGATTCAACACAGATGCTACTTTAGCCAATTTGGAACCTGTGAGTGCTTTATCTTGATTATGGTCGTTTATCAAAAGGTGGGAAATCAAATTTAGATAATACTCCTATTTTGAACTGGTGATCAAATACCAAAAAAAAAAATTGCTTCTCTGTAGCTCTCTTCTCTTTTTATGAAACTCTGCTTAAATGCAATCAACTAATTATCATGCTAGAATCATACAATTGTTTCCTTGATATATACCAAGAGCTGGAAGAAAATATGAAGAGGATGAGAAAACTGCTTTCCCAAGCTCTTGAGCACATGATATTGTTTCTTCTAATGTATATATGTGAAACACCGAGGGATCTTCTAACACCACAAATTGTTCAGCAAGAGGTTCAGAGGACTGCAACACCTGCCTCTATGTGGAAGATATGTCAAAAACAACCAACTTCAAGAGTTAGATTCATTGACATAGATATGTTACTTGATTAGAAGAGAAATTGAAGATGAAGTGATTAATATAAATGACAAAATAAATATTTAATGAATGTTTAGTTTCTATCCTTGCCATTAGGAATCATGCAGGGGAACCATCTTTCACATATGTGTCTAAATCTTGAAACATTTTATGGTCAAGTTTAGGATGCATTCTGAAAAGTAAGGCTCAATCCTCAATTCGATCTTATACTTATTTCAATTTGGTATTTATTTGCCGAAACTTGCTAGTGAAGAAAGCTGCCCTTGAAGCAAATTAAGAAATTTTAAGAGTTGTCTTTTTTTTTCCGCTTTTAGGTTGCTCGGGTAACTTTCCAGGTTTTTAATGCTATATATTTCTTCCAGAGGAGATTATTTTCTCTTCATGGGCTGTTAAATGTGATTCAAGTCTGCTTTTTTCTTCTATATCCTTTTATTGGAGAAGACTATTTAATAATAATGGGTTGTGAAATGCAATTTGTCTTTGTTAAGTGTACTTTTCGATGCTTTATTAAGTAATTAATTGTACAAAGTTTATGTGCCTTCTTTTCTTATACATTACAGAATGTATTTTGATTGCAACTCAAATATTTTAAGTTTTTCATTTTTTATTACTTCTTTTGTGGTTGATGAGGTTCACAATCCATCAATCTCACAAGGAAAGAAAAAATTATTAGTTAGGAAATCTAATAAATATCTCTAATATCTAAATGATTCTTGGTGTCATGACTGTTTTTATGGAACCAAAGATTATAATTAACATCATCAAATATGGGTACAATGACATCATCTAAGCAACCTCACCAATCTCTTCCATTTTATTTTATTAGGAGATAAAGACAAGAAAGGTAATAAGTTTCTTTGTATTCAACTCCAAAACATTGGCATTACTAGCAGTGTTTTGAACAGAGGGACTAGCAGGGCACAAAAAAGAGGAAGTAGTGATCTAGTTACTAGTACTAAGTATAAATGAAGAAAGATTCCCAAAATACAAGTTCATAAAAATGTAGATGCAACTACTCCCTTATTTGACAAATAAAATAATGCAACAATATATTCTTTGGCAAACTCATAATGTTGATACTTGAATGTTATGTTACAATATCATCTGGTGGTAAATGATAGTTGTCATAGAGTATGTCAAAGCTTATGCATGCTTACACTGATGACCAAATAACCTTCTATAGAAATTTCCATTTGTTTTGCTTTGGCACTTCCAAATTTGAGTGTTAACAACTTAAACTATGGTGCTGCCTCTGCAACAGAGCTGATACATTTCACAAAACTCAGGAAGCATTAAGGATACTAATATATTTCCAATGACCATAGTTTTTATAATTTGTACTCTAAATAAGGCTGAGATTAAAATTTTGAAACTGAACTTGCACTTGACTCTCTGGCCATAGTTTTTTATAATGTTTCCTCTAAATAGGCATGAGATTGAATTGTGGAAATCGAACTTGCACTTTAATTTCAAAACTCAACCAAAGCCATTTACCCAAACCTATTTTTCCTTTGCCAACAGAGTGGTAGGAACGAGTCTCATGAATCTTGCTCCACCTGTTTTCTAGGTAGGTTTTCTTTAACCTATTAACATTGCATTATTAGAACGAGACAAAGTCCAATATAATTGTCAATTTACATCAGGTTATTTTATCCATATAAATGGTTTCCCCATCAACAAGGGAAGGTTTACATTTAGTAAACTTGAGAACTAATTAAAATTAGAGCCCATATCCCTAACTCGGAGAATCCCGAGAGACGCCAAAGAATTTTGAAGATAGAATTTACAAAGAAGTTTGAAGATAGATATTTATCAAAGAGAGACGCCAAAGAAGTTTGAAGATAGAATTTACAAACAAAATTGAAGATAGATATTTATCAAAGATGTCTGAGAGATGCCATTTTAAAAAGAAGTTTGAAGATAGATATTTATCATAGAATCCCTTTTTAACCAGCTATAAACAATGTCATAGTTGCAAGAATCTTAAAACACAAAGGAGAAACCAAATTCCTCAATACTTTATTTAAAGAAGTTCAACATGTAATATAAAATATGATCTAAGCGGAAATATATATTATTTACAATTCTGCGATCGAGGGTTTGAGGCGATCGAGGGTTTGAATGAGGCGTTCGAGGGTTGAAGATACCGCCACAGAATAGCATTTTGTTTCTGAAACCAAGCGCAGGGACTGACGGGCCGCTCCATGGCGGCGACCTCGGGAGGAGGGCAGCCACCCTCCTACCGCGACATAACAAGCGGAGATCAAACGCAGAGGTCATCCCATTCAGCATCATCACAACAAAGGGCCGCTCCTGTTCTGGGTGCAGAATGGCAAGCCAAGATGAAAGGTCAATGCCTGCCACGGGCAGTAAAGAAGCCAAAATTTGTCATACCAGCCACAAAGCTAGATGAATATCGAGGATATATGAAGAACCATGCATTAATCTGTAAGTTTATAGGTATATGGCCTTCTGAAAAGGATTTATTGAAATGGATTCAAACCAAATGGCAACCGAAAGGTCACATTGATCTGAAACTAGGAGCCAAAGGTTTTTTTATAGTTATTTTTTCAAATTTACAAGATAAAGAACGCATTTTTGAGGGAGGACCCTATTTTTATAGCAATGCAGGGCTCTTTCTCAGACAATGGGAGGAATGTTATAACCCTGAAAAAGAGCAATTTCTGGCTGCTCCAGTATGGGTTCGGCTCTTTGGGCTTCCAATGGATTTTTGGGACCCTGAAATTTTGGAAGGAATAGGAAATGCATTAGGTACATTTGTTAAAATTGCAGATACCACTGTACGGGGGCGCTACACCTCCTTTGCAAAAATTTGTGTGTACATGAACATCTCTAAACCTTTACCAGAGCAGATAGATCTTGAATATGAAGGAAAAATCTGGTCCCAGTTAATCGACTATGAACATATACCCTTTAGGTGTCGACGATGCCATGAGTATGGCCATTTGTATAAGTCGTGCCCCTTAAACGATCTAGATAACCAAAAACTGAGGGACAATGGACCAAATACACCACTGCGGCAGGATGAAGAAGGTTTTGTAACAATCCCTGCAAAAAAAAGGCAACAGAGATCAGGGAACCAAAGTTCTGGATCAAATTTTAAAAAACAACCTCCTGGCTCCACAAAAACTGCCAATAGATATGAGGTGCTGCACGAGGAAGGGGAGTCGTCGGGGGCAGAGATAGTAGTGGAAATCCCAGTAGAAAGAAATGCGGAGATAACGCAGAAAAATCAAAACACAAAGAGGAAAGCAGGGCCGGAATTAGAAGCAACTAAAGATAATATACAACAAGAACAAACCCCAATGGAGATTGAACACCCTAAAGAAGATCTGAGCACAGAGGAAAAGCTGTTGAAAAGTCTTTTGGTTGAATGGAAAAACATGGACGACCGCTTTATCCCGCAAGACCAGAAGACCCTGTATAAAGAAACCTTTGAGACTTACCTGACAAATCAAGCTCAGAAAGAAGCCAAAGACCGAGAAGAAGCAGCAGGCAAAAAGAAACTTCCTCCAAATAAACCGGCCAAAAAGAGAGGGCGCCCAACCCTGCAAGAATCAATACAGTTAGTAGGAGAAATTCTGATTAATACAGGTAAGATAATATCGTTAACAACGGTATTCCAACAACTACCCAAAAATTCCTAATGAAAGTGCTCTCCTGGAACATACGGGGACTGAATAGCAAAGGTAAACAGAGATATCTGAAAGAAAAATTACAAACGGAGAAACCTCAAGTAATGATGCTTCAAGAAACAAAGGTCACAGGGCAGAAGCTCGACTCAATACTAAAATCCTTTAAAATGCAATATGAGGTGATGGCAATTGATGCAAGGGGAACGTCAGGAGGAATAGTTGTCCTATGGAATGGAGCAGAAATCATAGCAGAGGGATGGATAGGACTGCCTCGTATTTTAACAGCAACATTCAGACAGATTGGAACAGAGGATAGGATTCTCATATCGGCGGTATATGGACCCCCTATACCAGGAGAGCGTGCAGCATTTCTACAGAACATTCGCAACTTGAGTACAATGCATACAGAAAAATATTGGTTGATAGGCGGAGATTTCAACATTATCCTAAACCTTCTGGAAAAAAAAGGAGGGATACGAAGAGAAGAGCCGGAAATGACTCTTTTTCAAGAAGTCCTCCAGGATCTCCATCTAGTAGATATTCCAACAGTTAATGGCAAATTTACCTGGAATAATCGCAGAGGAGAAAGACACCAAATCGCGTCCAGGTTGGATCGCTTCTTAGCATCTGAAGCTTTAGTGAGTCGGGACATATACTATGAAGCTGCGATCCTCCCAGCACTGGGCTCAGACCACTGGCTGATTAGACTAGAGATAGAGGTGAAAGCAAGCTGCCAAAATCGGTCGTTTAGGTTCGAATTGTTTTGGCTAAGGGATCCAAGATTCATAGAGAAAGTTAAAAATTGGTGGAATGCAAATCCTGTTCGAGGTCACAACAAGATGCACTCCCTCCAATTACGCCTAAAGCAGCTAAAAGCGGAAATCAAAAGGTGGAATCAGCAGGAATTCGGCAATATACACCAAGACCAAATCCGTTTAAATGAAAGAATGAAGCAAATCCAACAACAAATCATTCTTCAGGGTAAAACATAAGAACTGGCCTTGGAAGAAGGTCGTACCCTGAGTCAGCAAGAAGAAAGAAGGAAACAAGAGGAGATACTGTGGAAACAAAAATCTCGAATCAATTGGCTGAAAGAGGGAGATCGTAACACGAAATTCTTCCATCGAGCAATGATCCAGAGACGCCAACAAAACCGTATCTTTTCTTTAAAAGCAGAGAATGGAGAACGAGTAGTCAAACATGAAGATATGGAACGAGAATTGGTTCAGCATTTCCAAGATCTCCTAACAGAACCCATCCCAGACCGCCAGGAAGCCATTCAGAAGATCACAGAGCATATTCCCTAAGTGATCACTCGAGAACAAAATCTTGCATTGCTAAGAGCTGTTACACTACAAGAAGTAGAAGAAGTGGTCACGCAGTTACCACAGAACAAAGCCCCGGGGCTGGATGGATTCACCAGTGAATTTTTTAAGGCAGCATGGCCTTTTATGGGTCAGGATATCTTAGAAGTTGTGGAGGAATCCCAGAGAAATAAAAAAGTATCCCCAGCTCTAAATGCAACCTTTCTGACTCTAATTCCTAAGCAAAAAAATGCAGATACTCCAGTTGGCTTTCGACCGATTGCACTCTGTAATGTTATTTACAAAATCCTCTCAACAATTATGGTCAATCGGCTCAAGCCCTTGATGCCAATGTTAATTGGCCCGGAACAAACAGATTTTGTGCAAGGGAGACAAATATTGGATGGGATCGTAGTGGCACAGGAAGCTATGCATACATTAAAGAAGGATAAAAAGAGAGGACTGCTAATCAAACTGGATTTATCAAAAGCATACGACCGCATCAGTTGGCAATATCTCAGAGAAGTGATGCGTGCTTTTGGGTTTGAAGAAAGATGGTTGCAATGGTTACACTCATTCATCTCGTCTCCACATTTCTCAATACTATTGAATGGTAGTCCATCAATGCCGTTTAACAGCTCCAGAGGTCTAAGACAAGGAGACCCCCTGTCCCCTTTTCTCTTCATCATAGCAGCAGAAGGATTAGGAAGATTAATTAAAGCGAAAGTTGCAGAAGGGCATCTAAAGGGATTACAACTGTGGGGACCTCAACTACCGTTAACTCATCAACAATTTGTTGATGATACCATCCTATTTTGCATGGCCTCACTCAAAGAATGCAAAACTATTCTCAAAGTTCTGGAAGTTTTTATGGAAGCCTCGGGCACTGAAATCAATAAAGATAAGTCCAATCTGTATTTCTTTAATTGTCCAATTGAGGTGCAGAATCACCTAGTCAGAACCTTAGGATTTCAAAGGGAATCTTTCCCCCTCAAATACCTTGGGATGCTCGTAAATCCAGGCCCAACGCGCCTTATAGATTGGAAAGAAATTATTGTAAGAATAGAGAAAAGAATTCAAAATTGGTCTTTCAGAACTCTGAATGCACCAAGTCGCCTCACTCTACTGAAAGCGGTGTTACAAGCATTACCTATCTACCAGCTATCGGGACGGGCATGCCCGAAAGGAATCTGTACTCAATTAATAGACATCTTTAAAAAATTCCTATGGCAAGGAGCCCAAGCCAATAGAAAGTGGGCGCTGCTCTCTTGGGACAAATTACAAAGATCGAAGGCAGCAGGTGGACTAGGACTTCACAACCCCTTCATACTCAACAATGTGTTGGGTGCAAAACTCTGGTGGCGCTGGCTTATGGGAGGGCAAGATCTCTGGAAGAAAATTTGGAAAATGAAGTATGAAATGCCAACAACACTAGCAGGATGCCTCAAAATAGACAGGACACCAAAAGGATCTACTATATGGAATCTTGCAGCCATGAACAGAAACTTAATACGTATTCACAGCTTTTGGGAAATAAGGGATGGTAAAATAGCTTTGTTCTGGGAAGATTCATGGCAACAGCGCGATAAACTGTTCACGCGGTTAGAACTGGGAGAAATTTTCCTTTATACGAACACTCCTAACAGCAGGCTAGTACAGCAGTATTGGGCAAACAATCTAAATGGAATATGGCGACAATGGAAAGATAAAAATAGTTGGCCTGAAGCCCCACCAACGCAGCAATGGAATAATTTTGCCAAAGAACTCAGCACACGAAAGCTACGTAACATTTCAGGCCCAGA